>VWYP01023550.1:0-60247 GCA_013400435.1 Pycnonotus jocosus | reverse complement strand
GAGCCGCCGCCCCTTCCCGCGCCGGGCGGGCAGGGCCGCGGAGGGCGCCGGGCCCCTCACGACGGCTGCGAGAGGAGCTGCTGCGGCCCGCCCTTGGTGCCGTTTCACGCGGTGAGGGCCCGCACGGCTCCGCGCGAGGAGGGGAACTGCCGCACGGGCCGGGGCCGGTGACCCCCACGGCTGGGATTGCTGAGACCGCCGGCCAGTGCGACACCAACAGCTAGTGCAGACTAGCTGTGAGGAAAATGCCCGGTATCTGCTGGGAGCAGAGGAAGGGCTCACATAATGGGAGATCTGTGTGACTCTGGGGTCTAAAAACCATGGTAGATACCAGCTGGATGCTGTCTTGCCAGTCACGCTGGCATGTAGAATTTAGAGTCGTTTAGGTTGGAAAAAACCCTCCAGATCAAGTTAACCTGGCATTACCATGTCCACCAGACACAAGAGTTGTTAGTTCCAGATTATGTGTGCCTTTACTTCAGCTAGAACTTCAGGAATTTTTCCAGCACAGAACAAGGCAAGGCTATGTTGATTTGCTTAGCATATCCCTTCTGAGGGGCTGAGAGGGTGAACTGATAACCACGCTCACCCTCCCTAGGTTTCCGTGATTCCTAGTGCTGTTGCCACACACCAGCACTTAGATTGGGGTGGCCCTAAAAATCAGTGGAGGTCACTGTCTTCATCCCCATGTTCAGAAGGCCATGTGACCTTCATGGCTTGCCCTTCACTGCTGGTCAATGCGGTGTCTTTTCTGTGCTTGTTTTTATTATTGAATGAGGGCAGAATGTTTTTTATTTGTTTCTGATCTGATTCTGTTCTGTTTGCAATCTTGCCAGAAAATTCACAGCCCCTAGACAAGAATTTCAAGCAGAGGAATAGAATAAACCTCTGGTAACCTGGCAACATCTCGCCTATTGCTGTGTTAAGGGAGACCAGGAACATGGGCCCTTGTGAGCCGCGGGCGCGTGGAAGTGCCGGGAAGCCGATCAGTGCCCCAGGCCATCACTGCGGGCTCGGCCATCACGGAGGAGCCGCACTCTTGATGTGGAATGGCCGCCGTGCTGTCAGCGCCACGCTGGCCCCAGGGCTGCCGAGGGGGTGGGCTGCTGCTGTCTTCTCCCTTCCCCCTTGGGCTTCATGTTCCCAGCAGTGTCCTGGCATGTCAGACACTGTGGTGCAGGGCTTTGTGTGACAAGCAGTGAGCTGCTGATGCCTTACAGCAGCTGTGGTGTTAATAATTTGCGTCTGTCAGTCACCCGGGGTCTGTAGAGGATCCACCACAGCGGTATCAGAGCATCCCGAGAGGGGCCACTGGG
Source organism: Pycnonotus jocosus (assembly GCA_013400435.1). Taxonomy (NCBI): domain Eukaryota; kingdom Metazoa; phylum Chordata; class Aves; order Passeriformes; family Pycnonotidae; genus Pycnonotus; species Pycnonotus jocosus. The sequence continues at coordinate 58,931 of VWYP01023550.1, read as the reverse complement.
GAGAGGCAGTGGGAGTGGAGGGTTGGAAACAAGCCGTGGGAGCTCTGCCGCCATGCTGCCCCCCACCCCCTTCCCACGCTGATCTCACACACTTTCTTTCCCCTCGCTTCCACATGTTGTCCCTCCCTATTCCCAGCTCCGGCCTCCCGCTGCTTCTCTCTTGTCCGGAGGGGTTAGCTCTCGTCTCTCACGCTGGAAATGCTGCCAGCGAATGTTTCTATGTGCTGCCTGCCAGGTCCCTGGGGAAAGGGCCTGGAAATGCAGTGCTGGAGGAGCAGTGGGACCAAGGGAAAACCACTGCTCGCCTGCTGCATTTTCTAATGGGAAAACATCTCTGCGAGGTGTTGAGCTCTGTGTTACTGCTCAAGTTGCCCCCTCCCCCTTCCCCTTGCCCCAGAATTTCCCATCCCTGATGCAGAGGAGGAGAGGCTGCAGCACGACCACGGAAAACGGAGACGTGTTTTTCAATTTGCCTCCTGCTTATCTCTGCTGTTTGGACAGAGAGGTTTAAAAAGCTGGATTTTCTGTCCCTGCAGAGTAAACAGACAGAGCCCGGCAGCACAAACTATTTCTGGCTTATCAGTGGAGGAATGCAGCAGCTGAGGCTGAGCGCGAGTGGGCCGTCAGGAAGGCCCTGAAGGGGCCCCCTCCCCACTCCGCGCTATTAGAAGTGTGAGAGCCCAGCAGGACTCAGAGGGGAGAGTTGGAGAAAAAGGCAGAAAAGGGAAAGAAAGAGGAAGAGAGAGAGTGAGAGAGGCTGAGCAGACCCTGATGGCTACAGATGAAGTTACAGGAGGGGCTCGCAAAGCTACGAAAAGCAAACTTTTTGAGTTTCTGGTCCATGGGGTGGTGAGTCGGGAAAGTTAGTGAGCTGGCTGGCTCTGAATAGAGGGATGAGTGGAAACTGGAGGTTCTGTGCTGGGCTGGATCAGCTCCTGCAGTGTGCTCCTGGGGCTCTGGTAGCTGCCTTACCAGGAGAACACCGGGGTCTGTGGAGCCCCCAGCCTATGCACTGATTCATTGATAATACACGCTTGTGTCTGGGGGGATGTGTGCTGTGCTTTTTGCTGTGATTCTCCATGAATGGTGAATAGCATGCTTTTCAGCCTGATCATGGTGTAGAATCTGCACTGGATCTAACCCAAATGGGCTTGTAGGACACTTTGTTCTGTAATCAAACTTGTGTTTTGAAAAACAATTCTGATGAGAACCTGATGAAGCCTTGGGGTGCTGCCTCTGGTTCTTGTCTCCAGTCTTGGCTCGTATGCATCCTCTGGCTACTTAACAGGTGACTTTCAGGGGCTTGAAGAGATTAGCTCTGCAGATATGTAACAGTCTATGGAAACTCACCCACTAGAGAATTTCAGGGTGCCATGCTTAATTAAAGCAATCCTTCAGGTCTTTAAAAATGTTCCAGCTTTTGTTTAAGAATCAGGTCTTCAATCTCCATTTAAGGGGAAATGCTCACCCTGTTTTGCTGCCATTGGAAACATTCTTTAAATGACTCTAATGTCTGAGAACAGTCACCATTTATAACATTTGGATTTCTATCATTGATACATATTGAACAGAAATAAGGCTGTTAAAGAGCCCCAAAGAATGTGATATTGTTTGGATACTGATAGTTCCGAGTGCTTCTTTCTTGAGGATTCTGGCACCTCCTGTGACACCTTTTTGAAGACATCAGGTGGGGGCTCTTGTACAGAGATCATAGAAAGCTATGGCACTATGGCAGACTATTGAGTTGTCTCCATGATTCAGGCTTACTCCAGATGTGTAGGATCTTGCTTGTGTCTGTTAGATCCTGGATATGGTGGGACTGGAAGGGCCAAGGACTTTGAGGTGGCGCTCTGTGTTGGTGAGAGATGTGAAGAGGTGATGTGGTGCCAGTGTACAGGAGCAGGCTGTGCAAGATGGGCAGCTCTTCGGGGTGATGGAGAGTGGGTGTGCAGGTGGTAGCAGTTGTTTTGTTGTGGACATGTGGGTTTGTCAAGGTGGTCTGGATTGTGATGGTGGTATCTGAGCAGAACCAGAAGCAAATTGGGAGGGTGGCAGATGGCATGATTTTGCCTTTTCTAAAGTTTCCCTTGGCATTTGCACACCAGTGCTCTTCCTTTAGTATCAAGAAGAGCAGCAAAAATAGTTATGTGAATTTGCTTATTCCACATCTAGCTGGCCTTCATGTGAAAGCAGCATGCAGGGCTCTTAAGCCTGGGAAATTTTTAATTTATACTGGAATGAAAAAAACCAGAACTCATTTCCATTACTTATTTGGATGCCAGAAATGTCTGCCTTTTCTGCCCTGGAAGTTTTGTTGCTAGTGGCATCTTATTTGAATATATGCATTAGCCTGGAATATCTGTATATATCTTCCTGCTTCTTGTTGCTGAGGCTGGGGTTTCTTGGCTGTTGTTCTGCTGCCTGAACACCTCTGGTATCACCCTCTCCTTTCCTTCATTATCATCTCTTTTTGTTCTTCTTTGGTGCCTGGTCTGTTGTTTCCTTTAGTTTTTTCCTCATCTCAGGTTCATTTTGATCAAAACATGGGTTGGGGTAGTCACTCCTCCATTACTTAAAAAAGAAGAAAAAAAATTGTAACTTCATTTTATCTCTCCAGGCCCCATATCCTGCCAAATAAGAGAATGTGCCATGCCAGCCATTACCTTGAGTTTACCTAGTGCTGGCTCCTGTTTCATTACTACCCAAAGTGTGTCAACACCTGAATTAATTCCTTGAAAAATCAAGTTGCTTAGCAAACTTTACTGGAATTTCTTGGAGTCAGATTCTGTTCTAATTTCAGAGACCAGTCTCTTCCGCAAATGACTAATTTTTTTATTTTATGTATGATGACATTATTTAATTTGGTTATCAAAAATTATTTTCTTCCTCCCCCCCCCCCCCCCGGGAAAAAAACAAAAAACAACCAAAAAAAAACAACAACAAAAAAAAAAAAACAACCAAAAAAGAGGAGAAGCAAACAGAGGTAGAATGTTGTGAGAAATCTTTTTTTGCCTTGTTGACACTTACATGAGCAGGACAATTCTGTAGTACTTCCTAAGGGCAGTTAGCTCCTGGATTCACTTGATCTTTCTTGAAATATATGTTCCTTTGTTAAGGTCACTTTGCCCTTTGCTCTTGTGCACCTGATCCTGCTTTTGTGCTTTTCCATACTGCCTGCTTAGATGATGTCTTCTTCCTCATTTGTCCCAGGCAGAAAGGATCCCCCGAAAGGTGAAATCTCATAAAGGTTAAAACTCTCAAGTAGGAGGCTTCATTCTCTTCTACTTGAGACCTTGATAGTTTGTTACACCTCTGGTTAGCAGTTGGGCTTTTAGAAACGTTACTTTTCTTCCCTTATTTATTTTTACTATGCGTTTACTCCTGCCAGTTTCATTTGAGTCTTGCAGATTGTTTTTGTGGGAAGATTTTTTCCCCTCCAAAGGCTTCATCCTGTACTTCATCCTTTTGTTGTTGTTGTTCCTCTCTTTTTCTAGCATTTGTATGGACAAATACGGCTTTAATCACCACATTTAGGTTGATTATCTTTTTATCAATGCATTTTCTGCTGTCCAGTAGTACATTTCAGGCAGTCTCTGTGACGTTTCTCTGGGTGTTCAACTGTTGCCTTTTTGTTGAACAAGTTACTAGTCTTGCTGCACGTCATTCGTTTCCTCAGTTTCCTCTTATCCTCTGGTCCCTACCATAGGCCTCATTGCTGGCTGGATCCTGTAAATGGATCCTGCCTGTGTCTTCCTCCCCTGGTTTTTTCTTTGTTTCTTTCTCTTTTTTTTCTTTTTCTTACTCAAACAGGTACCTGCCTGTTTAGTTTTGAGAAGGTCTGTGGTGCTGGTCTTGTCACAACTCTTGTCCAGACATCTGTCCTCTTGTGACTCGATTGCAGGAACCTTCACTTGGTGCCTTATGCTGGCGACCTTGGCTGTGTCATCTGCACACAAGAACCTGCTGAGAGGTTCATTTTCTTTTCTCGTTGTTCTGACCTTTTTAATCTGCTTCTGTGTCCTTTTCCCGTTCCCACTTTATCTTCCTTCCAAAGCCAATCTTCTTGCTTTTTATCCACCAGATACTCCTATAAAGGTCTCTGTGCCTTTCTTAACTCTGGAGTCACAGCTGTATTTACAATGTACTTGCTGTCAGTTCAAATCACCTTTTTCCCACAGTGATCTTGGTCTTTGTCCTCTTTGCTATGCTTAGGAAGCTCTCTGTGGCAATATAAGTCCTTGTCCATATTTATTTTCTGCTAATAGGTGTTATTTCATAGTTCCTGCTAATCTCTACAATTTAATATTTGTTACACTCCAAGACTGCTAATTCATACAAACCGTGTATTGCTGATGTGACTCCTTTGCTTATCCTCAGTCCTCTTTTTGTTTGCCTATCTACCTCTCAAATTTGGTCACAGAATTTTATGGTAAATACACAAACTGTTTTATATGAAATGGCATTTACAACAGTGAAAGAAGAGTGTCAGAGCATGCCAGCATGTAAACAAATATTTAATATATATGATAAATAACTTGTTGTGTTAGAACAGACTAAACAACAGGCCTGATGGGTATGGAGGCTCTATAGCAGATTTATCAAAAATCTAATTTGTGATTTGGAAAAAGGGGCAGGCAATGAATTTCATAAATGAGTTTTGCATCTCCTGATACATTGTGAGTGTAAATGAAATGTCACCATTCAGGAGAAAGGCTTGGATGTCCTGTGAGCTGCCTAGTGTCTAACTAATAAGAAATCATGTAAACTATTAGCCTGATTGGGAAGTGGGGCAGGGAATAATGCAGAAACAATTGTAAATCCATGGCATGTACTTAGAAGAATGTTTTTCTGGTTTTGGTAATCTGTATGGCTAACAAGCCAAAAGACTGGGAACTTGGAGGGCAGTAGTAGTGGGAGACTTCTGAAGGTTTCATCAGTAGGGGAATAGGGGTATTTTTGATTTTATTTATAGTATGTAAATATAGAGACTGATTTTGTAAGTTGTAAAATCTCTTGTCACTGGAGGCTCTGAGGTACTGGTTAAAGAAGCAAGCATCTATCAAAGATGATGGAGATACTGGTGATATTTCTTTGAGATTAGGAAGAACTGCATGACCTCAAGGACTCATACTTAAGTATGTTATAAAACTTATGGAGGTTATATTTGAATGGAAAGAACTAAAGATATTTTCCCAAAATTGAATGGTGGCCTGTTTTAGTTGTAAGTGAATGAAAGTGACTGTTTCTCCCAGCCAGTCACAGGGTTGTAGAGATCACTACTGGCAGTAGTGAGGTGAAGAGAGTATGGCCAAGTTTGAAAAAAGTAGAGCTTTGCTAATGAAAAATATCCTACTAATTTTTCTTTTGTCATGCATGTAGATACTGTCTTGTCAGAGCATAAGCCAGCTAACACTGAAATGGCTAGAAAAGAGCCTCATGAACTGTTTGTTTTGGACAGTTTGTTCCACTTTCTGCCACAGAAAGTGCAGAGCTCCTGGCTCCACAGAGCTCCCTGTGTGATTCTGTCTGCAAGGGCATCTTCAGGGAATGAGGCCTGGAATGGAGGCACTGGTTTGCTGTGTGCATGTTTCCTGTTGTGGTGAACAAGGAGATATTTGGGGTGAGCAGACAGCCTGGAGAAATCATGGGACCTTGTGGCAAGGAATTTGATTGGGAAGGTAGTTGCAGGGGACAGCTAGAGTGAAAACCTTGTACAATGTTCAACTATGTGAGCAAGCTGCTGGTAGAGACTGAAGGTTTGTCCTTTTCTAGCCGTGGACTGATTTCAGGCTGTCGAATAGAGAAAGGTTCATACATAATGAAGAAAATAAAATCATATTAATGCTAGTCAAGGCTTTAATTGAGAACAGTGTGATTTTATGTAATATGGGCTTGTTAAACAAATTTGAGTTGCTGGTTGAGAAAACTTGGATTTGCTGATGAATGGAGGTGCATGGATAAAATGGATCTGTGAGATGTTTGAATTGCTCTTCTCTTTCTAAAAAAAAAGAAATACTGTAGCAATATGAAAATAGTTGGACTGGATAGTTTAGTTCAGTATCCCATGTAGAATGGGAGCAGTGGAAGGCAGCATGGAAGTAAAGGAACAAGGCAAAACCTTAGTGATTGTTCATACAAATACTCTGATTTTGAGCTTGGGAGCTTTCTGACCCAGAGCTGCCCTCTGTGTAGTGCCTCTATGCAGATTTTATTTATGGAGGTTAGTCTAATGATGTCTCCCTGAACCGTTCTAAACTTTTAGCAGTCAATGTTTTGCATTAAGAATTTTTTCAGCTTATCTTGCATAAGGAATCTGATCCTGCCAACTGTTGTTTGATTTTTGTAAGGGAAGAGGCAACGAACTCTTGACCATCTTCTTCTCTCTCCAGGCTAGTCACCATGCTGCAGAGCTCTGTTGTTCCTCTTCCTCCCAAAGCCATTCTTTTCAAGAGGTGCATTCTGGTAGTTCTTCATACAAAATCCCTTCCATACATTAGATAACAGCAGTGGTATGATCAGATCTCTTAAAGCTGGTGGAGTTCAAAGCTGGTCTGTAAGGTTTGTTTCAATTCCAAAGACTTTTTTTGTGTGGGTTTGTTTTTTTGTTGTTGTTGTTTTGGGTTTTTTGGGGATGTTTTGTTGTTGTTGTTGTTTGGTTGTGGTTTGGGTGGGTTTTTTTGGTTTGTTTGTTTGGGTTTTTTTTTTTTTTGCATCCAAGTGCTCCACTTGAGCTTGGTGGCAGATTATTCTGCGCTTTGAACAGACATGCAGGAAATAGAACTGAACTTCATCTCATTTTCCAGTTCATAGTTCTGTAAGTGGGATGTTTTCTAAGTTAAAGACTTCTGGATTGTTGTGAACATTATATTAAAATATGTGAAATATGTGGAACCTGGAACACTTGGACTTACAGACTGAGAGCTTTTGGGAAATGAAGGAAGGTGAATATGGCAGGAAACAAAAATTGCAATACTGATATTTCAGCTTACTAAGCCTCTAAAACATTCATAGACATTAAAAAAAGGAACTTATGAAGTAACATCTGTAATTGTAAGGAGGAGAGAAGCCTTGTACCAGTTTTATTTGTTGTACTTCTAAGAGTCCATTTTGAAACAACACATCCAGTGTGTGGGAAACCATTTGTGCAGTCAGAAACTTGTTGCCGTCACACAGTATCAATCTAATCTAAATTTCTTAAGAGTTCCAGGCACTTCTAGTTACTCATTTTTACTTCCAGTCAGCATCAGGTATCTCCTCTTGCTTATGTTTATGCCATATAGAAATCATAGAATGGTTTGGATTGAAAGGGACCTTAGAGATCATCTTATCTTACCACTCTGCCATGGACAGGGACACCCTCTGCTAGGCCAGATTGCTCCAAACTCCATCCAGCCTGGCTTTGAACACTTCTGGAGATGAGGCAGCCACAACCTGGGCCTCACAACCCTCATAAGTAAAGAATTTTTTTCTAATCTAAATCTACTGTTTGTCAGTGTGAAGCCCTTTTCTCTTTTTCTGTCACTCCAGGCCCTTGTAAACAGCCTCTCTCCATCTTTCCTGGAGACTCCTTTTTAATTAAGAAATATGCTGTTTGTATACTTGGTGGTGGTGGTTATTCTCAAAATCTGTCAGTGTCTCTGTTAACAAGAAGCTGGTGGCTGTTCCCCATGAGCCAGCCATAGGAGCCTTCCATGTGATGCTGAGGTGTATGAAGTCTGTCAGATCAGGACATTGCTGTAAGTGCAGCTCAGCACTCAACTGCAATGCAGCAACTCCTGGCTCTCCATTCTGTCTCTTTCTGAGGCCTCTTGTGGGTGTTTTTGCTTTACTTTTCTTGACACTTAGTTTTACTTTCACCTGTCAGTTCTCCAGGTTATTTTTCTCTTACTCGTATGTCCAGACAGGACTCCTTTTTTCTACTTCTGTGTTTTGACTGCTGTGATGCACATCCCCTGAGAAAAGACTTTGCAGTAGAAGAATGTAGAAAAGCACTGCTCTAATGTTGTCTTGTTACTGCTGTCAGACGGAAGTTCACTTAAAGATGACAAAGAGGACAGAGGCAGAGCTCTGATGTGACAGGAAGTTCAGGCTAGGAAGACAGCAGACAAGCCGAACATGGCTTTGGAAACTGGTCAGTGGAGAGAGGTGAAGGGTATGGCCTTCAGGTGTCAGAGGGGTGGTGTTCTGCTGCACAGACAGTGTGCTCAGGTTTGAATAGCTGTAGCCAGAGCAGTGATGGGCCGTGCACATGTACACAGGCAATCATCAGAATTCTTGGGGACCAGTACACATGCATGAAATACTGGTTGTGTGCCTTTGTGCACTGTCCTGTCTTTGCCTTGCTGCTGTGCCTCACCTCTGCTCTGCTCTCTGCTTCACCTTCTCAGAGCTGTGAGATGGTCCCTTCTACTGGGGTTAGATCCTAACCTGTAGATAGATGCACCTTCGAGATCTCTTTCGAAAGCCATAAGGGTATTGGAATACTCTTTAGTGTGAAGACTTTTTTTTTTATGTCATTGTGAAAATTTTGATATATTGTCCATTACTGTCTTGTCTTGCACATGCGTTCGAGAGCAAAATAAGCTCTTAGATAAGGTGAGATAGTGCTTGTATGTTCTTCTTTTATAAAAGTTTAAATAGATAAAGCATTTCTGTATCTTAGGAGTCTAGTGGGCTTGCAGCAGGAAGACAGTTGCACAGTTGCTTAGTAATATTTTATCTATGAGTGATATTGGAGGTAGGAACATGAGAACAGAGGCAAAGGAATGAGGTGGTTGAGGGATGAGATCAAATGTGATTTAGCTAGAGCTGCCTCTCTTTTCTCATGTTTGTCCTTTCTCTATGTTTCTCTATTTTAGTGCTTAACAAAGGAAATGGAAGGAAATTCAAAAACATAAGACCAAGACTGAGAGTAGATTTAGCTTGCTGACTTTGTTCTTCAAGCCTTAGGTTGTCCTTTAGAGCAGAATGAAAGTGGGCCTTCAGTTTTTTTAGTGTGCCAGTCAGTCTCCATGAGATGGCTGTGCTCAGGGTCTGGGCTCTTCTGAATGACTGTCAGATGTCCCCGGCTGACTGACAGGCAGCAGCTGGCCCCGTGGTCTGCCCATTGCTGGAAGGAGGCCACAATGTGTGGCTTGACAGATGACAGATCTTAAATGCAGGCTTAAGAGAGAAGCATTTTTGGGGCCATTTCTTTCTGCTGACTCTGCCTGGGTCAGAGGGTCGGGGCACATACATGGGAACAGAGAGCACTGTTCCCTTCCAGCTGTTCTTGGGGCTCCCAGCTCATGGCAGAAGACATTTGAAGCTTTGCACAAAACTGCAGTTTGGCATGTCTGCTGCCTGCTGCTCCCTCCATGGCCATATCTGCCATTGCTTTCTTATGTCGACACTTGCTGAATTTACCTGCTTAGATTCCTGCGCTGGTGGCTCTCCTACCTCCTGCCTTGCTTCTCTGTCTGTACCAGTTATAGCCCATATTGGCTCTTTGTTGTTCATCCATTCCTCTCGTTTCCTTTATAGATACAACTGTGAGGAATATCTAAGGCTTGTGATGATCAGGGAGGGCACTGAGCTGGGACTTTGGGAGCTATAGTGGATTTGGGTGGTTAATTTGGAGATGTGGGTCCAAATTATTTTTAGAATTATGTTTTATTACAATAATTATATATTTAGAAATCAGTGAAATTATGAGGTAAGGATGAAATAAACTATAAAAAATAATTATATATGTTGACTGTGCACTAAATACTTTCCTCCCACCCTCAGTGGACTGGCTTTCATACCCTCGGGGGTGCTTGCATCTTGCTTTGAAGTCCAGTAGTGTATTTCTCCCAAGTACTTTCTCAGTCTGCTATTACTGAGCCAGGTATGTCTTCCATGTTGTTAGCACCCATTTGGAAGAGGGTTCCACAGGCTGATACCCATGGTGTGACAAACTCACCCCTCCAATGGTCTGTGGGCCTGACCCCTCTGCTGATGGCCAGGGTTCACTATTCTAGCAGGGGCAGTGAACAGTCATTACCCAACCGTCCTCCCCAGGCCATGCGTGATTCTGCAGAGCTGTGGGAAATGCCCCTTTAGATCACCTTGGATCACCTCTTTCCAGATGAAAAGTCACAATATATTTACCTTTACTTCCACGGATGGAGTTCCACACATTCAGAATTTCTGTGCCGTTCATTGTCCTTGTTTCAGCTCTGCTCTGCCATCACTGAGCTGCAGGAGCCAGAGCTGCATACAGACTTTCACTTGTGGACACATCATGGCCATGGCACACTGATATTTTCTGTTCCCTCCACTTTTACTTCTTTTCTTTATGACTTTTTTTGACCTCTGGTAACCAGTGAACTGATATTTTTCTGGAAGTGTCTGTTTAAACAAGATCTTGGTTCTGCTGGACAGCAATCAGCCTAGGGCCCACTGCTTTGTCTGTGATTCTTGGATTGTTTTTTCTCCTCTTGTAATTCAGTTTAATATGTATTGAACTACATTTGTGTCTTCCTTTTAGGTGTTCATTCTGTTTCATAAAGTCCTTCTGAAGTTCTCTAAGCTGGCCTTCGTCTTTCCAGCATGAATAACTTAGCATTACCAACAAACTTTCTCACTTCCTTGCTTTTTTCCTGGGTTAATTTTTCCCCAAAAATATGCTGAAAAGCAGAAGTCCTAGCAGATTTTTGCATGTGCCTTTCTTTTATTTTCAGAACCAATTACTTTTGCCTCATTTCTATCCTTTAACCAATCGTTTATCCATAATGGATGTCATTGCCTTTTGGTTTCTTTAAAAGACTTTATAAAGGGACTTGGCTTTCAAGGGACTTTTATTGTATAGTTATTCCTATTCTTGTCCTGGTTCAAAAGCCTAGAGAGTGTGTGTGTCTGTATTTTTGCATATATGTGGACATATAAATACTGATAATTCTCAATATGAGACTAAGCTCATCTCTCTGTTTTGAATTGCATTTTACAGGCAGTAATTATTTTACTGGTGGTTTTCCTTGATGACTGTAAACTTTTAGAATTCAGAATTGGGTTTACTGTGTGTCTTGTGAAGCATTAAGCTTGTGATTTGAACCACTGTCTCTCAAGAGCATGCAGAAGTCAACATAAATGCCAGGGCGTTAGAATGCCTACGGGGGCTGCTGACAAACTACCACATTTGTTTCTTTTTGGCTTGTCTTTTTTTTTTTTTTTTAAGGCTTGATTGGAGATGTGACCTTTTTCTTAAAAGATTTGTGTTGCGTTATGAACTTGCACTGCTCTCTGGTGCATGCGAAGCAGAAGGCTCTTAATGGAAAATGTTTATCCTGGTGTTTTGTCTGTGCTGGTTTCTGTCTCCAGCTGATCAGAGCTGCCTGCTCGGCAGTGCAGCCTGTGCAGTGGGAGCATGCTTGTGGCTCTGAGCAGCACATGAGCTGCACCCGTTTGGACTGCGTGTCGCTGCCATGGGGTGTTCTCTTCGGGCTGAAGGTAGAGCTTCCACATGTAACCTGGTCTGGATATGCTACTGACCACTGAGTGTTTTCCCAAGCCTAGTACTTCACCTCCCTGTTTCTTGTCTACTTTATCCCTGAGTACCTCTTCATGACATCCAAGATACACCAGTCACAGAGCTCGTGTGCATTGTGTTGCTGCTTAGTGCTTATTAGGATGGTCAAAACGGGGAATCTGGTGGGGCCAGCGTCACATGATGTACAAATGTCTTGGCAGCTGCAGAAACAGGAACCAAATAGGCTTTACTTTTTGTTTCCCTTTTCCTCCAGCGCCCTGGGATGCCATCAGGAGCTCGAATGCCCCATCAGGGGGCTCCAATGGGTCCTCCAGGCCCCCCATACGTTGGAAGCCCCTCTGTGAGACCTGGGATGCCCCAGACTGTGATGGAAACAACAAGAAAACGCACTGCACCACAGCAGGTCCAACAGCAGCAGGTGCAGCAGCAGGTGCAACAGCAGCAGCAAGCCACTCAGAACCGAGCTAGGAGGTGAGTGTTCTGGAAAGAAAACACAAGAGGACAAGGTGAGGAAGCAAAGATGATACCTGTTTAGCAGTAGGTAAGACCTTTAAGATCAAATGAGACAGAACAGAAGATCTGTGTATTGTCAGATTTTTAAGCAGGAAAAACATTGATAAATTTTACCTTTTTTTTTTTTTTTTTTTTTTTTTTTTTTTTTTGAAAAAACTACATTTAANTTTTTTTTTTTTTTTTATGGTCTTGAACAAACTGACCTTTAACAATATCTGGTTTTGAAGTAACAATGCTACAATGCTTTTACTTTGCAGGTTTGTCACATAAATCTGTCCAGTATGTTTAGCCTTTGGAATTAATGAACAATTCTCTTTTAATATAGTACAATTATTCTATTATTTGTTGCCTGTTCTGTATAGTTGCTCTGATTTCTGACTGGTTAGCATAGTAGTTTGTAAATGACACAAGTGGAAAAAAGTTTGGTTTGTCATGTGAATACTTCTGCTATGGTCACTCAGAAGAATGGTCATAAAATTCGCAGTTGTCTCAAGTGTTTTTACATATAAGGTAAAGAAATATGCACTGGAAGTAATTTCATAAAATTAGAGGGATTTCTATAAGGAACTTTCGTTTTGAAATATGCCCACATTGTACATTGCTGAATGCATTCTCTGTTAAATAAGTTAACTAATTTCTTTTTGCAGCCTATTAGACCTCATCAGTCTCAGGTGTTGAGTATGATACACACACACATAGGGTACAGTCATCTGTGTGGGCTACCTTTTGCAAAATCATTGTAGATGTACATACAGCTTCAGGCAGTGTTCTGGTGGTGTCAGGGAATCCAGCTGTAGGTAAAAAATGACTCTCTAAGCTCAGCTCTCAGGAGCTCTGCTCTGTCCAGCTTACATACCTTGGATCAGCAAGCCAGATTTGGGAATGCTTGTGTCTGGGATGCATCTGGAAAGTACACTGATCTTGAGAGTATTAATACATTACAATTGAAAAAGGTTGAGCACAGGAGGAATGTGTGTGAGTGCAGCAGCTGAGCACACGCATTGTATGTGCATCTTGGAGGCCTTGCTCAGCACCAGTGAAAATGCATGTTCTATAGCACCTCCCAGGAGGTTCTCCAGGAAACTGCACAAAATAATGCCCAGCCTTCAGGTACTAGGGTGGATATAACCTGAAAAATTGCCCCTACTGGATAATTAAGGTAAACGTTAGTCACTAGCTAGTTTCCAGAGAGAATTAAAGGACAGTATTTGCTAAAAGTTGGTGGCCTGACTCACAGAAAAAGGTTCCCTTCCCCTGGTCTTAACTTCCATGTTTCTAGTTTGGGACCCAGCAGTGATCTCTACTCCCTTGAGCCCAGTTCACACCAGTGCTTGCTGGGTACTCAGAGAGTTTCTCTGTTTCATCTGCTGTGCCTTCCCTTCAGATAATGTGATGAATGTTTTCCCTTTTTTTCATTTCCACCTCCCTGTCATTTCTCGTTCTGTTTTTTGAGACACACTTTTCTGGCGCCTTGGGTCCAATTCTGGGAGTAAATGAGTTCCATGTTTTCTAGCATGGGCCAAGAGAGTTGTGCTTGTCCTTTCTTGGTGGGTTTGGTGGACACAAAAATATCATTTCTCATTTGGATCTCAAACAATTTGGTTGAGATCCAAATTGTTTGGGGATGTTGCTTTGTTTTTGTTTTTTTTTTCTCGTTTTTTTTATTTGCAGGCCTGTGGAATTGTTGCAGGTACATGCATATCCCAGTTCCTTTGGGAGGCTGGGGATTGCTCAGTCTTTACTTCCAGATTCTGTGAAGTGTTTCAGTGCAGATTTGATTTTGTGAGCTATGGAAGGTGTTGGAGTTTCACATCATGTAACATTCCATTCCCATTATTCCTACACTTTTTAAAAGGGACATTGTTCACCTATTAAGTTAGGTGTAACTAAATTTTCTGCCGTCTGGACCTCTGGGCACAAAAAGTTCCTCAGCCTTGGCTTATGTGGGGATGGGGAAGAGTCTTAAGAATCTGGTATTTCAGCCCTGGCTTATTATTAACAAATGTAGGAAGAGAATATGGCACACCAATGTGCATGGAAACAGCTTTCATGTGGACACGGCTGATGACAGACTTCCAGTGTGAAGACAGTAAGGAGGGGTGTCCTTGTGACATGGCAGAGTGGCAGGAGGTGGTTTGCTTTCTCCCATTTTTCTGTCACAGATGGAGTGATTAATCTCCTGTTCAAGATAAAGGCCTCACTAATTAAAGAGATGAAGAACAGGACCTGATTTCCCTCTTGACCCTGTTAGAGAAAGCTGGGTGACAGGTTTGGTGGGCATGATCAGTTCTTAGAATCGGAAGACAGTCTTTCTGACAGTACCATTTCTCAGGCACATACACATTTGTGTTTATGTACATGAGTGCAAATGTGTTTTTAAAAGCATAGTTATAGAAATGTGCCTATATATGGGTATGGACACAGTATGTATACACACTGCAGGTACACATACATCTTCCCATATGTGTGTTCATAAAGATGAAGAAATGTGGAAATGTAAGGTCTTTTACTTTGGCCATCAGTCATGCAAATATGTTACAGTAAAACAAGTGTGTATGTACATAAGGAAGGAAGGGTGTGCATATGTGTGTGTTTTCATACCTCATATGAAATACACACATCTGTATGTGTGTTCTTCAGCACTTAATTTTGGGCATGATTGAATAAATGCATGTTGTCTGTTTGAACAAATTGACGTGCCATTTGCAGGCACTCAGCCACTCAGATGTGCACACGCATAAGTGTGTCTGTGCACGCCACACTTGAGACTGTCCTCTGCGCGCTCCTCTGTACCTAGAAGCAGTGTGTGCACTTGCACTTGCAGACATTACCGCTCTGCACCACAGAAGATGCTGTGATCAAAGAACTTACAGACTTCTTTCCAGGATGCATAACAGACAGCCCTGATTTGTTCTTACCTAACTGCCTCCCCAGGCTGCTGAGAGAAGGGGTACGAGGTCCTGGGCATGGGTGAGACCCTTTTGCTGATGCATGCACAGCTGTGCACCAGCATGTGGAGATGTCAGGATAATTTAGCAGGTGGCCTCGTTACTCCTAGATCTGTCACCATGGTAACGTGTTTTTTTCTTTAAAAAATGTACAGTGCCAAGAGGAGGAAGATGGCTGACAAAATTCTCCCTCAGAGGGTGAGTCGCTTTCATTTCCTATTCCCTTCACAATCAGTTCAGCATCTTAGTGTAATTAGAGGAATTTTAGAAAATTCTTTCACTTTTTGTTTAAAAATCTAATTAAAAAGTAAGTAGGCAGTGGGTGAAAGTCTGGAGAGCCAGGCTGGGGCTGGGCTGGAGGCTGGGAGCGTGGAGCAGCCCGGCCTGCGCGGCCTCGTGCCTGGGTTAGCCGAGCCAGCACTGCCGCTTGCTGGAGGGACCGTGATGCTGGGCTGCCAGGCGACAGCTCGGCACTGCGGCCCTCGGGTCTCCAGAATGCATCTGATCCTTTTTTGAGGCTGACCAAAACCTGGTCCAGAGTGTGGCTGTACCTGAGGGGGTGGGCTCAGACTCAGATCTGTGGCCCAGTAGAGCTGCTGGGTTGTGATTTTTGTGGTTGTGTCACCATAGGGCTGAAGTGAACCCCTGTAAACAACAGAGTCCAAGGGGTCTGTATTGTCTGGAGAGTTACTAATTCTCTTATCCTGGGGATACTTCTAGCTTTTGGTGTCTGCCTATGTTTGATTCTCAATGTTTACATCTTCTACTTCCTTTCTAAACGTTAGGATTTCTCTCTGCTCTCCTCTCTCATTATTACCATACTTTTCCTTTCCTTTATCCTCTTCGGTACAGTTTCCAAGAACCTGCTTGGTCCCTAAAGGCTTCAAAACGCACACGCTTGTCATGTCCTAGTCTCAGTTGCTTTGACTACTGGTGTTTTTTCTGGGCTTAGAATCCTTTGGACATGTGTGTCCTTTTCCTCCATATCCTTTTCAAGTTTTCAAGCTCCACTGCTAGCGTGAGCCTAAACTTGCTGGCAGGCTCCAAAGTCACTTCTGTGAGATTTCATAGGGGCCTACTACCAGCCATCCAAAGAGGTGAGCCCACTTCGGTACTCCTGATGTTATACTATCACTTCTTCTATTGTTATTCCTGCCACTTGCTGAAAGCAGAGCCTTTCGTATGTAAGCCATTAGATCTATCATGTTGCTGTCTTGAAAGGACTAAGCTACCATTAAACCCAGACCTTTGAACTACTTGTAGCCTCCCTGGTGATTGTGTTTAAGCCTTATTCCTGCTCTGCTGGTGGTCTGTACTTTTTTTTAATAATGAAAGCTAAGTTTCTTGTACTGTCAGTCTTGTCTGTCCCACACAAATTGTTTTCACAGACAATGATACATCCTGTATAGTGAGGCTGTTGCTGGAAATATAAGTCAATTTCAAGATGGTTTTAGTTTTACTGTTTTGGTTTGGGTTGGTTGTGGGAGTATTTTTACCTTTTGGTTTTTATTTTGCCTGTTGCTTTTATAAGATTAAAAGGTATAAGGGGTAGTCAAACTTTTTTGCCAGCAGAAGACCACTGACTCTGTTTACCAAGTCCGTGATAATTCTTCAATAGGTAGAGTCTTACATAGGTGTGTCAAAAACCTTTACAGATGCTTTCAGAACCATGCTGTCACCAATATTCTTGCTTTTCAGTATCTTTGTTGCTACCAGCCAATAGCTTTAACTTATGGAGTAATAAGGCATTTGCTAGAGGTCTTTTCTGCAGTGAGGTCTTTATCAGTGCAGCTGCAGTGCTGGTATCAATGATGTGACCTCTGTCTGGGTTAAGGTACTCTGTTAGGCTGCAGTTGGAGTCAGAAATCCCTTCCACCATCTGTGGGATGAAGAAATGCTGTGTACATCATTGTCCTATTAAGTGGAGGATTTGCACTGATGGCTGTGGAATGCATGTGAAACATGGGGTAAAATGTACAGCTTTCTGGAAGTACCTCTGGACTGTTTTCCAACCAGTCAGCATGTGTTACCCACAGACTTTTTGCAGACTCTTGCTTATGTTTTCTGGGGACTTTGAAGGGGAAGAGAGGAAGATATTAAATACATTTGGCTCTTGAAAATTATCTTAAGTAGTAGTGGGAAAGGAGGTGGGTTCTCAGTGTTCCTCACTATGATAATGACTCAGCTGGCACAGGTAACCTCTTGTTGGATTTCCAGGCTCTCTGATCAAGCCTATGCTGTAGTCCTGGAGCATAGTGCTGGTTGGGTAGGATCACTGAGTCATTCTAGGTCAACTATTTGAGAAGGATTTAATTTTACAGGAATATAATTGTACGAAAAGTTCAGCCCAGCAAACTATTGCACATAGGAAGATTGGATTAGGGAACTGCATGGGATATCCTAGCCCTTCCAGTCTTGTTCCGTCTGTCATGGAAGCTGTAAGACAACGACCACTTCAAGACTAGTTAGGTTCCTTACTTGGGACATACTTTTGGTCTGACAGCTTGGGTTTCTTTTTTTGGTGGTTTTTTTTTTTTTTTTTTTTGGTGTATTTTTAAATTTTATTTTATCTTTATTTTTTTTTATTTTGCCAGGCTCAGCAAGGGAAGTGCTTTTAATTTGCCAAGTTAGAGAAGCTCCCCTCTTGAAATCCTCTTAGTCATTTGTTTTTTCTGATCCAGGTTGAATTAATGTCTTTGAAACATTTCTAAATCTACCTCTCAAGAAACCAGAACTATATGTAGTATTACAGATTACCAGTATTACCAGTGCTTGAATGCCGCTCCTGTATTTTTAACTCTATTGGAAATAGCACTGCAAGTTGAGATTGCTGTGCTTGTTTTGTTGTTTTTTTTTTTAAATGGCCTTTCCACATTGATACAGCCTCTGGTCATTCTGGGATTGGCTAATGCAAGTATTTCTGCTTTCTGTCATATGCAACTGATGAATTCCCATGTTAGAGCAGGATTTAGACCCTGAGGCATGATCATGGGCTATATGTAATGCTATATTTCATCCCATCTCCATTATACAGTTCTGAGTTTCCTTACTATTCTCTGTATTATCATCTGCCTTGCAATGACAGTGACACCCAAATTTATCATTACTAAGTTTTCTTAGCATACTTCTCCTTTTTGTACAAGAACAGTTTTTTCGTATGCCGAGTTTTCTTCCAACTCCCATTTTTCAGTCTTAAAGAGTGGTTCCCTTTATGACTGTATGTCAGATGCTTTGATGCAACTTGCTTAAATGCAAGTTGATTGTATTGGCTGTAATGAATACGCTGGCCAGTCACCGTTGAACTGGGCGAACTGGTTTAATAAACAGCCAATTACAGAAAAATCCGGGGAGCCAGGAGAGGGGAGCAGCCCTCATCCTCCTCGCTGAGGCAGAGGCACAGCCCGTACCACAGTCAGCTGGATAGTGCACCAGGGCTCCTCTCAGCACCTCATTTTATTTTGCCATCCGTCCTTCCCATTGGTTCCCCCTTGGAAGTTGCTGTCCATTGGCCACTTTTTCCCACTTCCAGGCTCTGGATTGGCTCATGTCCAGGGCCCGCCTCCTGCCTCGTGGGCATCGTGTGATTCATTGTTACCATAGCCTGGACTCAGGAGATGATTGGCCACCAAATCTGTCCATCAGGAGGAGTCCTCATGGTCCCTTTCCCCTCTGTTCCTCCCCTTTCCACTCTGCAGCACTGCCCATCAGATGCCCATACACTTTGCTCCTCCTCCTCCCCCCAGACAGCACAACCGAAATAAGAAAACCCCAACCCAAACTGTACACCCAAAATGAGAACACCTGAACCCAAACTGTATACCCGAAATTGCAAAGATAAATTAATTTATAACATTGACTGCATATCTTTTGTCTACAATGCAGTTTTAATGAACACAAGGACTTGATTACGCTCACATTGACATACTGTAAAATTACAAGGCATAGTATTTTTTATAGTGTATTTAACATTAACTGCAGTTCTGTCTAGCAGGCTCTTTCATGCCCTATTTCCCTCACTTCTGGATCTTTCTCTTGTTCACACTTGGCTGTCCCTGAAACCCTCATTCGGTTTTGGAGAAGTTCACAGGCATCTTCATTCATAGCTGGGGACCTAAATCTTTGGAGCTGACGTTGCTCTTGTGACCTAAGTTTAGCAGTTGTGCCTCAATTTTGACCTCAGACCACAAACTGTCTGTAGGGACACATGACTGCTTCTTAGATTGTACCTCTTTCTCCAGGCCTTGCCTCCACATTACTTCTGGTCAGTCTTATTTTGTCTTAGTACTGAGTCATTACATTTTTTTTCCAGGGACCTGTGAATGTGATCCACCATTCTGTTTCTTTGGCTTCCTTGCCTACCCATTCTGATGCAAGAATCTCCGCTGAAAACCATCCTGGCAGCATAGCTGTGCCTATCTCTGCTTTTTCTTGTTTAACTTGCTGAATGGGGTGCAACTTTGAAACAGCAAAATGCCCCTGCTTCAGTGGCATGCTTGTCTCTTAGTATTAGCTGCTGCTCTTCTCACTCAGCCCCAAATTCCTGGGGACTTTTTGTCTAGCTCTGCTGACAGGTTTTTGTACACCTGTCCTCTCCTTTTCATCTTCTCTACTTAATTTTCCTTTACACAAATATTTAGTCAATTTTGCTGCTGCTGTTCACTGACCACCATGTGGAATTCTCTGCACAGATCCCATGCCATAATAGCTGTCCTGCTGTGGTTTGGTCACTGCATGGCTGTTGTCTACCTCTTCCTCCATCTGAGCCAACCAGAGGTGAGGAACACCTGGATCTGCCATTCACTTGTAAGAAAGACGAGGTTAGGGGTGTGATAATCAGTGGTAGCCTTGGATATAACAACTGCGAAATAAAGAAATTCAAAATCTTGCAGGGGATGAGGAAGGAGAATAGTCAAGTACAAACCCTGGACTTCAGACAAGCAGAGTTTGGCTTATTCAGGGAACTGCTAGGTGTGATTCCTTGAGAAGCAGCTCTGAAGGGTCAGGTGGCTCAGGGAAGCTGGGAGGTCTGTAAGGACCTTTAAGAGCAGCTTGTTTTAAATGCAGAAGAATTAGCAGATTTATGAGGGAGCCCAGAACAGTGGTGGTTCCAACATCAAAAGGCAGTGTACAAGAAGTGACGCAGGAACAGGCTACAAAGGAGGAGTATAGAAACATTGCTTGGGCATGCAGGGAATGGTATCAGCAACATCAAAGCTCAGCTGTAGTTCAGATCTTCAAGGGATATCAAGGACAAGAAAAGCTTCTACTATTGCACTAGTGATAAAGGCTGACCAAGGAAAATGTGTGCCCCGTGCTGAGTGGGCTGGGTGATCCAGTGATGACAGAGACAATAAATCTGAAGCACTAAAGCCTTCTTTGTTCAGTCTGCACTAATGATGCCTCCCGTGCCCTGTGATCAGTGAACACATCCAAGAGGAGCAGCCGACAGTGGATGGGGATATAGAGCCAGGGATTAGTTAAGGAAACTTGACCCGTACAGCTCCATGATACCCAACAGGCTGCATCTGAGGGAACTGACCAATGTCCTTTCAAGGCTGCTATCTTGTGCATAATAGTTTTGTATTCAGGTTGGGTCATTTTGGTCTAAATGGGCTGACAACCATCTGGTTGGATGATGAAGCTGGGAAGGTGGCTAATGGTTGCACTTGGCCATGAAGATACTGCCATCAGAGTACCGCAGGGATGTGTCATAGCAGCTGTTCAGTCCAGCATCTTTGCCTCCGGAGGCGGCAGTGCAGTGCTTGCTTATAAAATCTACAGATGACATCAATCACTGGGTGGGGAAGCCAGCTGATATGCTTGTGGACACGCTGGAGGAGTGAACCAACATGAACTTTATGAAAGTCAACTAAGTCAAATGTTCTTCCTTGGGAAACAGGAGGGCTGCCTGGCTGGGAAGCAGCACAGCTGGAAAGGCCCTGGAGGCACTGGCGGACAGTGAGCTGAGTGTGAGCAGGAGGTATGCCTTGTCAGCAAAGATGACTTAACAGCGTCCAGAGCTCCGTGGCCAGGAGCACAGCCAAGAGATTGAGGGACTTGATTACCCTTCTTTGCTGAGTGCTTGTTAGGTCAGTGCTAGAGCACTGTGTCCAGTTTTGGGATCCTGAATTCAAGAAAAATGTTGGCAAACTGGACTGAGGTCAGTGGATGAATGTCAGGCTGATTGAATGACTGAATCAGCACATGAAGATAGACTGAGACAACTGGCCTTGTACAGCCTGAAGGAGGGCTGGGAGGGGACGTAGCAACAGCAATGACTTGTCAGCTCCTAAGAGAGGAGGACCAAGAACATGGATTGGTTTTGCCGTTTTACTGGACTGTGTTACTGGCCCTGTGGTACTGAATCAGAAATCCTCCTCAAACCACGCTGTCTTAGGGGTCACAGGGTGGCCCAGTTATGATTTATAAGGAGTATCAGCCCTTAGCTGTCTTTTTTTTACCACCATTGGAGCCTCAGTAGTAGAGACACTTTTGGCAATAAGCTATAGACTAAAGTTTCTTAGCAGGGAAACTGTCCAGTAGCTCTCCAATATTCTTCTAGTACAAATAGGTTATCTCTGCCTTCCCCCATTTTGACTACTGCCATGATTTTTTACAAACCAATTCCTTATAGGGAGTGAATAACCCCAACCCATGCTGCAGTGAGTTTCTCTTGCCTCTCACCCTAATCTCATGCACCTCCAAGGGGAGGCTGGCCCTCTCTGTGCTTCACCAGACCCATATGGCCGTCGCACTCTCCCAGGCGATCTCCTTTTCCCTTTTCTTCTCCAGGCTGGAGAAGCTCTTGCAGCTTCTCTCAGCAAGTCTCTGCTCCAGCCCGCAGCATCCTACTGAGCATCCGTGGGCCTCACTCCAGAGTGTCACATCTTTGTGGTCCTGTGCCCACCAGTCCATTTCACCAGTGTGGCGTAGCAAGGAAGAGCCTCTTTCCTGGGCTTGATGCAGCACCTGTGCCAGTACAGCCGCTTTTGCAGCTGACCTTTGTTATGGCTGCCTTACCCCACAGACTCCTTCTGCACTTGTTGTCTGTCCATCAGCGTGCCCAAGTTCTCTCCTGCCAACCTGTTTTCTACCCTGCCAATGCCCACCTGTTGCCCTGCATGGTGTGATTCTATCCCATCAGCAGAGCTTTTCCTGTGCTGAACTTTACCGTGCTGAGGGGCCGTCCTATTTCTGCAGCCTGTCAGGGTCCCTCTGCACAGCCCTGCTGCCCTGACTGACTTGGGCTCAGGACCCTGGGAGGCCTGAGGACAGGACTCAGCCAGGAGCACTGGAGCCAAAGACAACCTGGATCCTTCTCTGTGGCTTTTGACTTGAGCGACAGAAGCAGACCCGGATCTGGGTTTTTCCGTAGCTTTCCTTCTGCTGCTGAACTTCTTGCAGAAGGCTTTATTGTTGCTTTCCCTACCCTGCTGATTGCTGTTATTGCCTTCCAAGCTGTCGTACTGTGACAGCCATAGAAGCTATCCAAAGATGTTGTTTGTATCCCAGAATTTGTAGTGTTGCAGCTTTTCCTTGTGTTCTGATTCTGTCTCACAAGCCTTGCACATCTGTTTACAGGCAGGTGGGGTGGGCCCCCCATATTGTGCTGCATCTGCAAGAAAATTGTGAGAGACTCTTCCATCATGCCATTTCTTTCACACTGTCATCACTGCCTCCACTTGCAAGTTGGCCACTTTTTGGTCACCATTGGTAAAAAAACCTTTGGAAATCAAGGATTAAAATACACAATTTAGTAATAATTGCTTTTTACAAATCTTTAAAAGTTTTAAACCTTTGAATTTTCACAATAGAAGGATGAACAACTCCAGCCTCAAGAAAGATGCGGTCTTACTAATGTTAATAGTAATCTCTTCCAGTTATCCATGGAATTCTAAGATAAAGTATAACTATATATGCTTCAAAACCTTAAGATACTGACAAGATGCTGGTTCTGCTAGGTGCTTTCTGGAGTTTCTTCAATGAGATAAAGGCCAAAATGGAGAATTAAAGTATTGAAATACTCTTTTCACATTTATAGTTAGAACTTCACTAAAAGAGTGTAGACTTGCATGGAGCTATGAACTTTTCAGTTAGGGCAAACCATGCAAGAGAAGGAATTAGGCAGGCTGCACAGATCCTTATAACATATGCACTCTCATGCCTCCAAAAGAATATTCCATTAGTAGGGTGAGAAAGCAAAAGACTGTGAGAGCTGCCAAAACTGGCCTGGGTGAGCCTTTGATCTAGCCCAAAAGCCCATCTTTGCTGTGACCATAACACATTCCTAGAGAAGAATACAAACAGAGCAAGTACAATTCTTCTCTCAAATGCTCTCCCAGTCTGTGGCCATTTGTAGTTCAAGGAATTAGATGCGGTTTTGTCTTTGGCTGATTTTAAAGTGTTTGTACTTTCTAGCATCTTATGGTATTTAACATCCAGTTTGGTTATAGGAATGGAATAGGAAATAGCCCTTTCACTTTCATGTGATAAAAGATGTAAAATGTGGAATAAAAATATTTATTGAAGGTTTCTACTGTTTCTACAAACTTCCTAGAATTTTCATTAGATCCTGGGTCTAGTACCCATTGAACCAGCTGGAAAGGTGGTATCACCTGTCTTGTATAGGCTGTATCTTAATAAAGACTCTGTAGGCCTCTCCTTGCTTCACCCTGTACCTGGGGGGTTCATGAACTGACTCTGATGGAACTTGGCATTAAAGGTTGGAAACTACTTTCTTGGTCTGGAATTTTTAATTGACTGCAGAACACCATGATTAATTTCTTCAGGCAAGGAACTGAGGAATCTTTTCATCTGTGCAGAACAGAAAAAAACGTTGTGGTGTTTTGTTGTGTCCAAAGATTTGCACTCACTGCCTCGCTGCCCTTACTCTGCAAGCTGTCTGTCAATTCCTTGATGTTTCCAGGGTAAAGCTTGCTCTTCATGGTCATGATTCTTTTATTGTTCTGCTGATACGAACATTTTGAGAAAGCATATAAGCAGTTAAAAATATAATGGTTCGGTTGAAGCTGAACATATTTTTTGCTCTGTGGTTTCTGCTTTTCCAAAGTCTTGCTGTAAGTAGAGCAGGTATTCTGCCATCTACAAACAAACATAGTAGGTTGAAAGAGACATTTATTTGATAATCTTAATCAGTCTAAATATTGCAGGGAGAAATTGTTTGTCTTCAGGCTGGAAAAGAAAATTACTAAGAAAGGAATGACAAAAACCTGTAAAACATATGGCAAAGACGCTTAGGGAATGCCTGCCCACTGCTGCTCCAGCAGGGCAGGGAAATGGCATCAAATGAAACTTGCTTGTGGCAGGTTCTAAATGAGCAAAAGGAGCTTCTTACCCAAACTGTATACCCGAAATTGCTGGAACGCTCTGTCTTGGGCTATTGATGATAAAAGGCAGCAACTCTGAAACCTTGTCAGAGACACGATACAAGGAGAGCCAGCTGTTGGCATAACCTTGTGCAATAGTTCTCATGTCCTTGTAGAACACAGGGAACAGGTGCATGCCTAGTGTCTCTCACATACATGTTTGTGCCTTACATCAGATATAAACTGTAATTGTAACTGTAACTGTGATTCTAAACCAAATCAGGAGTACCAACTCACTTTTAATTCCTATGGAAATATTATAACAGTTAAATATTTTAGTTAAATAAGTGAAAGCTGGAGTGAATATTGTAGAAATAGAAGAGGTTGTGTAGTAGATCTATTTTAATTACTTATGGTACCTTTTTTATATGGTTTTCCTGCATGAGCTATTCCAAATTAAGAACAAACATTTTCATTTAAGGGTATACTTACCCATTTCTAAGCTCAGTTCATTAGGTCTTCATTCCAACCTACCTCATATCCCCTGCTCCGCTAAGTTCCTTGTAAAAGAGAAAACGAGAAAAGGGGTTTGTCAATAGAACTAATGTAGTTAACTGATGTATTAAAATACCAATAAAAGTTGGCAGGAGCATAAGTTGACACCTGATATCTGGTCGTGTTGAAACTTTGACGTGAGGGTCAGTTTCACATCAGCGACGAAGATGTGCTGACAAAGGCTGGCATCCTACGTGATAGTTTTTTACTTTGGATTGCTGAAAGTAGTGGCTCCCTGGCTGCTGTTAGCTAAGCCTCCCTCGAAGAAAACAGCCATGATTCAGGCCTTGTGTATTTGGGCGGGCTCTTCCAGAATGCATTAGCCTTAGTTCTGTGCTCCCACTCTTCAGTCTGTGCCGTGTTGTCCCACGCCACTGAGACCTGCCCCACTGTCTGGGAACTGCTGTCCGAGGACAACTCCTCTAGGCATGTCTGTCCAAGGGCTGGGAATGTGTCAGCATTGTTGTTCTGGAACATGGCAAATTGGTGCTTCCTGTGCTTGGATATTCCTTGCTTCCTTTCAGATCCGGGAGCTGGTTCCTGAGTCCCAGGCCTACATGGATCTCTTGGCCTTTGAGCGCAAACTAGACCAGACTATTATGCGGAAGCGTGTGGATATTCAGGAAGCACTGAAGAGGCCAATGAAGGTATGTTGTGAAAAATTTGTAGATTGTGTCAGGGGAAGAAAATAATTCTTGTAGTAATGGTGGAAATACCTTTCCAGTAAAAGTCCCATTAGCAGAAATGTTTTGGAATGGGTCAGTGAGCAGACTGCTGGGAATCAGCATGCATAGAAAACTGGTAGGGAAAATTCTGTGGCTATTACCAGCTCTAGCTTCTGAAAGTCCTTAATAAGGGGAATAATAGCCTAGGATAAATAAAGGATAGATAAACACTGGTTTGGAAACTTTGTATTAAAATGATAATAAATGAGAAAATAAGAGATTAGAGGAGTGTGCTGAAGGTATCTATTATGTTTCCAATTCAAATTTGGTCAAAAGTGGAACTTGAGGAATAACAGAACATACAGTGTGAAGATTTACTTACAGAAATAATTATTTGTGTAAGAAAAGAATGGATGACATTTTCTGCATTTTCTATTAGATCAAGTCCAGCACTTTGCTCTTCCAAATTTCCCACTGAAATGGTCTTTTTCTGAGTTTCCTGACTCTATTCATTGGAATCATGTAAGAGTTTAGATAGGAGGAAACTGGAAGTTATCTAGTTCAACCTTCTGCTCAAAACAGGGTTGTCAAGACCTTGTTGAGTTTTGAAAATCTGTAAGGATGGAGGTTTCACAGCCTCGTCAGGCAGTCTGTTAAAATTTTTGCCCACTCTCATTGTGAGGAATTTCTTTTCGTGTCTCATTTAAGTTCTTGTGACTGTATTGGGTAGCGCATACTCTATTCCTCTAATAAATCCCATAGAATGAAGGGGTTTGTAGCTGTGTGTCTACTGTGATGTAAAGCTATCATTCTTGTCTGTACCATGTTGATGGGGGCCAGCCCAACAAAGATCAATATTCTATTGTCTTTGTCACTGTACAGGTGATAAAATGTGATAGGCTGATAAAATGTGGAAGGCTTTTACCTCTTTCCAGTTTTTCCAGTTGATATATGTGAAACAAACAAACAAAAAAGAAACAATCAAGTTCCATTAACATGTAGATAGGAAACTGAATTGTGTATGGTCTAAATCATGAGTTCATTCTTAAAAAGTGTTGTACATAGTACCACAGAGAGATTGTACTCTCAGAAGAAATAATTTGTCTTACCTTCTTGATACAGGTAGAACACCATTCTTTTAAACTAGCCAGGAATGTGGCAATATTTAAAGGTGATTGAAGACTTTGACTTGAATTTGTAAATCAGCAGGAAGTTATTTATTCCGTGGCAAACTCTTTAATGAGGAAATTAACAGGTCCACAAGGTCCTAGCTGTAAGCTGTGCAATGGAGATATTCAGTGTCTGGGATAGGGAAGAGTGTACACTCTACAGGAACTGTAGACAGAAAATTCTGTTTCCATCTAGGGCTCAGCAAACACATTTTAAATATCAGTTACTCAGTTAACATCTAGAGAATGATCAAATAGATGTTTTTCAAATTCATGTATAGGTAGTCCTAACATATGCGTATCAGACCTGTCAAAATAGGGCTAAACCTAGATACACTTGGGTTTTTCTTAATGTTAAGTATTTCCATGTTATTACAGTTGCAGAATTGGTAACAGCAATAGAAGTTATCTCTGCATTTCCATCTCTTATCAAAGTTTTTGTAATTTTGAAATATTTGCCTTAAAACAGTGATTCTCAAACTGGGGTTGTAATCCTGGGAGAAGTATGAATTTGTCTAAGGTATGTGAAATTATGTAGGGAGTATGCAAGATTTCTCAGAGTTATCAGCTGTGATTGCAGTTACAGTGTTTGTCACAGTGATTGAGCTGTAGCTAGAAACAGTGGTAGGGAACCACAGATTTATGGTCTAGTGTTGCTCAGGCTGGATTTTTTTTTCTGTCTGAAGACTAACTATTCTGGGGAAATTTTAGAGAGAAGTGGTTTAAGAATTTTTTTTCATGAGGACAGTGCATAAACTATGTTTGGCTTGTTGATCCTGCTTGGATCTCCTTAGAGCAGTTGTGCTCTTGAACCAGCTGACAGCTGTCGGACGGCTCAAGAAGTGAGGAGACCTGGGGTTCGTGTGGCTGTTGAAGGGGGAAATGGCCTTCCCCACCTGTCAGCTCCTCTGACTACTGTCAGCAGCCCCCTTCAGCTGCCAGCTTTCCCAGTTTAGATCCTGCCTTGGCTGTTTTCTGCCTGCTTGGGCACTGCTATGCACTGTCTTCTTCCTCAGCCAGTCCTGCATTCTTGGATTGCATCTGTCACATGAGTCTCAGAATTCCTTTTCTGCAGAGCATCATTAGCAAGAGTCCTTGTACTGACTTCGTGGAAGATCCACATGGTCAGAATTCCAGAAAGAACTTTTAGGAGGTAGTCAGGTATTGCTGTAGGACACGAAAAGAATGAGACTCACTCCAGATTCAAAGTCAGAAGGCAAAAAAAAGTGGTGTTTATTTTTGTGCTTAGGGTTATGTAGTTTTCTAACAAAGACCACACATTGGAGGATGCGGTTGCCACCTCTCCAACCACAGTGGTTCAAATCACAGTCCATCATCTGACTCTTCCTTATGGAAAGGAGTCACAGAATCACAGAATATGTAGATTGGAAGAGACATTCAAGATCATCAGGTCCGACCCAGCCCTAACACCTCAACTAGATCATGGCACCGAGTGCCACATCCAGGCTGTTTTTAAACACATGCAGGGATGGTGACTCCACCACCTCCCCGGGCAGGCCATTCCAGTATTTAATCAATCTCTCAGAGAAAAACTTCTTCTTAATATCCAACCTATATTTCTCTTGACACAGCTTGAAACTGTGTCTTCTCGTTCTCCTAGTTGCTGCCTGGAGAAAAAGACTATCCCCCAGCTGTCTACAGCCACCCTTCAGGAAGTTGTAGAGCATGATAAGGTCACCTCTGAGTCTCCTTTTCTCCAGGCTAAACAATCCCAGCTCCCTCAGTCGTTCTTCATATGGCTTGTTTTCCAAGCCCTTCACCAGCTTTGTTGCCCTCCTCTGGATGCGCTCAAGCGTCTCAACGTCCTTCCTAAACTGAGGGGCCCAGAACTGGACACAATAGTCGAGGTGTGGCCTGACCAGTGCCAAGTACAGGGGAAGAATGACCTCCCTGCTCCTGCTGGCCACACCATTCCTGATCCAGGCCGGGTGCCATTGACCCTCTTGGCCGCCTGAGCACACTGCTGGCTCATGTTCAGCTGCTGTGGACCAGAACCCCCAGGTCCCTTTCTGCCTGGGCACTGTCCAGCCACTCCGTCCCCAGCCTCGAACGTTGCAGGGGGTTATTGTGGCCAAAGGGCAGGACTCGACACTTGGACTCATTAAACTTCATCTTGTTAGACTCTGCCCATCCATCCAGCTGTTCCAGATCTAATGTAAATGTAATGGAATGTAAACAAGAAGAGAGCACTTCCAAAAATATCACTCTGTTTACATGAAATCTGTGAGAAACTCCACTATAAAGTGCAAAAACATCAGAAGGCTAGAAAATCAAGGCAACAGTGAGGCAGACAGGGCTGTTTCACAGATGTAGCAAGCTCCATGGCCTGAAGGAAACAGAAACCGTACACTCAACAGACCAGTAGATGGCATTAAAGAATGAATTACTGAAAATCTGTGCAGCTCTAAGGCCGTGGTGGACTTTGGGAGTGGGATTTATTTGGCTACATTAGACATATATATAGACATAGCCATTTTATTCATTGATATGTGAGCTAGTCACTCTTGGCTCCCTTCATAGTTGAGAGGTTAAGTTGGTGTAGGCAAAGGTGTTCAGAGCACAATTCTTCTCATACAGAAGTGGATGTTTAAAAGAATATAGATAAATAATGCCATAAAAAAATGCTTATTTCTCTCCATTGTGTAAGCCTGATATAGACAGTTGTGGCCATAAACAAAATTTTAAGACTGAGATATTTTCATCCCAAAGCTTGAACCAGGGTCTCCTGAGTGAAAGAGACCCATGTCACAAGCAAGGCTTCTACTCCAAATCGTGGAACCACAGACAGTACTTGTGTGTCACCAAACCAGAGACTGTCATCCAGGGACTGTCACTCTTCTGCAGTCTACTGATGTGAGACATTCAGTTTACCAGATATGTGTATAGTTGCAGTTGCCAAACTAAATGACCTGCTTCCAGGTTCTCCACTTTTAGGTGAAAAACAAGCAGTAGCATCAGAATACCATCATAGTGTCTCTTGCCCTAGTTTCATGAATTGAGATTTTTTTCCCCACTTCCAGGTTTTAAGATGACCGAGGAATTGATATCCGACTGTTGCCAGAAAGCAATTTGGGTTTTTTTCTGAAACACTTGTCCTGTGGCATAGTTTTATGTGTTCTGCTTTTCGCATTATGAGATAAGGAAGATGTGAACACCTGATCTCCTTCTTTAATCAGTCAATGTTTTAAATATGTCTTTCAGGTTCTTTAATGTTCTCTTTTCTCAAGTAAAAAATTCATTCCTCCCAATCACTGCAGAAAAAGAATTTTTCAGTGGACCTGGCTTCTTATTAACTGTTGCTATACAACACCTCATTCTCTCCCAAGAAAGTACTATATACAACTACAAAATAAGCTGCTACAGTTGATTTTGTAGACCATTGTGCATGCTAATTTCCACTTTATTAATCTGTAGCATTTGCTTCGGCTTTTTTTGCATTTTGTGGTTGTTGTTTAAGCTTTTATAGAACTGTCTACAAGTGTTTTTCATGTGTCAGTGCAATTTTGAACTCAGTAAATATTGTCTTATTCCTTTTATTATTCACAATAATTGTTTAGTCTATTAAGTCACTGGTTTTTCTGCTTTGGGTTGGACATTTTTAAGTTCTTGTCCATTTTTTTTAAGGAGTTACCTAACAATTTTGTTTCCTATACAAATGTTGGCGTCTCTTGCTGCTGCTCTGTGTGAGATGCCTCTATATTCCAGCTCTGATAGGGACACTCTTTGTTTAATTTGGGTCTTTTATAATGAACAGACAGTGGTAATTGTTTTTTCTGTCTCCTGATTTTTAGTTTCCATTCTACCACTGTTAATTTTGCTCCCTAAAATTTTTTTGTGTGTGTGTGAGACCAGGAAACAGTTACTCTATATGCAAAGGGAGAAACACAGATTTTAATCTTTTCTGTGCTTTCTGCTTGAGTTATTTATGCTATGTTGAGATCCATAGAAATTCACCCTTAAGATACATTTAAAGAGCTCTTAACACAATATTAAGTTGGTAGTAATTATGAAGTTGGTATTCAGATTTTTTTGATTCAGTCAGCAATAGAGTATCTGCTGCTAACTTTGTTTGAAATCCCAACTTCCCTGGAAGTGTCCTGGAGGTTTTGTATCCAGCCTGAGAGTTCATTGAAGAAAATTAACTTCAGCAGCTGATGGAGATTTGTCTGAGGGGTAGCACATAGATCATGGGATCATGAGATACTTAATTCCTGATTTGACTTATTGGGTTTTCAGTACTAATGGAAACTGGGGAAAAAAGAAACGCTGTAAACCAGGGGAAGTTTTCTGAAGGTTTTGACAGATTTCCAGCATTTCACCCATTTACTTGAACTTACAGCTGTATTGATTTGTGTGAAGATGACATCAGAAAACTTGGAGAGAGTGCAAGCTATAAGTATGCTGCTCCACCATTCCTGTCAGCTTCTCATTTAAATCTGTTTGATTTCACATGAGCTCTCCCAGCAGTTGTGCTGAGACCTTTGCAGGAGTTCATTGCTGAAATGACCACTCCTCTGTTACATATGATTACTTTTTTCCTTTTTGTTTTCTCAAGGAGAAATGGTAAGTGAAACAAAATGGGTTTAGGGGAAGTCTTTTCATTTTAATATGACTGCTATTTAAAGTTCCTTTTGCTGAAGCTGAGTCAAAGATCTGATCTTACTCTTAGAGAGCAAGAAGATCAAGCATTTACTGATTTTTGGACAAGAGATGATTTGATTCACAATGTTGATCAAGACTCCGTGACGTTTCCCCTGCTTAGCTTTGCCTTTTTGGGTGTTAAAGTTCTCATGTGTGTGAAGAGATGAAGTGTGATGCTTTCTTTTTGCCCTAGAACTGTAAGTCTTCTCCTCAGTTTTTGCTCCCAGCTACGGGGAATACATTGGTTGCTTGCTCTCCTGTCCTCTGAGAATCTACCGTACAGAGAGGAGAACAGATTTTCAGGGCTGTGTGATAAAGCACATGGCAAAGAAATTTGCAGAATTTATTGAAGAATAAATTTGCAGAATTTATTGGTTTCTTGCCACTGCTTTATTTCAGCTGCAAAGCAGTCAAGTTGCTCATAAATTTTATAATTTCCTGCCTGGATGAGATGGAGTTGCTCAGCTGGAGATGGAAGAATATGTCATTCTGAGAGCCTTCTGGATATGAACTTGACATTATTTTAGAACACAGGGATACTGAGAATGAACCAAATGCAGTGGGTTTTGGTCAGCAGCTGAAGAGACTCTGTGATCTGTACTCTAAAACCCCACCCAGCACCATGTTGGTGTCTTTCTTTCTTTCTTTCCTTCTTTCTTGAGCTCAGTTTTGACTATATCTCATCTCTGAACTGGCATCTTCCAAGACTGGACATCCTTATGATAGC
Source organism: Pycnonotus jocosus (assembly GCA_013400435.1). NCBI lineage: Eukaryota > Metazoa > Chordata > Aves > Passeriformes > Pycnonotidae > Pycnonotus > Pycnonotus jocosus. Next base: position 26,857 of record VWYP01023550.1, on the reverse strand, counting down.
AGTATAGCTGTGCATGCAGGACTTGTTACTGGATAGATCCCTTTAGGTAGGATTCAGACTATACTCTTGGGTCTCTGCCAAGGGTCTTGCTTCACAAGCTTGATGGTAGTTTGAATCAGCTGCCAAGAGAATAATCATGGTAAGAGAGAAGGAGCTTGAGGGTCCAAAGTAACTGTTCCTGGCTGTAGAGCCAGTCCTGAAATTTTGCCAGGGATTTCTAAATTTATTTTCTTTAAATTCCACTGCACCAAGAATACATTACCACTGTTGGTGATAAGGGTATGTAGGGCAAGTGCCGTTGTCTAGTTCCTGGACCTGGAAGAGGAGACAGCCTCCCAGAATATCTGGGAGCAGAACCATTCCTATGTAGCTCTTACAAGGAGCCAGTGGTGCTGGCGATACTAGATGTCTATTAAGTAAAAGCCTGCTTGTGTATAGAGGTACCGTACTGCAAGTAATCCAGGTGGGCATAAAATTTAGGAATGGTGCATAAAATGTGCAGGGTAATTTGAAGAATTTTCAGTTTAGAAATGTGAAGTCCTTCACAAGTCCTCTACACAAAATAGAGATTTGGGGTCATGAAAATAATTATGTTATGCAAGATCACTTTGGCAGCAGAAATCCTGTAGGAAAGGAGGGAGAAAACCTGGATTCACAAGAATATTTTTCTGTCTATCTGCCTGTTCTTACCTGTGTAAACCTGTCATTTTCTGCATTGATGGCACTTTGGAAAATCCTGCTCCCTGTCTGAGCGTACTGTTGACACTCCATTTCTACCAAACCTCTCTCTCACTGTCTTCTCCAGATTTGGCAAAATGTAGTAATTTTCTATTCCTCTTCAGCTGTACATCTCTGCCTTCTCCATTCCTCTACACCAGATTATGCCATATAATCTGCTGTTAGGTAATGTCCTTCTTTCCTCTGTGTGTGTGAAAGCTTTGTAAGATTGCTTCTTTCTTACATTGTTTTGTCAGCATTAACTTGACAACTGTAGCCTTTTTGACACTGTGTTATACACAGGTATTGGAGAATAGAATCCCAAAGTAATTTTTTAAATAATCTTTTCTGGAATCCATGCATCACACTTAATAGCTGGGTTTTCCACATGGTGCATGGAAGGAAGGGTGCTGAGAAATTATGCAGCCATAAGTCACTACACTGACTGGGAATCTTCAGGCAGTTTATAAAAATGACAATGTATAGGCATGGTTGTATCTCTGACAGGCTTGAGCACTTGGGTTAGGGATGAAGGGGTGTGCCTTCCTTCAGTCAGGTCTCCCAGCAAGCTGCAGCTGCAGCTGCAGCATGTTTGCTGAGGGTGAAGGCAGGTGGGGTGAAGAGGAGGGTAAGGCAGCCAATGTGCGTGTAGGTGTGTTCAGGCATGTCTGCAAGAGGATTATTACCAGATACTGCATGATGGTAGAATGCAGATGGGCAGAGATGTGCCTGGCAGGTAGTTTGCAGCATGAGCTGTATTTGTGACTGCCATTTACAAATCTGAGCTGATGCGACTATGAAAGACGTTTGTGTTGCAATAGTGTTGCAGCTGAATTTTAGGAATCTAGCTATGTTGAAGCCAAAAAGGACATCATATCATGCTTTTCTCACAATGATTTCTCAAATATCTAATCCAGAAGTACAGGGTGTATCACTTCTCAGGCATGGCAACCTCCTGCCTTCCTCCATTTGCAGTGAATTTCAGCATGTTTGTATAGCCAAAAGATTTTGATTTTTCAGATTCAGCTCTTCAATGTATTTTTGTACGTGTAACAGAATCTTAAATTCTAATACAACCAGTGCAACTGTACAAAACATGGAGATTCCCTATTAAATGTGTAATTATCACCTTTTCTGCTGCTTCCTCAGTTCCTCAGAACTTAATCTGGATATGTACTTTTCCCTTGTCTATGTGCATAACAGCAAAAGCGGAAACTGAGACTTTACATCTCCAACACATTTAATCCTGCAAAATCAGACGCTGATGACTCTGATGGCAGCATTGCTTCGTGGGAGCTGCGTGTGGAGGGGAAGCTCTTGGATGATGTATGACTTATCTCTGCTTCACTGGGGCTGTCAGGAGTCTAAAGATTTCTTTTGGGGTGGTAGGTTTTACTGGGGACATCAGCTGAGACAAGACCTGTCTGAATGGCAATGTTGGCTTGTTGCTGCTGGGAAGGCACTATGCCCAACCCAAGTGAGGGACAAGCCCCTGATGGGAATGTTGAAGAGTGCAGCAGAAAATGAGGCAGACATAAGGACAGGACAGGTAGGAGGAACTGGAAAGAAGAGGACTGAGATTAATTCCTTTACAGAGATGGCAGGGTTCAGGTTACAACAGGTGCGATAATTCTGGCCTACGGTGGGCATTGCATCTTGTGAAGAGCAGGACAACAAGGTGAAGGCAATACTTCATATTCTTAGGGGGTACAACACGATGTATGAATGGTTAGAGCAAGGATGGAAGAACCATTTTACCTTTATGAAGTCCTCAGAAACCTCAGTGGTGGATTTAGCTGTCCTTGGGGAAGGCTGGACTTCCCTAATAAAGCACTGTCTATTTGAATAGACTTCATAAGTAAGTATTTATAGGCTAAACAGATGAAGAACATGCATGCATGGAGAGGGAAGGCTTGCAATCCGTCTGGAGGTAACTGCACATGAATCAGTCTTGCTGGAGGAGGAAGTGGTGATACAGTGCAACATCTCGGAATTGAAGTTAGACAAATTCAGTTTAGAAATTAGAGCATATATTTCAATAAAGAAAGAGATTCTTTATTGGAACAACATAGCTTTTCAATTACCAGCATTTTAAAATAAAATATTATCTGCATTAAACACAAAGAAATAAATTGGAATCGTGTGGCCTGTATTCTGTGGAGAGTCAGATTAGGTAATCATAGACCTTCTAGTTTTTAATATAGACAGTATGAGCTGTGCAGGAAGCAACAAATACTGATAATTAAATCAAAATAAAAAATTAATAAGGAAATAGTTTTGCTTAGGGTGTGACTAGTCTGTAAAATTTACTGTAGTCTGATAAATCAGACCAAGAAATTAGCATTCATCAAAAAAACCCAGGCTGTTAAAAAGAAAGGTGTACAGAGGACTTAAGATCATAGAATGGTTTAGGTTGGAAGGGATCTTGAAGATCATCTCATTCCATCCCACTGCCCTGGACAGGGACACCTTCCACTAGCCCGTGTTGCTCAAAGCCCCATCCAACCTGGCCTGGGACACTTACAGGGATAGGGCAACCACAGCTTCTGTGGGCAACCTGTTCCAGGGCCTCCCCATCTTCTGAGTAAAAAATGTCTTTCTCAAGACCAGTCCAAACCTACCAGTCCAACCAGTCTTTCATTAAAACAATTGCCCCTCACCTTGTCACTACAGATCTTGGTAAATAGTCTGCTTTGATCTTTCTTACAAGCCTCCTTTAAATACTCCCTGGAACCTATGTTTCTCTGGGCCAAACAACCCCGGCTCTCTCAACCTGTCCTCACAGGGGAGGTGCTCCAGTCCTGAGATAATTTTCATGGCTGTTCTCTGGACCTTTCTCATGGATGCTACGTTCAGCTTACAAGCCAGTCCTTTCCAATAACATTAAGAGTCAAGGAAATCTTCCCTGAAGTGTGCACTGTTCCACTACTGTTGAGATTTTTGCATCTTACCCTGTGTTTGTCAGAGGGAGAGCTCAATTAAATTGATCACACTTGTGGTTTACATGGGATTTAATGTTCAAGACAGAGAGACTGAAAAGCAAGTCTGGGACACAAGCTAGTAAATGCAACCTTATATATGTCTGGTTCTTCTGCTTGTACAGCTCAGCAAACAGAAGCGGAAGTTTTCATCTTTTTTTAAGAGTTTGGTTATTGAACTGGACAAAGATCTTTATGGACCTGACAATCATCTTGTGGAGGTGAGAGGCTGTGCGCCCTTTGCATACAAACAAGTTACGGGTACACAGAAACACCTCGTGCCTGTTGCCTCCCTTGTTTAAGGGACCTTGCATTCATTATCTCATTTAAGGTATTTTCAAAGTTTTCAAAATTCCATTCTTCTTAAGAATGTTTGCTAAAGGAATCTACTCTGAAAACATAGGTGATTTAGTGATGCAGTGCATATCTTAGAACAGAATATATGAAAATATGAAAATATTGTGCACATTTCTCCTAACAAGTAAAGTATGTTAACAGCAGAGCAGATTCTGCACTAAAGCTGAATTGAAATTATTGGCGGGGGGAGGGGGCGAGTGTGGGGAGGGGGGTGTTATAGTTTGGTTTTGTTGTTGTTTGGTTTCTTTTTTAGTTTGCCAGATCTTTAGAAAGCTTGTACTTGTCTGATTCTGGCATGGTGTACTCTACAAGATGCACTTTCATGGACATCAGTGAAAAGAAGACCAACAATTTTGCTTTTCCCTTTGTTAGTGGCACAGAACTCCCACGACCCAGGAAACAGATGGCTTCCAGGTGAAGAGACCTGGGGATGTCAGCGTGCGATGCACATTACTCCTCATGTTGGACTACCAGGTCAGTGCACTGCTTTTAGCCTGGAAGATACAGCCACTGGGACCTAGTGCAACAGAGCAAATTGATCTTGTCACACACCTCAAAACCCAATATACTTGTACTTGCAATATCACATGGTCCATTGAAGTTAGAATGATACCAAACTGATGGATTATTTAAAATTTAAAGGGGAAAAATCAATGGAGTTTCTAATATAGTCTAGCAAAATATTGGTCTTGGCATTATGATAATTAGTATTTTTATTTCCCAGAAAAAAATATGAATTTCTTCCTTTAGCTTCTTAGAGAATTGTCAGATAAGTTGCACAGAAGTTATGCATGTGGTTCTTTTAAAAAAAAAAGTCAGAGGAGAAGCTTTTGCTGGTGGTACCTGAACTAGCTGCATAGCAGTGGCAGCCTTACCTTGGCATAAATGACAGATACTGCAGTTGCGGAACTCACTAATCTGAAACCATCCCTGGAAGAAATGTTGCTGTCTTAAGGAAACTCTTAAGAGCGCACTGCTGAGAGTAGATGGGATCCCCCTTTTCAATGGCAGTTTAGGCTCAGATGAATTTTGATGGTATAACTTTAAGAACTTGTTCTCTACCACCTTCTTTTGCCTCCAGGCAAATAGTATCTATTCAGGATAATATCACTCCATTTTATGTTAACAGAGAGAAAATTTTACTAATTTTAGGGAGCGTATAGGCTAACTGAAATACTGATAGAGGCAGTAAGACTTTTTACTGTTAAGACAATATAATGATGTTTGTTGTGCTCACCATAATTATAAATTTATGCTTTAAAATAGATGTTCTGTTATCCTTAGGTCTTGACTTGTTATAAAGCTAGCTTTGGGTGACCTGCCACCCATCAGAGTAATACTTGCTTAATAATGTGGTAAATACTAAACCTGAGTATGAGTACACTCTTGAAGAAGCATCAAATTCCAAATTATTCAAGGAATTTATGTTACAAGAAATGGAGAACAGGAAAGTTGAATTGTATCACTGAGATCAAGAAAAGAAATAAAATACATTGACTGGTTGTGGTTGGGTAAATGCTTTGGTGTGCACCAGAACGGTGGGAACATGCCTGAACAAACAGAGTTCCAAGACACTCTGTTGATGTGAGACAGCAGTTATTAGCAACTGTGGAAGCATCATCCTGCCTTCCTTCTCTCTCTCTCTGTAGTTAACTTCCAGTAGTTCAGAGGTAGGGCCGTTCTTTTTCTTCTCTCATTCCCAAAAGTCAAATTTTGCATTAGTGTTGAAAGGGAAAATTCTTCCTGAGTCTTTGTTCAAGTTNAGAGACTGAAAAGCAAGTCTGGGACACAAGCTAGTAAATGCAACCTTATATATGTCTGGTTCTTCTGCTTGTACAGCTCAGCAAACAGAAGCGGAAGTTTTCATCTTTTTTTAAGAGTTTGGTTATTGAACTGGACAAAGATCTTTATGGACCTGACAATCATCTTGTGGAGGTGAGAGGCTGTGCGCCCTTTGCATACAAACAAGTTACGGGTACACAGAAACACCTCGTGCCTGTTGCCTCCCTTGTTTAAGGGACCTTGCATTCATTATCTCATTTAAGGTATTTTCAAAGTTTTCAAAATTCCATTCTTCTTAAGAATGTTTGCTAAAGGAATCTACTCTGAAAACATAGGTGATTTAGTGATGCAGTGCATATCTTAGAACAGAATATATGAAAATATGAAAATATTGTGCACATTTCTCCTAACAAGTAAAGTATGTTAACAGCAGAGCAGATTCTGCACTAAAGCTGAATTGAAATTATTGGCAGGGGGAGGGGGCGAGTGTGGGGAGGGGGGTGTTATAGTTTGGTTTTGTTGTTGTTTGGTTTCTTTTTTAGTTTGCCAGATCTTTAGAAAGCTTGTACTTGTCTGATTCTGGCATGGTGTACTCTACAAGATGCACTTTCATGGACATCAGTGAAAAGAAGACCAACAATTTTGCTTTTCCCTTTGTTAGTGGCACAGAACTCCCACGACCCAGGAAACAGATGGCTTCCAGGTGAAGAGACCTGGGGATGTCAGCGTGCGATGCACATTACTCCTCATGTTGGACTACCAGGTCAGTGCACTGCTTTTAGCCTGGAAGATACAGCCACTGGGACCTAGTGCAACAGAGCAAATTGATCTTGTCACACACCTCAAAACCCAATATACTTGTACTTGCAATATCACATGGTCCATTGAAGTTAGAATGATACCAAACTGATGGATTATTTAAAATTTAAAGGGGAAAAATCAATGGAGTTTCTAATATAGTCTAGCAAAATATTGGTCTTGGCATTATGATAATTAGTATTTTTATTTCCCAGAAAAAAATATGAATTTCTTCCTTTAGCTTCTTAGAGAATTGTCAGATAAGTTGCACAGAAGTTATGCATGTGGTTCTTTTAAAAAAAAAAGTCAGAGGAGAAGCTTTTGCTGGTGGTACCTGAACTAGCTGCATAGCAGTGGCAGCCTTACCTTGGCAGAAATGACAGATACTGCAGTTGCGGAACTCACTAATCTGAAACCATCCCTGGAAGAAATGTTGCTGTCTTAAGGAAACTCTTAAGAGCGCACTGCTGAGAGTAGATGGGATCCCCCTTTTCAATGGCAGTTTAGGCTCAGATGAATTTTGATGGTATAACTTTAAGAACTTGTTCTCTACCACCTTCTTTTGCCTCCAGGCAAATAGTATCTATTCAGGATAATATCACTCCATTTTATGTTAACAGAGAGAAAATTTTACTAATTTTAGGGAGCGTATAGGCTAACTGAAATACTGATAGAGGCAGTAAGACTTTTTACTGTTAAGACAATATAATGATGTTTGTTGTGCTCACCATAATTATAAATTTATGCTTTAAAATAGATGTTCTGTTATCCTTAGGTCTTGACTTGTTATAAAGCTAGCTTTGGGTGACCTGCCACCCATCAGAGTAATACTTGCTTAATAATGTGGTAAATACTAAACCTGAGTATGAGTACACTCTTGAAGAAGCATCAAATTCCAAATTATTCAAGGAATTTATGTTACAAGAAATGGAGAACAGGAAAGTTGAATTGTATCACTGAGATCAAGAAAAGAAATAAAATACATTGACTGGTTGTGGTTGGGTAAATGCTTTGGTGTGCACCAGAACGGTGGGAACATGCCTGAACAAACAGAGTTCCAAGACACTCTGTTGATGTGAGACAGCAGTTATTAGCAACTGTGGAAGCATCATCCTGCCTTCCTTCTCTCTCTCTCTGTAGTTAACTTCCAGTAGTTCAGAGGTAGGGCCGTTCTTTTTCTTCTCTCATTCCCAAAAGTCAAATTTTGCATTAGTGTTGAAAGGGAAAATTCTTCCTGAGTCTTTGTTCAAGTTTTATTATTTGAAGCATTTGTTACAGGTAGTCTGTGTGCACAGCACAGGTACAAGGTCCCTCTTCCAGAGCACCAATGGTGGCACACAAAAATACAAACTTGTATTTTTGCAATCTCTGCCACTGAATGGGATGCTTCTCCTGAGGATGAGTCCCCTGAGAATTAAAACTGAGGCTTCTTACTTGTGTATCTGTCTGCTTTCCTCTGTATCGCCAACTCCTTGGCTTTCCATTCCAGCCTCCCCAGTTTAAACTGGACCCGCGGTTGGCCCGTCTGCTGGGGATCCACACTCAGACACGCTCGGCCATCATCCAGGCTCTCTGGCAGTACATCAAAACAAACAAGCTGCAAGACTCCCATGATAAGGAATACATTAATTGTGACAAGTACTTCCAACAGGTAACTCTTTTGGGCACAGCAGCTCTTTAGAAGCAAACTGCAACATCCAGCCACAAATTTGGGTTGAATGAAAATGACTGATTTTTATTTTCTCTTAATGATTTGCTGTATCCTCAGTACTGAATGGCTTTCAGCAGCCACTACAACTAATACCATTAACATTCTCTCCATGTGCCAGTGTTGTCAAAACCCCCTACATCTGGTGTAGCACTCCCACAAAAGTTGTGGCCTTTCCAGGAAGGAGGACTTCTGTAATGATTTAATGGCTTTTTTTCCTCCCCTGTATCATTTTATACTAAGAAACATAAAATAATCTGCTGATTTTGATTGTCAAGTCATATGTAGACGTGTTTTCTTTCCTTCTCTTTCCTTGTTTATGAAGGAAGAAGACATGGAAGATACAATTAGAAAATCTGTTTTTTCTTAAATCTTCTTCAGATAATGAAATGCCCTTAATGATCTGCGTGATGTTTTGAAAATAACATGTTAAGACTTTTTGTCTTTCACAATGACTTCTAGAATTAACCAAGAAGGCCACTTAAAAGCATCTCCACCCTTTCTGTAAATATGATTATGGGGAGGGGGGGTTTGAAAGGTAATGTTAACTGAGTTATCACTGTCTTATCTGGCTTTGTTTTTCAGGCTTACATCACTTATTTTGAAAGGGATTGAAAGTAGGGTTTATGACATACTTCTGTGTAAGGAAAGTACTGGCAGTTACAATGAATGAATAATGTTTTAGCAAGCAGTGAAAGTAAATGTTGTGATGAAACTTGTGTCCTAGTTTTCTTTTTATTTTTCTGTTGTTAATTTGCCCTACAACAGTTCAAAGTAGCCAATGCTTGAAGTGAACTTGAAGACACCTTTGCACATTTGAAAATACAAAATGCAACAACATAATTGTGAGATTCGTGGGTATTTATAGGAATAGAGAACCAAAGTGATCAGGATTATATAGTCACTCGTTTGTTTGAGTTTCGGTTTTTTGAGAATTACAGCGTACAGTCTTTTTCACAAATAGTGAAAAATCCATATTAAATCCATGTAAGAATTTTTGGCAAAATGACAATTCTCTTAGTTCTCTTGATCAGATTATTTGATTTCCATTCTTTATTTATCTATAGCCAATTTAGACTGAGTTTTGTTTCTGCCAGCCCAAACAGGAAATGGGAAAGGTGAGGTGAAAAACATTCAAAAAATCATGACCAGAAAGAAAAAGGTGAAAAAGGAGTATTTTTAAAATTTTGGCCAATAATTACAATCCATCAACTAAAACTGGCAGGTAGCAAATTGAAAACAAGCAAAAGGACTCAAGCATATTTAAACTTCAAAACTCTTTACAGATGTTAAAAGTGTATATAGGTTCCAGAAGTGACAAATGAAGAATCTTGGGCTGTCTTAAACGCAAAGCTGTGGAAGTTGGGGGAAGAGTTTTTTTGAGGAGAAGAACCAGTGTATGTTTCTTCTGTTCTTACATTTTTCCTTTACTATCCACTTTTGGCCACTACCAAGGGCAGGATAGTATGGTAGATTTGCAGCAGATTCTTTGTGTTAACGCTCTACAGATGTACATATCTTATTTTTAGTAAGCAGGAGGGCTGTATCCATTTTACTTATTTTAACTTTCAGTTTAAGAACTTCATTAGAATAAGAACTTGTTGAAGCTATCTTCTCCTTGTGCATCTCATTAGACTTATTTGCTCTTAGGTCTCCTTTGTCTTAGAACTCTGCAGAAATACTATGACACCTTACAATTGTCTTCTCATCCTCAGAAGATGAGTCAAGTGAGAGAGGTGGGAAGTAGCTAATTGCTTTTCTAGGAGACTGAATCTCACATCCTGTAAGAGCTGACTAATCTGGAATAGTTTCATAAGAATCCAGTGCTTGCACAAATTTAAATCATAAATGGGATTGGTTTGAGTATTTCTGTTTTCCTTAGGTCTCTGGCAAAATTGTCCTAATTAGCTGATCTTGCTTTCAAAATTGACGCTACTACTTAGGAATTTGAATCCCCTTACAATAAATGAAATATTTCATTATGAGGTGGTTTTTTTTGTTTTTCACTATAATAGTCTCAGGTTGAGAGATGGAGGTCAGAGGAATTGAGTTAGTTATGCCTTCCAGTCTGATAATATTTCTGTAGATTCTATAGTTTTAGCCACATAACTCCTGGAAAGAAAAGTGTGGAAGTGGCTGGAAGTGTGTGTATCACTCAGGGGATCAGTACATAATGTGCCAGTGTCTTTGGCATTCCCCTTGAGATACTGGTCTTCTCATTTGTTATGCCAGCTTTTCTGAGTTTTTTCGGGGGGGGGGGGTTGTTGTTTTGTTTTTGTTTTTGTTTTGGGGTTGGGTTTTTTTTTTGGTTTTTGGTTTTTTGTTTTGTTTTGTTTTTTGTTTTTTGTTTTTTGTTATGTTTAAGGGCACAAGACAGTACAGACTAAAAAATTATCACTGAATGAGTTACCTGACCCACCAGGAGGATCAGTGTAGCCAGAGAAGCTTTCAGAGCCATAGTTTAGACCACTAACTCCAGTTAGGCAGGAATGTGAGAAGCTTTAGGAAAATCCCACCCATTCTTAGTTTCCAGCCTCCCATCCTCCTCTCACTAATGTCTGTCCTTGATCCCTTTTCCCTTAAAGCTCTTGTCGCTCAGGCACGTATCCATGTTAGGAGTTTGACATGAGTGTTGAGCCAGTGATGACAGCAGATGGGATGGAGCTTGGTGTGGAGAGATTTTGGGTGGGAATTCTGCAGTCATCTCTATCAAGTGTCAGAAATCAGAACTCGAATAAGGAGTGAGCTGCAGACTCAGTAGGTTTTGTTACTTGTTCTTCAGAAACTAGCTGGCTGAATCCCTGGATGGAGGCAAGTCCAATACAGGTTTTAGGGTTGATGAAGACAGATCCTTTTCTGTTTAAAAACAATGTTTACATCTGCAGGGAGATTTGAAATCTACTGTGTTACAAGCAAAAGCAAGAAAAATGGTTCAAAGGTATTTCAAAAGCAGCAGGACCTTGCAAATGGTTGCTAGAGCTGCCTCCTAGATATTTCTACTGCCAAATTCACTCACTTGAGAAAACTATGAATTTCAAAAGATACCGTGTCGGAGGAATCAGAGCATCTGACTTTGTATGTCTATTCCACAACCTGAGAGTCCTTTCTTTTCAACCCTGCATGCATCTTTTCTCTCTGGAGCTGCAAAAGTTGTTTCTGTTTATAGATATATTACTATGAGTAGTGTATCTCTTCTGTCAGGTGAAAATAGTTTCCCTAAGAGGCATTTGCATCTGTATAGGCCTGAACGTTTTTACAAATGCCTCCACATAAGGGCACATTTTAAGGCAAATGTTAATATATAAAAAGTTCAGGTTTGTTTTTTTTTAATGTCAGTTTAAATGGAGAATCCTTAGAGAAAAGTCTGTTTGCCTGTTCAAAGCACTAAAAATCACAGTAGGAAACAAAGGCTGTAATAATTATATTTCTGAAAACTCCAGGTGTAAAGAGTGTTGTTTCTATATTCATAGCAATGCACTGCAATTGCTCACAGAAAATTTCCAAACTCTACAGCTTTTAACCCTTTCCAGAATATTTATGGTGGTGTTTTTTTTTTCCTGAATTCAACAGAAATTCATGGTGTGATTTTCCAGGTTGTCCTGTGCAGAGCCGGGAGTTGAACTCAATGACCCTTGTGAGTCCCCTCCCACGCAGGATATTCTATGATTCTATTTAGCTTCAGGACCATAGTGAAGAGAGTAACCATAAACCATTGTTTGGAAAGGGGTGGATCCCTCCCAAGGGGGCTTTGGTTCAGGCTTTGGTTAAAAATAAATAATATCACATTGACTTTTTTTTTCTGTAATCCTTAAAAAACCTCAAATTCCAAATGGTTTTCAAATCCAGAAATGTTTTCTTGTATTTTTCTTTAGCACAAAATATTGCAGGAAACATTCCTTGGGTGAAAAAAGGCAAACTGTTTTTGTGTTTTCTGATAAAAAAATAAAAAAATACAATCATTTTCTTTACAATATGCTGCTGTAAACCCTCAGAGTATTTGTTTCTCTTCCATCATTGATACAGTTCATCCTCATGTCCCAATAAAGTGTCCTGTTCCCTCCAGCAGCTAAACCAGAAGTGAGACACCTGAAATTGTCGTGACCCAATGGATATGTCTGCAAGCCCAGGTGAAAGCACAGGGACAGAAGTGACCAAAAATTTAATCTGTGCAACAAACCTGAATTATAGCTTTCAAAATCACCTTCTGTAATTGTCTCAGTTCCTTGTGAGCTGCAGATTTCTTACTTTCTCATTTAACTGCAAGATAGGCTTTGGACAAACATTCGTTGTTTATTGTGTTCCAGATCTTTGATTGCCCACGGCTAAAGTTTTCTGAAATTCCTCAGAGACTCACTAACCTGCTGCTGCCGCCAGACCCGATAGTGATAAACCACATCATCAGGTAAGCTGGTTGGTCAGCTCAGCACTGTCACGTGCAAAACACTCACTAGATAAAGTAGTAGGAGAAACAGTAGTAGTAGTAGTAGGAGAAACAGCTGCAGTAGCTGTAGTGACCAGAATCCAATTTTTATAACTTCAAGGTGAATACCTTGGACTTGGTTGTGTGTTTGTGCTATGTGTCATTCTAATTTGTATAATTCTGAATTATTTTCACTAGCACAGTACCAGTTTTCTAGGAGTATGAAAACCAGCTTTCATATTTACTAGAATTTCATTGAGAAAGTAGGTTGGGCTTTTTTCCTAAGGAGAGAGGAATGGAACTTTGAACCTACAAAAAGAGATAAAAACGAAATTGAAGTGAGGTATTGTACATCATGGGCAATCATTCTAATCAGTGATGTATTAAGTAAAATGTACAACAGCATTATGATTACAAACACAGGGCCCGTCCATGCATGCTTTGTTGGCATTGGGTCAGCTCTTTGACTGTTAGTCTTACCCTGAGAATGCCAAGGAATTAGGAGTTCTCCAGAGATTAACAACAAAGAATGCCTGGATTCAGAGGCAGTCATAGTGACCAAGATACTGAGCTCTCGTATCCTTGTCAAAACAGATGTCTTTGTGCCATAGCAGATGAAACACAACTTTCAGGTCTCTAGGGCTCTTCCAGCATGTGCCTTATTTAAGTGACAACTGTGTACATGGAGGGGGAGATAAAGAGACTCCTGGGGATTGCAACTTTACTGTTCAGATATTTCAATCCTTTCCAACTTTCTTTGTGGTCAGGGTCAAAACTCTGATTCAGGATGTTTAAACATTATTATTACTTAAGTTACTGATTTGATTTCCTACAGAATAGATACAATATATTTTTAAGCAAATGTTTCTGAATTTGCTTAAAATTGGGCTCCGTATTTTAAATTTGTGACATATATGATATGAAGTTTAAATATTACATAAGCTATGAAAATAAAATTTGCTTTTTGATTCATTTGAATATATCAAACAGAGTAATGCAAAAGCAGCTTGGTGGCCATGCAGGTTGAGAGCTGTGTATGTACTGTCATTGGGCACAACTCAGTGACCTGTCTGATGGACACAAAAAAGCTGAGGTCCTCAGAGACAGAGAGTCATTGCTTAGAGAAAAATGACAAGGAACTGTTGATAATGTTTTCAGGGGCAGAGAGGTGAGAAAAAGGTACTGAAGGAAGTGTTTTTTGTCAGGTACAAGCTAAAGAACAGGTGTGTGTCACAAAGCTACAGCTTTGTGTCTAGCAGCATTCTCTGATACGCTGTGTACACCACACAGCACCTGACAACCTTAAATGGTACTCATATAACGCTGTGGAAAAAGGAAGAATTAATTTCCTGGGAACAGGCAGTACTTTTCGGTGAAGTCCTTACAATGTCGGGCTGAGATAAAATAAATCTGGAAGTCTGTCACTGAATTTAAAAAAAGTAACTTTTAGACTCATAAAGTCACAGAATAATTTACAGTAGAAGGGATTGCTGGTGGTCATTGAGAGCTCCCCCATCCAAACTCAAATCAGGTTCGAAGTCTATCCAGGATACTTAAGGGCCTGGTCCAACCAAGCTTATAACAGGGTCTTACAAATGCTCTGCCCTATCACCCTGCATTCAGTTTTTTGGAGTGAATGTAGTCAGCCACAGAAACAATATGCGAGCTGCCTGTGCTGGTTTTAATCCAGTCTTCAGCTCAGACTCCTCATCTGCTCGTTCTCTCTCCAACAGGGCAGGAGTGTCGGTACAGTTCGGGATGGCTCAAATAACAATACGTAAAAACTCTGGTTTCTTCAGAGGGCATTATAGCAAAAATTTATTGAGAGGCACATCCTTTTATACAGGGTTTCAGTACAATGAATATTATTGGTCATTTGGAACAATACCCCTTGACTGTTTCTTACAAGTATACAACAAGTTAGAAAAAACACCTGCTAATGGTCTTTCACCTTCCAAAGATTGTTTTGGTTCCTCCTTACAATTTCCCAGGCCAGAGTGGGACACATCCTCAAGCTACTGCCTGAAGCCTAAAAATCTGTTCAAGTGAACATAAAGTAGAGATGAACAAATATTTTAAATACTAGGCAGACTCAAACATGCAGAATGCAATTAAAAATATAGATTCTGTAATGGTTTCTGATCCCCACGATACTGAATGCATCAAGTTTAAAACTGATAGAAGTAAAATCTTACCTGAGCTCAAGCTAGAAGTGGAGATTTTCTTGACTTGCACTCCTAATTGCAGCTGACATACCTGAAGTCAGAGGTAAAAAGAATAACCTCTGTAGGATTTCCATTTCTGCAAAGGGGTGAGACATCTTCCACACTGT
This sequence comes from Pycnonotus jocosus, assembly GCA_013400435.1. NCBI lineage: Eukaryota > Metazoa > Chordata > Aves > Passeriformes > Pycnonotidae > Pycnonotus > Pycnonotus jocosus. The sequence goes on along the minus strand of VWYP01023550.1, from coordinate 11,765 downwards.
TAAAGAACACAAGCAGACTGCAAAGCATAACTCTCCAATATTCTTCTAGTACAAATAGGTTATCTCTGCCTTCCCCCATTTTGACTACTGCCATGATTTTTTACAAACCAATTCCTTATAGGGAGTGAATAACCCCAACCCATGCTGCAGTGAGTTTCTCTTGCCTCTCACCCTAATCTCATGCACCTCCAAGGGGAGGCTGGCCCTCTCTGTGCTTCACCAGACCCATATGGCCGTCGCACTCTCCCAGGCGATCTCCTTTTCCCTTTTCTTCTCCAGGCTGGAGAAGCTCTTGCAGCTTCTCTCAGCAAGTCTCTGCTCCAGCCCGCAGCATCCTACTGAGCATCCGTGGGCCTCACTCCAGAGTGTCACATCTTTGTGGTCCTGTGCCCACCAGTCCATTTCACCAGTGTGGCGTAGCAAGGAAGAGCCTCTTTCCTGGGCTTGATGCAGCACCTGTGCCAGTACAGCCGCTTTTGCAGCTGACCTTTGTTATGGCTGCCTTACCCCACAGACTCCTTCTGCACTTGTTGTCTGTCCATCAGCGTGCCCAAGTTCTCTCCTGCCAACCTGTTTTCTACCCTGCCAATGCCCACCTGTTGCCCTGCATGGTGTGATTCTATCCCATCAGCAGAGCTTTTCCTGTGCTGAACTTTACTGTGCTGAGGGGCCGTCCTATTTCTGCAGCCTGTCAGGGTCCCTCTGCACAGCCCTGCTGCCCTGACTGACTTGGGCTCAGGACCCTGGGAGGCCTGAGGACAGGACTCAGCCAGGAGCACTGGAGCCAAAGACAACCTGGATCCTTCTCTGTGGCTTTTGACTTGAGCGACAGAAGCAGACCCGGATCTGGGTTTTTCCGTAGCTTTCCTTCTGCTGCTGAACTTCTTGCAGGCAGCCACAGCATCACAGATGCTCAGAATGTGTGAGGTTGGAAGGGACCTCTGGAAATCATCTGGTCAAATGCCTTTACCTGCTCAAGCAGATCCACCTGTGGCAGGTTGGCCACAGCCCTGTCCGGATGGCTTTGGAGTGTCTCCAACATGGGAGACTCTGGGCTGGGGGAACAGGAGATGGGCTTTGAGGGTCTTTCTGCAACCTGTGCTATTGCTTGGTCACCCTTACAGTAAAAAATGTGTTTCCTGGTGTTCAGATGGAGCCTCCTGTGTTTCAGTTTGCACCAACTGCCTCTTGTCCTGTCACTGGGTACCAGTGAAATGATCCTGGCTCTATCTTCTTTAAATTCTCTGTTTAAGTTTTGGTAAGTTCTCTCCCCATCAGCCTTGTGTTTTCTAGGCTGAATAGGCCCAGACCTCTCAGCCTTTCCTCAGCTGTGAGGTGCTCTAATGCCTTGATCATCTTAATAGACCTTTGCAAAATTTGCTCCAGTAGCTCCATATATTTCGTGCACTGGGAAGCCCAGCACTGAACACAGTATTAGAGGTGTGTCCTCATCGGTCTTGAAAGGAGAGAAAGATCACCTTCCTCCGCCTGCTTACAACACTCCTAAAGCAATTCCATCCCTGGAAGTTCTTCTGTTCCTCCCCCAAGTCTGTCAAGCTCAATTAGATCCTGAGCACTTTTTTTTTTTTTTTTTTTTTTTACTACCTACTGCAGAGGCACACAGCCCACACATTTCACAGGTAGTGTTGAGAAGCCCACATTTTTGTATTGCAGGTGACATTGACTGAAGTGTGATTTACCAACTACTGCATTGAGGACTGTTTTCTTGTTTAGAAACTTTAAGTAAATGTTAATTCTAAACATTGGCAAACTAAATATAAATTTAGGACAGGACAAGCCAAGGAATGATACTGGTATTTAGTGTAAGAGGTCTCAGGAGGTTGTTAGAAATTAAATTTGATGGTCAGAAGCTCCAGCTCAAAAGTCTTTGAAATCTGACTGACAAAAGATGAGAGAATATACTAGAATATGAGAGAATATTCTAGAATATGAAATTATATGAAGATACCCTGTTCTTAAACTTTTTCCACAGCATCTGCAAAAGGCTTTATTGAAGAGTGAATTCTGGGCTGGATGGAAATCTATTCTGATTCATTATGGCAGTTCTCATGATCTTGTGTTATACTCTCCATAGTGTTGACCCCAACGATCAGAAGAAGACGGCTTGTTATGACATAGATGTAGAAGTTGAAGACCCATTAAAGGGCCAGATGAGTAGTTTTCTTCTCTCGACAGCTAACCAACAGGAGATAACAGCATTGGATAACAAGGTATTAGCCCAAGAGTAAAGTATTCCATGGTACATGTACTCATTGTGTAGCTTGACATGTGTTTGGTGTCATGTGTCAAAGACAGTAATGTTGTAAGAAGGGGACTTGTTAGGGGCATGTGCTTTCAAGGGATGAATCAGCCAAATGCAGTGGGAATACATCAGGGTGAATGGCATTCCCACTTAGGATTTGATCTAAGGCCTAATGTTTTTGTTGAGGTGATAGAGTTCCACAAGTAGTGTTCTGAGTTCCCTGACACTTGAGAACCACCTGAACTGTATAACTAACTTTTTATTAGGAAGTCATGATATCTTACTAAATTGCTAAGCCAAAGCTAGGAGAATTTCATACTCAACTGTGGGTTTTGTATTAATAACTGCAGAATGGCTCTCTGCATTAGGTGGAAGTACGGAACATGCATAGCAGGAAGATCACTTGGAGCACTTTGGCAGTTTTAAGTGTTAGTGGAAGTGGATCACGTGCACTTCAAATAATAGTATCTGTCTTAAAGCAGTGGTGGGTTTTGCAGGCTGTTTTAGGGGTTTATGGTCCTAGGGGCTGTTGGCCAGTTCTGGCATGTGTCAATGGCTGATTTGGATCAGTAAGGGATAAACAAAAATGCTTTCTCAGAGTAAGGTGCAGGTTCTCTTTGTTTACTGCTAATACAAACGTATGTTAAACTGATGTTCATGCAGTTTTAAAGGGGATCTGGGCACCAGCAATGCAATGGATTCTGGTAACTGTTGCAGCATCTTTGCTGTCATGGCTCTTGAAGATGGTCCTTTTCAGCTGCTCAGTCAGATGGTTCCCAGCCTATATAAGCTCACAAGCAGCATGCATAAGGTTATTCTGTTTCCAGTGCTGCTCAGCATTTCCCGTCTGTCACCTCTTTTTTAATATTTGCTACAGCACAGGGCAAGCTGTGATCAGTGAAGTTACCAAAGTCACTGCTGGGTGAATGGGGATGAGCTGCTCCTGTTACACTCTGTGCATTGGATTGCTGTGCTGCCATGGAGTCCCCTCCTGGGAATTTGGCACACACCAATGGAGTTCACTCCACACAACTACAGCATTTTCCCAAAGAAGGAATGATTTAAAGTTGACAGCAGCTCTCTTCTCTTAACACATCATGTAGTACCTACACTAGTAGCCTTGATGGCATAACCAGATCAGGGGATGATTATTTTCTCCCACATGCTTGGTCACCTTCGCTGTTTTGGCAAAAGAGAGGAATACGTGAAACTAAACAAGATAGGTTTACTATTTCAAACTAGAATGTTAGAGGAATGGGGTAGCAAAAGTTTGCTTTTGCGCGTGTCTATGTGCAAATGATTCATAAACTGTCCTACTCCTGTTCATACTTGAAGATATTATCCATTATAGGACCTTGATTCCTCTTCAGTCTTCATTCTTCCCTGCTAGTTAATATTTCTGCCATAATATTTCTAAAGACAGGATTCATTTTCTATAAACCTTCCACACTCATGATTTCTCGTTGTTCATGCTCTTCTTTTTGCAGCCATCATGACTTTACAGGCTTTCTCTTAAGAAAAAATCCAGAAGTCATGGCTATTCATTTAACATGGACTTGATCAGGAAACTGCTAGAGTTTTTAAGGATTACAGTAGGATATTGAAGATGGGATGATGATGATGGTAACCAGGGGAATAACTGCTTTCTTCCACTGGGCACTGCTTAACTGCATATTTACGTAGCACCTTTCCTGAAAGATTCCAATCTTGGCAGGCAGAGTGATTCTACACAGGAAATTATTACATTGTGCAGTGACATGGCTTAGTTCTGCATGCCATGCAGGAATTCAGTGCAGGAAGTGAAGAAGAATCCTGTGCATACTTGTATTGCAGAAGTACAAGTGAACCCAAAATTTAGTGGCAGGATTGCAGTTAAGTTGCTGCTTTTTGAATTGAAAAAGCCCTAGGATAGGCTGTACAAGTCTGTGGTGTAGAATTCTCACCTTTGTACATTACCAGGAGTACAAAGATAGTAACGGAGCTGACCTGGTGGTCACCGGAGCATGGGAGAGATTAAAGAATATCTGCTTTGTTTTTTTTCTGTCAGATTCATGAGACAATTGAGTCTATAAATCAGCTAAAAATACAACGTGATTTTATGCTGAGTTTCTCCAAGGATCCCAAAGGATACATCCAAGACCTTCTCCGGTCCCAAAGTAGGGATCTTAAGGTGAGCTAAGGTTTGAAAAAGATTGAATAGTGGAACCAGAACGGAAGAATTTTATCTAAATGTACACAGAGTGTAAAGCCAAACATCTAGGATGGATAATTGATGGAAGACAGACAATGAGTAGACTACTGCAATCTCAGAGTAGACAATATGCAGGAAAGATAGTTTAAGTTGTATTCCAGTTCCAGTGGAGCAGTGGTGTTTCATGGGAGTGGTTGGTCAATTTGGGGCCGGGCAGGAAGTTCGAAATGCAGGGCTTTGTTGATGTATTCTGTAAATTCAAAGCTGTGTAAAGGTCAGCAGGAGCATCCTATAGTACAAGAACACAATTTGGGTGTTGGTTCATAATTTAATCTTATCAGCTGTCCTTGATCTTATCTTTGAAGTATGCAAAGAAGTTCAGTTGTTTGGCAGCAAGAATTAATAATTTGTTTCTCATAAAGTTTCACATTCTCTGTCTTTAGCTGACATGCCTCAAAATCAGTTGTATTATTGAATCCATGAAATTATTTACTAAAATGTTTGTGTCTTATATAAATGCCTATTGTTAACTGAATAGTCTTCCAAAAATCTACTGTTAAGATTATGGTTATTATTATTTATATTGCATTTAAAAGAGACAGGCATCTGAAAGCGTGTTTAAATAAAGCAGACTTTGGCTTGAGGAGCTTACAAACAAAGGTGTTGTGGCACTTCTCTAGCTACATACATGGAATAGTTGTTCAGAGTTTTCCCTGACTGACAGCTAGTCCCGTAAGAGCCTTTTCTATTAATGTTCTGTCGTGCTGGCATCAGAGTTGTGATTCCACAGCACTGCTTTGCAGTGTTGTTAAATATAAGTACTTAATAATAGTTATTTACCAATAACTATATTTGCCAGTTATTCTGTGATGCTGGAGATGTAGTCATCAGAATTCTATTTTTTGTAGAATGGTTCCCAACCCCTGCTGCCCTGTCCCTGGAAGCGGATTGGACAGGGCTTGGACCACCTGATCAGTGGAAGAGGTCCCTGCCCATGGTGGGAGGTGGAATGAGATGAGCTTAAAGGTCCCTTCTAACACAAACCATTTGATAATTCTGAGATCCTGTTTTGGCAGTAAGCACACATTGTCCATTTGCTTTGGGCTTTGAGAACAGTTCTGACCATTTTTATGTGTGTAATGTAGATAAATTTTGACTCTGGGTAAAGCTGAAAGTTTCCCTATGTGGTAGAAGAGCTATGGTGAAAAATGGTTTTATTTTTGTCACAGGTGATGACTGATGTGGTTGGAAACCCAGAGGAAGAACGCAGAGCCGAATTTTATCATGAGCCATGGTCTCAAGAAGCTGTGAGCAGATATTTCTACTGCAAGGTATGAAAGAAATATCCACACTGCTGACTTATAAGTGCATCTCCTGCCATTGAGCAGTTTAATCTGCTGAACTGTACAGTGTGTCTTTTTCTTTCAGATCCAGCAGCGCCGACAGGAATTGGAACAATCTTTGGGAGTGCGTAACACATAAGTAGTGCTCACAAGATTCCATTGGCATCATGACCACCAAACTGGTGGACTTCTCAGTGTTACTTAGCTCAGTGTTACACATGGACCTGCTTCCTGACTGGATGAGAATGTACCATCAACACACCAGTCAGAACACCGGCTTTAGAGTGACCCTTGAAAATCTTGCCCAGGATGGGTGTCTCAAACCATTCCAAGCCAGAGACAGCACCATACAAGTGTCAGTGTGAAAGAAGACTAAAGGTTCACTCATCAACGCACATTGTTAAGTTTTAGTGGAAAGGTAGACACTACACAGCAAATCCTAATGGGCTATGCTTAGAATCATGGGTGGCACCAATGGGGGAGGTTGAGATAGGTCTTCTAGGAGACTTAGAGAAATAAATGCATTTCTTACCCTATGGTACCCAAGAGTCTCAAACAGTAACTTATCTGGAATTAGACAAGATAGTCTTATAGCTGCGGAATGCTTTATATTCTTGAATAGAGTTCTTATTTCAGCTGGACCAATGCAAGAAGCTATCTCACCATCTGAAAAAACAAACTTAGGAGCATTTACATCCTGGAATGCAGAACCCATCTGGAAGAAAGACATACAGTCAGGCTGTCTCTTCTGCAGATGCAAATCATTTCTCTTCCCCTTGTCCTGGCAGTGAAAGGTAGATTGAATCTAGATAGGTATGATCCGTACACTGTACTGACAGAAAGAGAATCATCCCTGAGACAAGAGCTTCTTATGCATCCCTAATATCAGTGGTATTGGCAACAAGTGAGGCATTCTGAGGAAATTAAAGTAACACAGTGGTGCTTTGCTGATGCCTGCCTTTAACACAGCAGATATTAACAATAAGTATATATGTAAAATACCAGATAATTTAAGTGTTTCTCTGTGTGCCTGTAGGGTTCATCACTGAAAAGAACTTCCTAATTCTTGGTGTAGAATCCAAGAAGCTTAACTTCATGTCACATGGTAGTTTTTTCTTTACTTCAAGATGTTAACAAGAGTCCCTGGATTGGTCTCACATTTTGATCGTAGGTGAACTGCCTCTTACTATGAATTATTTAGCTCTCCCATACATGATACGTGCTGGTTATTTTGGATGCTGTTGAGTTGTAAAGCACTATCGGCCTTAAATAGCACAGAGAACATATCCCTTGGAAATCATCTTCTTTGTAAATGTATGACAAAATCAGACAATGGAAATTTATAGAACAACTACTTGGAAGCAGGGACATCTTCCTTAAATCCTTCCCCTCCTCATTTTCTTGTAGTGCACAGATGAGTTGTAATTAAAGGCCCAACATGATTTCTAGTCCAAAAAGCAGCTGCCAAAGTATAACTGTCCATTTGATGTGGCACTCAAAATCCCTTTCTAGGTTACTCCTTTTCACCTCCTTTCTTTCACTTCCTTGGAAAGAGAATCAAATTTACATGTGGTATGGAAGGAAGGCAGCTCTTCTGAATAAATGCATTTTTTCTCTAGTATTGTGTTTTCTGCTGTCTTTGCCAATTTCTCTCTTAGTTTAACTTAAAAGTTTATTCTGTTCAGTCACAGAAGAGATAGTCTTCTCTTTATCCCTTTTTTTAATATCTTTAATAGTGCCATAGCTTTTAGTCCATCTGTTGTGTTCAGAGGTGTCTTTGAAAATTTACTCTTGATTGAATTTATGTGATGGCAGTACTCTCACACAAAATTTGTTGGTGTAAGAAGAAGAATGGCAGTACTTCATTGTCTGAGGCCTTTTACTGGGAATGGCTTGATTTGGAATTTTCCCCTTTCATGTTAAAACCTCTTTTCACAGTAAAATGTGAAATCCTGCAGTCTTAAACTGGTTATACTGAGGAGCTGTGAGGCTGCCAAAGTGATTAACTTGAAATGTTACTTAATTTACTACTCCGCTAATTGGAGTACAAGCAAGGATTACAAGGGAAAAATAGTGAGGGTCATCTACTGTGCTTCCCTGTTTGTTATGTTCCTGTGTCCGTTGTGTGCATGCTGCTCACTGTATAAAACTCTTGTCTGTATGCGGCAAATGGAGCAGCTACATCCAGGGGCTATGCTCAGTCTGCAGGAATAAGAAATGCAGAGAAAAGTATGCAAGGATATAAGAACGCCACGGGACTGAGATAGATGCCTGCAGAATGTCTGCCAGGGAATTTTTGAGAGGCTTCCCGCTGAAGTGGCAGATATTTGAGAGCAATACCAGTCATTTGCCACAGCTGGCAACATACTGAAGTCCAGCCTGCTTTTAGAGCCTCTGCAGAATTAATTGGATGGACCTGGTTCCAAGTCTCTTTCGGAGCAAATTACCAGAACTAACAGTGCCAGTGTTCAGAACTGCATCACTGAAAGCTGAAGCTCTGTCAAGCAGCAGTGTTACACTGAAATGGGTGTGTGTATGAAGATGGCACTGGAGATAGCAGTCCAGAATCTAAATTATTACATTTTACTGTCTATAAAAAAAGACTGGTCACTACCAGTGAGTTGTAGGAATAGCTGTCAGGTGTCTTTGCTTTGGTTAAACTGAGGTTTGAGATTTTGATGCCTTTTTCCAGTGTTCAGGAGCTGTTCAGGTCTTTTACCGAAGACAGACAGAGAAAAATTTTGTCCTTTGTTCCATACGCACAAGCAAGCTAAGAGCTTGTTTGTTTTCAAAACAAAATAAAAATTTATTTGAAGAGAAATGATGGAGCAATACTGGAAGCAGCTTAGACCAAGTGTTGCTTGAGCATTGAAAATGAAAAGTAGTGGCACTGAACAGGCAGGTAATTATGGCAGACTGTGAAGGAGGAATTTATTTTAAGTTCAGGACGGTTGTCTTTTTGTGTGTATAAAACATTACAGGAAGATGTTTTGGGGTCTTCATTTGCCACAGTACAATACAAACCATGCATACTGCAAAAAACATTCTGTGCATAGAAGTAGTTCATCTGTAGATGATAATATAAATTGTTAGAAAATGTAGCATCAAACTAGGAAAGAGTTCAACAGAATTCTGGAGTACCAGTAGGAGGGAAATGTATCTTGGAGCAGAAGTGTTGATGCGGCAGGTTAGAAACAGGTTTCTTTAGTCTTCTGGGTTGTTGACTGTGAGGCGGGAATCAGATCAAATGTTTCTTAGAGGTTGAAGGGAAAGCAAATGTTCGGCTGGGGAATAAAGAGCACAATACAACAGTGGGAAAGGAAATTTGAAACATGGAGTAGAGTGCCACTGAAGCACCAGTAAGACACAGCACAAGATAATGTGCAAAGTACTCTTGGAAATAGTGCAGCTCACGGGAGTCTGTGCATTCTGTGTGCGCGTGTGTATGCAGACACAGAGAGCACGTGGGAGAGGCAGTCTCAGTCTGTAGACTCAGTCTNGGGGGCGGGCAAGGGCAGAACCAAAAGTTTTGCAAATAACTTTGAGACACACTGTCGAAGCATTTCCACTGTTACCAGCAGGGATTCAGTTGTTTGACATAGCAGGGTTGATAGCTATAATGCAGATATCTCAGCTAGCAGTTTTTTTACACCGTATTGTTTAGAACTTATCCTAAGCCAAGTGAAGCCAAGAAGCCAAGTGAAAATATTAGTGTATAACTCAATACCTGGTGCATATCTTAGGGCTCCTAATTTTCCTAAAATGTTAATCAGGTGTTTGGGTGTTGTTGGTCTGGTTTTGTGTGGAGTATGCTTTTATGGCAATGCAAAGAGCTAAGGAGGGCAAGGCGGCTCTTTTTTTCCTAAAGAAAGCGCTCTCCTTTGTGTAACTGCTCTATTGTTTAATAGAATGTATCTGTTCTGCCAGATCCTTTATTATAAGCATCTTTTCCAAACTCACTGAAGAGAGGAACTCCATTTAAAAATTACAGCAGTGGGTTTGTGAGAGTGAGCAAACACATGTATAAAGAACAGGAAGAAGGGGGAGAGAGAGAGACTCGCTCTACTCTGTAGCTACCATATCCATTGTATGATGCCTAGTGATTTGTAGAAGACCTTTTAACAATAAATACTTTGTTTCTTTGTATCTCCTGCACTATCCTTATGTGCCTCCATGAAGACGCTACCTTGGTTTCTTTCTGCTCTTGATAATGATCTCTAGTGTTTGTGTTTCTCTTCACTTGTGAATGCACACAAAGACAGGCAAACATTTACAGGTTTGAATGGGACTTGACAAAGGTGAGGACTGTTTCACCTTAGATCTTTCTTGTGAATTCCTTTTTTCACTAGGTTTCACCTTCAGCCATTTCCAAACTCAATAAGTGAGAAATCCTTTCCATTGGAGAGATCTGGCTCCTCTTCTGGACAGCCTAGAGTTAAAGCTTGGATGCCGAGAGAGGATGCCGCTTCTCCTTAGGTTCTGCTTAAATGAAATTAAAAAAAAAAAAAATCAAATGGAGTTTCTCCTACTGTGTGTAATATGCCAGTGTAGTTTCAGATCAGGCCAGGAGCTTCTGAAGAGGAGACCTCTGCCACCTGTCCATAGTCGATTTGGCTGGAAATATTTTGTTCGAGAGTGTCTGGATGGAGCACAGGGGACAGTTGTAGTTTGTCAGCTTTGGAGTTTGATTGCAAAAGTCACTGAAAAAAAGAATGACAATGAGATTTGTCAAACTAGTGCTTTCAGACCTCACTTGACATCTTTACTTTGTGTTGGAGGTGGTTGTGTATTTGCGCTGCAGGGAATGAATGTCCCCTTCCAAATTCAGCCCAGAAGGTCCCAAAGGCTCTTATTGGGAATATTTCTTCTTTACTTTCTTTCATTTGTGATAACATAATCTCTAAACTGCCAGGAGAAATTCTTTAATTTCTCCTGGAGAAAACCACATGGCAGAGGCAGTTTGTAAAGTAAATTGTGTTTGGAGAAGAGAGTGCAGTGTGTCCTGACAAGGGGTGTCTGGCTGTGTTCCTATTCCAGGAAAAAAAATGCACTACGTCAAGTCTTTTTCAGTTCTTTCAGCTAGAAAAGCTCTTCCTGGCACATAGGGAGCAGATGTTTTTTTCCTCAGGTGCTCGGACTGGACTGGGACCACTCCACAGCTGAGGAATAATTTCATTTTTCCGGAAGCAAGAGGGAAAATCATGACTTGCACATAAGATTGGTCGGAGAGAAACTTGGAAGAAGTCTCGCAACTCTTTTATGATTTATTCTGGTCTGGCATTTACTCCCCCAATGCCCTGTATCTTCAGGCTCCCCGTGTGAGGGCTGAGCGGAGCCTGGCTCTGGGCAGGCTCCGCAGAAACGCACGCGCGGAAACTTTCAATGACTCGCCGGTGGCATCTGCTGGCAAAAAGCGGTACTGCAGCGGGGTGGGAGGCCCTTTGTCGCCTGGTACTAAAGGGTGACACGGGAACCTCTTGAGCATGCGCAATGTTGTGGAAAGGGCAGCGCATGCGCAATAGCGTGTCACGTCATGCGGTGTTTCAGTGGGGGACGAAACCTGGCAATTACGCATGCGCACTGGTCTCACAGACGCGGCGCTGTTGCTCTGTGGGAGCACCAGGCGGGGCCGGCCCCGCTGTGCGCAGCTGCCGGCAGCGGCTCGGGAGAGCTAGGCGCGAAACCCGGCTGCGGCAGTGGCGGGCGAGGGTTGTGGTCACAATGGAGGAGGGCGGGAGTTGCTGTGGCTGCAGCGAGGTTGAAGGTGAGCGGAGAACAGCAGGTCCCGGGAGAAGCCCCGAGACCGGCGGTGGCACCTGCGAGGGGCGGCCCCGGAGCAGAGCGGGGCCAGGAGCTGCCGGCGGGCGCTGCGCGGGGCGAAGGCTGTCCCGGCGCGGGCATAGAGCCAGGGAGGAGCAGCGGGGCTGTATTTATTTGATTTTGTCTTTAAAATTTTTTTTGTAAATTT
>VWYP01023548.1:79023-103785 GCA_013400435.1 Pycnonotus jocosus | reverse complement strand
TTTGTTTGGGGTTTTTTGTTTGTTTTTTGTGGGGTTTATTTTGTTTTGTTTTGTTTTTTTGTTTTGTTTTGTTTTTTTCTCCATGAAGGAAAAATCCAAGGAAAACCTAATTTTTTGAATTTTCAAAACATTTAAAAGAGCGGGCCTGTGAAATCATCAGCATGGAAAAAACCCCCGAGTAGTAAATACTGAAGATACTTAGATCTAAATATAAAGACTTTAGAATTTGTGGTGCAGGGGGTGGAGGGTGGCAAATGTTAACGTAACACAATGGTTCTTAAGGAATAAAAAGAAAACCTGATAAAATTGGCAAATGGCCTCGACTGGCAAAGAAGGATTATCTTGGAAGCAGAAAATGTCAGAGTATCTTAGCTGTTGCTAAAGAAACTTGAAGGTTAGTCTTACAAAAACTATGAAAGGTCAGGAAAGAAGCTGAGATGGTTTGCGCTTAGCATGTGTAGGTGGAACTATGAAACCCTAACCAGCAACTTTCCTTTAGTGTGCAGCACAAAAAGGAAGATTTAACTCTAAACAAGGAAGAAAATATTAAAAAACAGTGATCCAGACAATGTAATTGCATTAGTTTGGTTGGCATCAGCAGGCTGCCTGGCTCTGGGGTGGGGCTTGGGAATGGTGGATGGGACAAGGGAAACTCCTTACCAAAGATACTGGACAGGGTATACTGGGATTTTTTTAGGAAAAGAGGGCTGGGGACTTGATTGGCTTGTTTTATCTCTAGTTGTTCTGAACTTTAATGAAGCAGTTGATGTTGTTTCTTGGGAAAAACCTACTCAGTGGGAGATGGACACTGGTAGGAAAAAGCACAAGGAAGGCTGGGCTAAAAATTTAAGTGAGGTAGGAGAGGCTGTGGTTCATATATTTCTTGAAGAATCCGTCAGTCTTATGGCTGAGTCAGCTTTTAAGGTCTATTGGCTCTTAAAAGGCATTTCTTTCAGATGCAGTGCTCAGCAATCCACCTCTTCTGTGCCATTAAAATGCACCTGGGATGCCACAGTGGTGATCACTGGCCCCTGCCTCATAACCCTCTTCATTAGTAGACACTAAAGCATTTCACAAAGTTACATGATAATTATTACTATTATTATATTGGGAGGGAACTTGAAGCATAGAGAGTAAAAAGTGAGAGGCATTAATAGAAGTAAAGCACTGAAGTTAAACTCAGTGAGCTACTTGATCTTAAGCGTGGTGTTGTGGTCATACCTTTCTAGGCCCAAGTAAGTATGAAAATTTGAAGATGAGCTGTGTTAAGTGACTTCAGAAAGAAAAGTATAGATAGCTCAGCAGTTTTTCTAAGTGCAGGTATTCCTTAAGGAATATATGAAGGCACGCATAAAACACCAGTTAGGTGAACAGAACAGTAAATGAAAATCGCATAAACTTTCTACAATTGGCAATATAATATTTTATGGATTTCATCCTTCTGCCCTCCCCTTCTCTACACCTCAACATAATCCATTTGAGCTCCTTCAGAAAGATTTGGAGTTACAGAGAAATAATTTTCTAGCTGACATTCTTTCCTTAGCGTTGGCATTTCAAAATTTTTGTCAGTGTTGCTGAAAGAGAATAAAGAAACAGTATTAAGAGCGCTGCAGTTTAAAAAGCATGCCGGATTGGTATTATTGAGATGTCTTGTAGTAATTAAAGTTCATCTGTGTTTCATAACATGGTGACAGTGCAATGTCAGGCTTTTTGGTATAGTGTGACAGCAGCTCAGCAGATGGGTATGAAAATAGGTTCTTGTGCCTATACACACTCACACAGTTTGTTGTTGCAAGATACAAATCTGCAATCTTAAATTAAGCTCTGCATTCATTTGGAAGAGAAGCCAGTGACTTGGAACCTAAAGTTTTACAGCTGTTAAAATTAGACCATTTGTCCTTGCTCTTCCAAAACCACCACCACAACGAAAATCCCATTTATGTGCTTGCCTTGGCCTTGAAATGATGTGGTGAACAAGGTCAGTGTGGGGCTGCTGCTCTGCGGTACTGATGGATGGTAGCAATAGTAGCACTGATCTTGCACGACCTTTGTTTGCTCCAAAGGATCTTGGAGCAAAATGATGCACGTAGCATTATATAAAGACAAAGTGATGAAAGCAATATTGTTTTATTACCTGCAGTGAAACACCTCCCCTTTTTCATTTGGAATGAGGAAGGTCGAGTAAACAAAGTTCCTCTAAACTCATGTTGAGCTATTGAAAACCATAGAAATGCTAGGTCTTGGCCTTTGCTGTTTTTATGTTTGCAGAATTAGGACCTCAGTTAGACAAGAATTCCCAACCGAAGCTAACTTGTTGGAAAGGTTGGAAAGGTGAGTCATTAAAGGACACAGTGAAGAAGAAATGAACTTTAGGGGAGAGTTGGGTTTTATTGAAAGTCTTGCAGATTTTCTGTGAAACTAATTTGCAGAAGATAGTGAGTCACAGTGAAGCTGTGAGGTCAGCACTGGAACAGATGGTGAAATCTTAGTGGTAAATGAAAGAGCAAAGAAAACAGAGATGGGAGAGAACTCAAATTATTGTTGGAGGTTATGCTTCAATATATACAAAAATCTTGAAATTAGTATCCTGAAATGCAGATATTTTTGGTGTCAGGTACTGTGGTGGTACACAGACAGGTGGTGAGGAAGAGTGCCGTATCTAGGGGAACTGTGCTTTCAGTTCAGTGAATTAATTTCAAGTTGATTTAGAGGAAGACTGACTATGTCACATCTACATTATCTGGTTTTTATTTATCAAGTCTGCTGCCTGCAGTTTAGCAGCTAATGATTCCACTTAACTTGTGTTTGCTGCAAGCTGGGTACTGTAAACACTGCCATAGAATTAAATGAGACATTTAATAAGAATAATACATCGACAAATCAATATTTTTCTGTTTCAAGTGGTTTCTGTGAACATCCATGGAAGAATAAAAGGATTTGAAAGCTACATCCTTGAGAAATTTGTGTGGTGTTTGTTACACAGAGAAATGCTGAAATTTCAAGAAACTGCTAAGCATGTCACTGTTGCCAGATTTAATTCTGCTTGCTCAGATGCTGTGATTGCAAGAAGATACACTATACAGAGGAAGCTTGGCAATGGAAGCTTTGGAAGTGTGTATTTGGTTAATGACAGAAAAGCAAAACAAGGAGAAGAATTGTAAGTAAACCCTTCACATGCTTTAAATGTTGGGAATATATTTCTTGCATTGTAGGTATTTGTATTTGTGTCTCATCTCTCAGTTTGGTGTTATGTTGCAACCTTAACTGTCTAACTTTAGTGAGGATGTAAGGTAGAAGCAGACTTTTTCTGATAACACTTAATTGGATGCCTTCAGGAATTGATTCTATGTTACTGTAAAGACACAGATTGTTGGAGGGGTCTCAAAAAAACCCCCCTGTACAGTATTGATGACCTAATTTTTATAACTAAGTTGTCTAAATGAAACTTGAGAAAGAAGAGTTACAGAAATTCCAGTAAATACCTTTCTAATTGCTGTATACCTAACTGGTAGAAGGTTTGATTTTTTTTTTAAATTGCCAGCAAATCTTGATTGTTTCTTAGCTTGCCTGAATTTGGATAACTCTCATCAGTTTTACTGATAGACACTTTGAGATCCTGAAGCCACAATGACAAAAGAACATTTTCAGTGTTGACATTCCTGTGGGTTTGATGTTGGGTTTGTCGCTGGACTTCCTGTTGTGTAGAACCATGTTTGTCTACCTTGATACTTACACCAAGTGAAGTTTAACTATAAATATTTTTGTTTTATCCAAAAATACTTGTAAGACTCCTTGTCTAAAGTCAGAAACATCTAATCAAGTTGCTCCTCAGCCAGAAATACATAATTCCTTTAAACAGAGGATCTATTGGTCCTTATTGATGGACACATTAATGAGCATTTACATGATTAAAGATCTTTCTCTAGTTCATTTGTGCCTCACTTTTGCTACCTACTGCCACACATTATTGGAAATATTGCTGTAATAAGTGTGCAGCCAAAATATAATTCTGTCAATTGTTTTCTTTCTACATCAATTTACATCTTCTCAAGCCCTTGGATTAGGGTTAGGGTCCACTAAGCTCTTAGCTTTTTTCACATGGCTTAAGCAGTTTTGACTCCCTCATAGCCTTAGCTACACTTTTCTCAAAAAAGAAAAAAAAGTTCTTTAATGAAATATTTCATTAATACCAATAAAGAGTATTTTTCATTTTATTTTTATGCTAAGATAGTCTATCATGCACACGGAGTGACAGGAACTACCTGAGCTTCTAAGACGCTTAGAACAGAATTCAGCTGTTACTAAACTCATTCTTAGAATATTAACAGTATAGTGAAATCACAAATTTGCTGCTATAGCACAACCTACCAAACCTCAAAAACAAGGAACATGCCTTAAGCTTTTAAGTGGCTATTTTTATTTTTTTTCTTAAGAATTTTGAGTGACTGCCTTGAGCCAACATTCACTGCCTGCAGCATTTCGTGCCTGCGTTTTGTTAGGGATGGGCCTGAGTATGTCTTCTGTTATCTTCATTCCAGAGACTGAATATCAAATGACGTGGTTTTATTTTTAAATTTTTTTATCAGTCTCTTTTTGTGACCACAGTACAATAGAAATACACCAGTATTTAACCAGCCCGAGTGCTCTAAGATGTGCAATGCTGTGTTTAAGCCTTCCGTCACGAGGGGGTGCTCGTCTATCACAGTTCATTCCTTCCGCACCTCAAGCGTGAATCGACGAGGAAATCCTCCCGAATTTCTACCACTTGTATGCTAGTACATGACAAAAATACTGTCCCAGCTGAGCACGAAAACACAGGTAGCATAATGATATGGAGTGTAGGATTTAGAAATACTGGTTTCTTTAAGTGGTAAAATATGCTAGAAGTCACATTCTCAATACAGCTTTCAGATAATCTCATATGGAACTGTACTGGTTGCTGCTTATGTTATATATATTTTTGAATGAAAATGTATGTGATTAAAAAGATCTTAATACAGCTCTGAAGGCGCTTTGACAGAAAAAACCCCCACAAACAACACAACTGTGACCTCAGCAGAATTAGAATTCTATTTTTATTGTTTCAGAGATGTTCTGACAGAATGAGAGGACACAGTCTTAAGCTGCACAAAGGGAAATATAGACTGGATATCAGAAAAAAGTTTTTTTATGGAAAGAGTGATAAAGTACCAGAATTGTCTGCCCGAGGAGGTGGTGGAGTCACCATCCTTGGATGTGTTTTAAAAAAGACTGGCTGTGGCACTCAGTGCCATGGGTTAGTTGAGGTGTTGGGGCATGGATTAGACTCGATAATCTTGAAGATGTCTTCGAACCTTGTGATTCTGTGTCATTCTGTGTGATCTAGAACATGCTGAGACGTATGTAATGTATCGTGTAAACTCAGCCACAGATAATTTCCTGAAAACTGCTATAGTCTAAAGCACTATGAAAAAACATTAAAATAAATCACAGGAATACAAATTCCCAAGGAAGATGACATATTGATACAGAAGCTGTTCAGGGATATCTTTCTTGAGTTTCCATTAGTGCAATGTCTACAGACTGAGTCAATGAAAAGACTAGCAATGGTTATCATGGAATTTCAAGTATACTCAGCAAAACTTCTGCATGATTCTAGAAACAGTTTTAGGTTGTGCTTTGTATTTTGCTACCTCTCAAGGATCATACTTGTAGTTAGTGAAGTGTTAGGCACAGAGTTGCTTCAGCTGGGAAGGAGAGAAAGTTGATTATTTGGGGCAGACCTCAAACTAACAGATATTTCACATCAGGGCTGCTCAGGCCAGCAGTGCCTGCATTTCGAAGAAGTATGTGGCAGCTTCATGCTTCTCTCCAGTTCTTTGCATGGATAGGATCAGGATTATTGACTTTCTCAGATCATACTAGATCAGTACGATATGATTGACTTGCCTAGTCTATAAACAATAAGGTTACAAAGTACCACAAGTACTGTAGCCTATGGAGGTCCCTTACTATAAGTCCCTCTTAAGTGTTGCATTGTATGATATATTCCTTGCCTGTTGCTTTAACTTCCTAACTGGTTTTTTGGTTTTGGAAAAATTTTTTTTCTGGTGCAGGAGCTTTTGATCCTGTTGTATGATTCTCATCGAGTATGACAGAGGGTTAAATATCTCAGATAGAAGTCCATGCAATTTATGTGAAAGCAGCAGAGTAGAGAACAAAAAGAATGCCCTCATAGAGAGGTCAGAACCTGGGAGATTCTTTTCTATGAACGAAGTCTCTCATGTACTAAACAATCTATACAGGAGAGAGATTATCAATTTCCCCCCTTCAATTGGAAGAAACTAGAATCAGAATTCATATCTTAGACCCTAAAATCAGTTGAGCGCAAGAGACACATCTGTACAAAAGCAAGCTTCTTAGTTCCAGTTTATACAGGATGTCTTAGTTTGTGGATTAATTGATATTTATTTGATATTTTTTTCCTGAACCTATTTATTAATACCTATTCCTATTTATTATGGACCTAGACCCACCCAAAACAAATGTCTTGGTTTGCATAAAGAAAGTAGCAGGATTGTACTGGCATTTTTAGAACTAAGCAATATTCCTGCAGTCACTTCTATGGTAGTCCCCCTGAATATCTTCTCAGTTAATGATAACAGGTAATTATTGTTAAAGACAAATTCTTTTACAGCAGAGATAAGTTCAGCAGTAGTCTTGAAGGACACTGCCATCACTTAAAGAAAATGAATGTCCTAATCAACTGTGCCAAAGGAAGCTCTGGGTTAAGTATCACTGATTCATAACCATGTATGGACAAGCAGCTGAAGTACACAGTAGGCAATAGGGACTTCTAGTTCATAAATATTCACAAGGTATTTATGTGTCCCTGTGGTGGAAAGGACACGCTGACAAGTGCCAGATTCCCTGGACTGCTCCACTGTGTGGTAACTGTGGGGTGTCAGCTCAGCTCCTGCATCTGACTTGCATTATAGCTTTAATCCAGACCCATGCTAGGATTCCTTGGAAACCGTGCGCTTAGCTGAATAATTTATCATAAGACTTTCAATTATTTATGACTTCTTATAACAAATGGTATAAAATCTAAAGGTGGGAGAGATTTGTTCCTTATGAATATCCAAGTGACAGTCAGCAGATTGCTGTGTTGTCAAATCCACATGTTTGCTGCCTGTTTGTTTCTCCAAAAGTATTCCAAGGGAATGGTCATTTGATGCTGAATTGATTGAAACAGAAACAGATTACTCCCTGCCAGTTGTTGTGTGTATATTCATCTAATTACACTGCTTTCCTTTATTCTTCTGCTTCATTTAATAAAAACTAGAAATTAAAACTGGAATTTATTAGGACATTTTAGATTTGTGAAAGATATTCATGATCTCCTTGAAAACTGATCAAAAGTGCATTTGCTGTAGGACCTTCCTGATTGTGGCTTATTTTTAAGTAAGGTTTTCTGAGTGAACCATCTTTTGCCGAGTTCAGTCACGTGTTCCTATACTTTTCCATGTAAGGCTCAGCTACTGTGCCATGCCTGCTGGCACAAGTCATGCTTGGCCCAAATAAGAGACCATAAAAGCATTGACCTTTTGGATTTAGCTAGAGCAGTTTGAGAAGTGACCCTCTGTGAGCTTTCCACTTGAGTGGCCAAGCATGACTTTCACTTTCTGTGAGCAGTGTTACAAGAGTCAAGGCCTGGAGCTGAGTGTCCAAGCAATTTCCTTGCTGAACCTCTGTAAGGGTGGCTGATGCTCTCATGCTTTAGTTCAGAGTACACCTACAATGGAGGTTGCCAGGGAGTGAAACTGTAAATATTTTGCTTCAGGTTTAGCAGGCAGTCCCAGCTGTGACCACAATGGTTTCAGATAATTTCTAGTGCAGGCCAATATGATTCTGATTCAAAGACAAGTTTGATAACCTCAGACTCACCCAAAGCAGACCTCACTGGAAACCATGTGGGAAGCTGCTTTAATCCCTGCCTCCTGCATCCCTGTCTGTGTCCAGCTTTTCCTGCAGACCAGCATGGCACAGTAGGGCTCCTCCAGCTCAATGTAAAAAAATTTAAGAAGCTCCTGTGCTTGGTCAGGCTCTAGGGGTGCTGCAGGGTAGCTTGGCATTGAAGCACAAGATGTAAGATTTCACCTTGCCCATGCTGGTGATGGATTTGGCAATTTAAAGTCACAGCCATGCTGCAGTCCTTTGCACAGGCAATTACTGTGTTAGATTTCCTAGTTCCCTCATAATCAAAAGCATAAACCCCAGCATTCTGTGGCTTCTTTGGAAGCAAAAGATCCGTACTGGAACATGTCAAGACCCTTTGTTCAGCTTGTGTAACACAGATGTCTGTGAAATCCTCCTCAGTGCTGTCTGATACAACTTTTACATCTGCTCAGTCACCTTTATGAGCTTTGGTGGTATCGTTATTGGTTTTTCTTTTTTGGTTGGTTTTTGGTTTTGGTTTGTGTTTTGTTTTTTTTTTTTTTTTTTAATGCTCTGTTTTTAATACACCTTTCTTAAACAAAGTAGCCTACTTTTTCATTATTGGTGAGACTTGTCCATTTGACTGGGGAGGATTCTAACTCGGTCCTTAACATATGTAAGTGGGAGGCAGCGTGCATTAAAGGAAATACTATTGGGTGTACAGTAAACCTCATCCCCCACAGAGCCAAGCCCCCAGGAGCTCCGTGCTGCAGCACTTACCACATTCTGGTCTGACATGCAGGCAGTGAGCAGTGCTGGTGGTTGTGTTTGTTGGTTTGAGAATTGTTTACAAGTAACATTTTCAACATTGGGTCAGAACTGTGCTTAAGGCATTATTGGTGAATTGCCTTTCTTTGAGGTGCATGTCAGAGACAGAATTTAATGATTTTGTAATTAAACAAATGCCTTGAGATCACTTCTGTCTCATTCATTTTGCTGAAACTAGTTTTTGTGCATTTGTAAGTTAGCTTTAGTAAGAAAATGGGGAATGAATATGCCTGTCTACTTTATCTTCTTATGGGCTACCCTTGTTGGCAAGGTGTTTCCTCTTAAGTCTGTGTCGGGGTGGTTTGAACTTCTTCCATGCAGAATGAGCCTCCAGTTTTTTGTTGCATTCAGAACATTGTAGTGATAAAACTGCTGCAGTGAGTGGAACAAAGTCTGGATTTGCTGGACAGTCAGTGTACTTTTCCCTATTTTTTTTCTGTTTTGTTTTGTTGTTGTGCTTATGTGACTTACTAGTAACTGTAATTCCTAGTTCACTGTTTCCCTTACATTCACTGTGTGCCCTTCTAAAACATTTTAATGTTGCTGGGTAGTTGCTTAAGTTTTGAATTGCATATATTTCACCGATTGTTAAGATCAGAGAATCATACTCAGGAGGCCTTAAAAGACTGAAAAGATTTTCATCTCACAATGGATGTCATATGCAATTAATTTTCTCAGCATTGTTTGATTCCCTTTGCCTTTGATTGTAGACTATTTAGTAATATGCTTTTGTAAAGCTATAAACCGGGCTTTTATCTTTTTCTACACTTTTTTTTTTTTTTTTGTATTGTAGATACTTGAATGCATATCAGAAATAAACATTGAAGGAGATGCCTGATGGAAAGAGACATGCAGGGAGAGTGAATTTTCTCATTAAGGTTGCAGCAATTACTGTTTAAATTACTTTTGGGAATTAGTTCCATTGGAGGGACAATACTGTTGGCATAAACATCCTTGCAACAGTGAAAGGAACATAATTCTGCTTACAAGTATATTTAAATTCAGAAGAGAACCAATTAAATTTTGCATTAACAAGTGTTTTGGTTGAATTTTTATGGAATTCATTCTTATAGCAATTTTTAGTATATAATTTCCTTCACAACTCCTATTATTCAAAATAGACTGTTTTCTGCAAGCTGATGAATATAGATCATGATATGGAGGTTTTTCTTCAAAATTTCTAATTGCAACTAATTTAAAAACTCAGACTAATTCCTACAGAAGTAAAATTCTTTTTTGGCAGATGCTCTAGCCCGAGGCTACTAGTTGAAGTGTTATCACATGGCAATTATGAGATGTTTAATCATATTAAAAAGCTTGAAGACAAAATGGTATATTCAATCTTGAGTTCTGTAATGGTGTTTCCTCTTGTTGGAAAGTGAATGTTAATTAGCAGAGAGCAATTAATTGTAAAGTATATTGTCTGTGTAATGAAATCACAATGCTGGTTTACAAGATTTGTTGTGTGATGGAAACCTTCGAAGATACAGAGAATAAACCAATTGTTTAGTCTTTGTTGTACTTCTCAAAAATCCCATTTAGGTTAGGGACAGCATGGTGCTTAATTGCGTTCTTGAGCAAAACTGGGCTGTAGGAAAAAGATTGGATGAACAGTAGAGGGGGATAATGCAACATGTAACCATAAAGTATTGCTAAATGTAAGTACATTCACAGGTATTGGTCAGTACGTCATAATAATTTTTAGTAATTTTTCTGTTAAGACACAAATTTCTTCTGTTCAATCACAGTCTATTAGTATTTGATTTAGAACTGAAACATATGAATGGACTATAAATGTATTTACATTTTTTTTCCCATTTCTCTCTAGGAAAAAAGTTCTAATTTGAAAAATATAGCTTTAGAGAAAAATTCATCCTTTATTAATAAATGCCTACTTTTGTTCTGTCATTTTTAATCAATGTAGATGACTACACAAAGTATGCCAAAGAATTATTCACAATAAATGCATTTTTATATCTAAATGAATAATTTCATTTAATCACTTGTTCAGTTCTGTGGAAGATAACACAATTGCTCTGCTTTGCTTTATAATTACTGATTTTTTTTCCAGAATTGCCACATATGGTTGACCAAAAATAATTTAAGTTATGCCCCTTTGTATAAATAAGAGTTTGCTCAGTGCAGAAAAAAATGATATAAGCTGTATTCTTTGAGACTAACTTATTTCAGCAGTATTCTCTTTCTAGAAAATATATTGTATATTTTTTGGGATACTAGTTAGGAACTGTTAATTTTCAAATAAGCATAAATTGTTTTTATCATGTGTTGGCCTGTTCAGTGTTGTGCATATGTTAGAGCATTTGAAAATTTGGCATCTTGAAAAATATTTGTAAGTGCTATAATTGTGACTTGCTGATGGAAGTGGAAAGTGAGTCATCCATTTCACTTGCAAATTTAAGAAATCTCATTGCCATTCAAAGATACTAAAGCAAGGTTAAATTAGTTTAAGTGCTTATTCAAAAAATGAAATTATATTTAATCCATCTGCAGATATTACAGTGCTCATATAACGATTGAATTCATAGTGGTTAAGTCAAGGATTAGTTCTCAGTATCTGTGAATGTTCATGAACAGTGTGAAAAGGATGTTTTGGAGAACAGAAAAAACAAGTTGGTGATGATTGTTCTGACATTACTTGGAAGTAATGTCCAGGGGGATGGACAAAAGAAGTGCAGCATTTGATTTTAAAGCTATACAGTGATACTTGGTATTGAAAAGGGGTTATGGCTTCATAATTCATCCACAGTGGGCATGGGAAGCCAAGATTTAATTTTCGAAGTTCTGTAGTAATACTTGGGTCTGAAATGCTTTGGATATTGACTAAGTATGTATGTGTAAGGAGGAATAGTGAACAGCAGTTGTTTGCTTTTCACTGGAAGTTTAAGGTAATCCTCTTGATTTTCCCATAGAAATCAAGTGCTCTTAATTAACTGTGTTTCTTTCCTTAGCTAAAACCAAAAATTCTTCTAGGTAGGACTGATGTATGTATTCTGACTTATTATGTTTCATGGTTTCACCTGCTTACTCTTTCTCTAACAGATAGATGAATGTCTTTAAATTATCTGATCACGCAGATATTGGTGTTCCAAATACGATGGATAAAATGTAAAGAATGACTATTTGAATTTTTGTTGCTAAGCTGTCAACTGCAGAAAAGAAGTAGTGAGGGTGGGTGACTTCACCCTGTCTGCAAGCACATGGTGCCTTTGTCACTGAATTTTACTAACAGTTTTAATAGAATGGAAGCTTTATGCAAACTTTCTGCATGAAGTTTGTCACCCCTTCTTCATTTTGGTCTCCATTTGCAGAGCTGTACCTTCTCTGTTTGCCATTTGATAAGCAGAATAGAAGGCACCATTAATTAGACAGGCACTCTTTTAATTTTATTGTTTGTGACCAATTTTAGATCCAATTACAGACCCAGTAAAGTGATATGTTTTTACAGAATTGCACCTGGTCCTTGTATTGAGGAGTTACCACGGTGAAGTGGCAGTCCTGCAAAGATCAGCATGGATAGAAGTACAGCACAGTTATGGCTTATGCTACAATTCTCCATAGTGGCAACTCAAAACCTAAACGAAATTATAATTAACTGCAGTTAACTGAAAAACTGCTGGTGTAAAATGAAGTTTCTGTTTAATCAAAAGCTTCAACTTTTGATCATACATTCCTAGATGACATTTTTTCTGTTATTTTATGAGACCTATTTATTCTTGACATTAAAAGAGTTATATTTCTTTTACTTCCTTCTCAGAAAGCAAATTTACCTAGGCAATAATTCATATTGCAGTTTACTCAATAAACAGTGCATTTTGAGAAACACTGCCTATTAAGAATTGCATCTGATCCAATAAACCAAATTATATAATAATAAAGTATGTCACCGATGTAAACAAATACCAGATGGGTTGTAAAACATTCAATTTTAGATCAGTGCAAATAGCCTGAGATAAATACTGCTGTGGTGTATTGTCTGTTACTAGTAAAGCTCAAAAAGGGATTCCCATTGCGTGCCTGAATCCTGGCGGGTTCCACCTTCATGCTTGTTTTTCTCTTGCTCTGTTTAGCCCCACTTGCTCCCCATTATTGCACTTTCAGACCCGGTGCTTGGCTGCTTTTCAAAGTGTGACAACGCAAGCCAGCAAGGTTTTGATAATGAAAATTAGAAGGTGTTCCCAGAGAAAATGTTCTCAGGGAAGAGGTGTGTGCCTTTTGAGGTGTGGGCACTGTGGAGGATGGGATGTTGCTTTCTGTATTTTGGGAAGTGGGAGTGGGCTCATCTCTCATGTTATTTTCCCACCCTGAAGAGATGGATGGTGTTACCTGTCCCAGAGCCAGCTTCCTCCAGGATAGATGTACATGGTGACAGTTGGATATTTTTACTTTTCAGATATGAATGCTTTCACAACAAGAGACTTTCATTTGTGGTCAGTTTGAGATAAAGTTTAAAGTATGTTTTCATTATTGATTGAATTGTAAGACTTTTCCCACACAGTTAAAATCCAGAGGCTGTTGTTCTGTATTTAAGGTATCCACTAGCACTCCTGTAATAAAGTTTTCTAATTGTGTGTTCATTGACACTTTATCTTGTCTTTAGATACATGGTCTAGTGGTGGACTTGGCAGTGTGAGGTTTGTGGTTGGACTCAGTGGTATTCAGGGTCATTTCCAGCCTAAACAATTCTATGATCTGCTTATGTGTCATATTCTACACTAAGTCAAATCTATAATAATATTGAAATTTAAATTAGTGTCTCTCATTTAGCATTCTTTCAGAAGAGGTAGTTAAGTATTGTATTTGGAAGATATTCACGTTTTTGTGTCTTTACCTGGTTTTCTATATAGGCCACCTAGATCTCTATTTTCTTTGTTCATGTGATAAATCTGAGATTTCTTTGTTCATGCAGACAGCTTGAGACCTTTTAAATCCTGCTTAATACTTGAACCTAAGTGGCAGAAAATATGGGGGCAGATTTTTTTAAAAAACATGACTTTCAGGTGGCTTTGTATACTCCAGATGGAGTCTTGGTAAAACCTGAACAAGATAGTGTATTATTCCCAAAATCCAGAATAAATGTTCATGTAATACTCTTCAAATGTTTGTTCAAAATACTTCAAACAGTTTACAAAAAATAGTTAAGTATCACAATGCAGGCAGATTTTCAGCAGATGATCTAAAAGTACCATGTCTGAATTATGAGCAATGATGGTTCACTATTATTAGCCAACCATGAAATGCAGATTGGATCATAGAAACAGAAATGCTTTGTCTCCTTCAAAATGTACGGCTGGATTTTATTGGTAGAGAGGAGATGCAGTCAGGATGGCTTGGCTAAGAAATGTTTGTTTTTTTCTTATGGTTACTAAGCTTTTATTTGTGGATCTATCAGCTATTTTACATCACCAGGGTGCCAAATTTGAGTTATCTTAGGAGCCATATAAAGCCCAGAATGTGCCCGTTTTAGCTGCCTGTTCGGATAGAATTTACTTGTGTAAATACTGAAATGGCATAGGGTGACTTTAAGCACTCTCTAGGTGTTTTATGTATTAAAAAGTATAGTTAATTTATATAGGTGAATTTCAGGCTGCAGAATTTTATTTTCCTTGTTTTACTTTTAAAGTTAGCAGAAAAGAGCAACTTCAGATCTGGAGACTTCTTTGTTTTCTCTGTGAGGCTTCTGAGAGTCTGACATAACTGACATAACTTCTCTGTCAATACTTAATTAAGGCAGAGGTTTTTTAGTACATATCTTAAACATTTAAGTGTATTTACTGAAATATTATCAAAAGCTTTGCAGAAAGTACAAATTCTAGTTAGGTTCTTCATATTTAATGAAGTAAAATCAAACTTTATCTACATATAGACACAGTACACACATATACCAGAGGGCATGCAGATATGCTTAATCTCAAATGCATTCAAAAGTTTTTTTTCTAGAAGCAAATGCCTTCCAGCTGTGGGTATGAATTAGAATTGTGTTGCAGAAAACCAATATCTTATTTACAAGAAGTATATTTTCGTGATTTCTTCTTCTGGGAATTAATTTAAATAAGAAAAACACCTGTCATCTTGTCTGACAGCTGATGTCAGCATTAAGATCACTGAATGACTAAAATGATAAGCTATCTGTACACATCAACACATCAGGCTTTTATTGCTGTCTTGGGTATGCAAGAAACTTGTATTAAGTGGTCTTTAACAAGGACTCATCCTGTTTGTCAGTTCTGTGACATGATTTTTATGAAGGAAGGGGTAATGACCCACGTCAGCTGAAGATGAAGAGATTACAAGTAGGTATTGCCTGTCTATGTTCCATGAAGCTTGTCTGCAGAGATGGAAACAGATCAAAGGGCATGTGTTTTTTTTCATCACAATTCCTGATGGGGATTAGGCAAGTTTATATGAAAATTCAAACATTGCTAGTCAGAAACTTATTGTTCAGACTTAGGAAAAAATTTTTCTCATAAAGAAACACAGCTTTTTCTCCCCCCCCACTTAGATGAGGTGAATTATTGTAGTTTTATCACTGTCATGTTTAACTACTGTAACTTTACAACCACGCTCCACTGAATGGGGAAATTACTAAAAGCACTGTGGAAGCTTCCATTCAGTCTGAAACTTGCCTTTCATATATTCAAAAGTTTGGGGAAATCCACCATGGAGAGATTTGGGCAGAAGGTGCAAATGCAGTTTCTTGCTACTCTTTATTTCATATATGAATCTTGACCATATGCTCTGAGTGGGTTTGAAATCACTTAGATTTGATTTTTTTGTTTATGTTTGTTATTATGCAGTAACCCATCGTACTGAAAACATGTTCTAAAGAAAACAGTGCAGTAGGTAATTAGTGGGAGAAATATTTCAAAACAGTATTTGCCTAAGCTATATGATGACTAGCATATTTGTTTGATTTTTAATGCATTCTCATTATTTACCCATATTTGCCTCATCATGTCACGTTGCTGATAGTTGGTCAATGTAGCTATTTTTCATTTAAAGAAATTTTGATGGGATTTTGAATGTAACATATCTTTATATTTTTCTAGCTTTATTAATATAAAGATTTTTTTTTCCCCTTTAGAAAGGTCTTAAAAGAAATCTCTGTTGGAAACCTAAAGCCTAATGAAACAGTTGAAGCAAATCTGGAAGCACAGCTACTCTCCAAATTAGACCATCCAGCCATTGTCAAATTTTATGCAAGCTTTGTGGAGCAAGATAGTTTCTGCATTATCACTGAGTATTGTGAGGTGAGACTGAAGAAATCTGAAAAAATGTGTGTATTAAAATAGGGTCTTCAAAGAAACTAAAATGTTTTAGTTTGAATTTTAGTCCTTATTTGCTGCTTGTGGCATCACCTGTTACTTGTTAGGTGTGTTCCTTTCAGATAAGGAGTGTAACCTGTTCATGTGAGACACATAGACAAACCACAGAAGAAGAAATAAGTAATTTTAAGTGTAAGTTCATTTGGTGTTACAAGTGCTACAAGAAAGACTTAAATGCAGACACACTGCCAGATCTGTGGGAGAACTCAGGAAGGTTGTACCACTTGTCTGATGTGCTACTGATAGGTGAGAGAGGGTGAGATTGCGGGTGTAGGGGCATGATGTAAAATCTGATATAAATGAGGAAGGGAAAACGCGTGATTTGGAGATGATTACAAGAAGCTTAAGCCTGATCACATGGATGATGAGTTTGGCAGCAACATTGGCTTTATAAAATGGAAAACAGTGTGAGTCAAAGACCAGAGTGTAGTGGATACAACAAATATTAAAGCAGAATGTTCTACAGTATAGTTACCATTAATTTTTTGACTCCAGCATTTTGTTTAAGAACATATTGCTGTAATCTGTCTTAAAGGTTTCAAATAAGGATTTAAGCATGTTTAAGGTTTCAAATAAGGATTTAAGCATGTTTAAGCCAGTTTTTTAGTAGTTTATATAAAACAAGTGCCTACTTTGTATTAAATATAGATGTGCTCTTTCAAAAAATCTGTCATACCTAAAGTGATCTTTTTATGAAACTGTGAAGCAAACTCTTCAGTTGTGCTCTGCTAGACATGCTGAAATGCTTTGGAAGGTAATGAACTTAGACTACCGGGTTACCTGTACACAAATCAGATTTGACTTAACTAATCACACATCTTCAAGAATTTACTTTTCGTGGGAATAATTAAACAAGTACTATTCCTATCATTTATTTCTTCCTTGGAATCTTTCTTTGATGACAGTTAAATGTTTATTTATTGCTGGGATATTGTAAAACTTAATCTGAAATGTTCAGTTCTGTGGTACAATCAGAGTATTTGTTCACATACTATTTTAACACCCATGCAGAAGCTTTTTGTTCCATTCTCTGAATGTCTGACAGCTGGGGTTTGAGAATATGGGCAGCTCTTTGAGGAAATCCAGAGCTCAGGACTGAAGGATTATTCTAACTCTCCAGCTATTCCCATGCACTCATAATTTTGTCTCTACTAGCAGTACAAAGTGGCCCAATATCCGATCAGTTAAACATGTAGGAATAAAGGAGCCTATTTCAGCAGCACTATAGTGTCTTTTATCTATCCACTGCTTTTCACTATTTTGGTTTTTTTTCATTTGGCATATAGTTATAGATGAGTAAGAAAGAGCATGATAGCAGAGCAATCACAAGCATCACTCCTTGGAGCTTTGGGTTTTTTTATGCAGGCAATATAAACTAGCCTGCATGAAAATGCTTTGGTACAGAATCAGGATGATACTTGATCCAGGATGTGCTTCTGACTTTTTCCCAAAAGACATGTTCTGTGGTATCGTTGCATTTAAGCCATTACAATATATTTCATCGGATATTCAGACAAGGAAAAGTACAAAGCAAAGTTGCACACACAAAGTGCTATAAAATTTCTTTTCTATTTTGGTCGGAGTATTTCCAGAGGATATACTTTTGTATTTACTTATCTATACCCTGCCTTTGCATGTGGTGGGATTTGGGTGTTTTGACCTACAGCATGCCTGTTTAAGCCATGGATAAATTGCGAATGAGAAAAATGTAGTGCTACCTGATCCTTGCTTGGAAGTTTAGTATGTTCAGTTTCTCATGCATAGAATAATTACCAGATTGGCAGTAATTGCTACTCTTGGGCAGACTCAAAACAAAGAGCACACATTAAGTTGGCATGGAAACGGAACTACCCCCTTGAGCTCTATTCTGTTTTCTCCAAAGTACTGTGACTTATTCATTAGCCACAGTGCTTTGTTCATTCTGGCGTGAGTAGCATTGAGTGAGCCTCCAGCGCAGCTGCCCCGTGCTATACCTTGTCCTGTGAAAGAAAAACAGAGAACATTGGTCTCCATGGCTCAGCTTGACATCTTTTATTACAACTGAATTCAATCAAAATTATAGAAAAGTGTATTCTCTTTTGATCTTACTTGTTGAGCTTCTTAGACAGTTTCCCCAAATCAAAATCTTATGGGTAGTATAAACATTATCAGCTAAAACTGATTTCAAACAAAAATGTCTTAATGAACCTTGGATTTCATTTTGTAGTACAAATTTGACTTCAATAAAATACAGCTTTTACAAAGCAGTTGCTTTTAAAATTGCATTATTTTAATGTATTATAAGGCAGAACTTGTTATACTTTCCCCCAGACAATTATTTATGTCTCTTGACTGTGGTCTCAGCTGTGATGTGAGTACACATATGCTAAGGAAATCTGAGCAAAAGAAATAACTAAAGCAGTCAATGCCTGTTCACGTTATCAGCTCTAAATGCTAAGCTGTTTTAAACAATTTACTGATGTGTTTGATACTCTGATATTTAAAGAGAAACTGCAGCTTGGAAACTACATATGTACTTAATTTGTTAAATTGTTGAATTCCTTCTGAACTTCACTAGACTGCTCTTCCAAAATGCGAAATTGGGTTAACAATTTTTTTGAGTTTCACAGCAGCAGTATTTCAGCAAATCTTTTATGATGTGTTTTTGTTTTCCTTTTTTTAGACACAAAATCAAGGGTAAATTAATTGTAGGACATTGAGACCACTCCTCCCTGCTTGAAGGTAAAAAGTTATGCAGTTATGTGAGGGCACATGTAGTGCATTATTCAACTGCTTTGGTTCTCCTTAGGCCTTTTGCAGGAATTAACCCTCAGCTTCACAGCATTCACTGCCATAATTCTGTAGGTGCTGCACTTGTTTTTCTTGGCGTTTTTCATGGAAATGTGTTATTGTGAGAGGAGACACATTGGGACAGGGAGAAATGGTAATTGGAGACTTCTGCACTTCATCTGTCCTCACCTGGATAGTACACAGTCTCCTGAGGCCAGCAGCCAGCTGACACATGTTTGAGCACCCCCTCAGTCCTGGGCTCTGGATGGTCTGGGACATCTGACTGGAACAGTTTATTTTATAATAATGACTCATTGTTTTCGAGGTGCGTGAGTAGACTCGGTCACAGCCCATCTGGCTGCCATGCAATGGAGTACCCAGCAACTTTTTTTTTTTTTCCTTCCTCTTCTCTACTGCAAGCAACCAGGGGGAAGCTGCTGAACATTTGGAGTTGCAAAGGGGAAGCAGCTGCTGAGAGATCCAAGCTCCCAGAAGAGCTTCTCTCTGGGCTGCAGTAGGGCAGCAGATGGAGAGCTGAACCCATATTCCCTTCCCTAGTGTATGAGATGATTCAGACATTTCAATTAAAAAATTGCAGGACATTGTCAGGAAACACATCTTTGATAGATGACAAAACAGATTTGCTTAGTTTTAACACATGCTTTTGAATGTTGTAACTTAGAACTAGAAAGGCCATAGAAATTACTGTAAATCCATATCTGAAGCAAATGAATATATAGATCTGCAAAGGACAGAATCTGCTTATTTTGTAGCAGCACTATGAAGCACTGTGGTACTGGGAACAGAAAAACAAGAAATGCTGAAGACACCATAAAATGGTGAGAGTCAACAGTGCAGAGGAATAGAGATGATGGTGGGAATTGATGGTACTGGTACAGTTGTACAGGCAAAATAGTTTCTTGTATATGGCACACAGAACTTCTGATTTCATATAGAATGTATAATGTGAAAATAATTCTTTATCGCTAATAAGCTGTCCTGATGTAAGGTAATTAGTCACTAGAATGTAATCAAACTCACGATCCCTTTGCTCTGGGCTTAGCTACCTCAACACATTGCTTAACATTAATGTGTGTGCAGTCTTGTGGACAAAATTAATTTATTTTATAAACTGGATAAATAATCAGCTGACAAGTATCTGTATATTTTTTGAGCAAAAAGAATGGGTTTCCTCGAAGTCTCAAAATCCTCTTTCATTTTGTTCTTGTACAACAGGTATTTCCAAATATCTGGATTGCAGTTTTCAAGTAGTATTTTTCTGGATATATTTTCTGGTTTATTGGCACTCCCTATTGTTCCATTCCTAGGGCTTCTTCAAGATCAATTGTTGTTGTAATGAAGTATCACAATAACACATGCTAGGTATTCTTGAGGCTTTAAGTGTTCTGGCAAAAGTTTGAAAGAGAGCAAAGTATCATAATTAAAGAGACTGTATTTTAATTCATAAGTGAACAACATGGTTTCTTTGATGCTGACACGGTTATTATAACACAATAAATGAGTGTTGCTTGAATATGCAGTGTTTGACTGGAGTGAAAATGCTTTTCTCAAATTTATTAACTTATTCAGACCGATTGGAACAGAATAATTTTACTTACCTAAGTGTCTATATCATAGCCAGTCAATGTAGGCCCTCATCATAAATCTTGGCAGAGAAACTGTTTCTACAATGTGACCCATCCCTTCCAAAGGTAGACAACTAGATAAGAGGGATAGTTGCACTAAACAGGTGTGTGTCCCTTTGTGTTGACATAAAGGTTTGGGGTGTCCAGCTCAGATGCTGAAGTTGAGTGACATGAAGGAAGAACAATTGGAAACTTTGATGATCTTGTGTAACACTAAGAGAAAACTACAAATCCAGACTGTTTGATACCATTTTGATCTTCATTTGTGTATGTGTTTGGTGCTGGGAAAGTTCAGAATTCATGTGCATATATTGATTTTACAGACCTACATGACAGGATGCCTGAAGGCCTGAGGAAATGGGGTCCTGTGCTATGATGAAGGAGGTAGCATTTTGAAAACTTATTTTAAATGTACAAATATGTTGTAATATTTTTCAGGGTGGAGATCTAGACTTTAAAATTCAAGAGTACAAAGATTCTGGGAAGACGTTCACTCAAAGCCAAATAATAGATTGGTTTATACAGTTGTTACTTGGAGTCAACTATATGCATGAAAGGTACCGTAATTTGATATGAGAGCATTCAGCTTGGGAGGGGAGTGAATGGGCTTACTGACTAATTGGAGGTATTCAAACAGAAATGAAAGCTCTGATCACCAAACCATTGTAGTTAGTTTATGTCAGATACCTCAAGTGTAATTAATAATCTACCCTGCAGGAATATTGTGCATTACATGTTTTAGCAGGACAATAGTGATTGTCTTCCAGCATTAGACACAGTTTTTTTCAGAAACAAATGGAAAATGGAGCACAGTAGAAGTAGTTCAATATTGTTAGAAGAAAATGGATTAAAAGGGGAAAACAAAATCGTTTTTTTTAAAGGGATGTCAAGAAGCACGTCCTGCACATATTTAATATGAAGCATCCAATATGTATGCTTGATGGACTCCAAATAAAATCAGTGGAATTACATACATGCATTCTTTGAAAAGAGGTATCACTTTTAACAGCACATCAAAGATTAACTTGAAAAATTACTGCAGGTCATCCAGATATGAGGAGATCACACATGATTGGGGCAGGGGTAGCATATATAGACAAATACCTACCTCGTGATCTCCATGACCGTTGCTCTTGCCTGCAGTGGGATTTAGGCAGGCAAGATGGAAAGATTTCCCTTATTGCCAGTGTGCTGGACATGTACAATTTCTGGTCCCTTTCTACATCGTCCTTTGCAGGGCTTGGGCAAAATTTGCTTGCCTGAATTTTAGGTTGCAACCAAGCAGTAGGTAGAGAGGTCACCTGTTGTCAAGAACAACCGTTCCTGAGTTGAACTGAAGTTAAGTGTGTGGGATGTGTTTGACCTAAACTGATGGATGCATAATGAGTTTTTGCCAGTGTCAGGCTGTAGAGGGAAAAGGGCAGAGTGAATTGCTGCCCAAGATGCAAGAGCATTTTTGTTCCTAAATGCCAATTTATCTAGGGCTTGTACATGAAATGCTGCCCTGCCTGTGGTGGGAGGACACAAAAAGGACTCTCTTGGGATGCTGTGCTCTTCAGCATTCACCTCAGGCCAAAAGGACAGAGGGAAATGGAAATAAAACTCCTGACAGTTTAACTAAACTATCAGTGTGATTTGGGTTTTTTACTCTCTTGAACTTCAATTAAACAACTTAGCATTAAAAGTTTTGGTGCCCTGGAAAGTCCCCTTTTGGCAAAATCCTTTTGTTAATGTATGTGTTCAGAAGATGCTTTGTGCAGAATAGTGGAGCATAATAATATAAACATTGCATTTGGGTTGCTGGTCATTGTAGGCCCCTTCCAACTGAACTACTTTATTTTATTCTGTGAGTTATTCTTTTTGTCTTTCATTTTCTGTATTTTCTTATGCTTCTTTTATCTCTTCTCTCTATTTTACTTGTCTTCTACTTGTTCTCAAACAAATATGTAAAATCAAACAAGATCCTAAAAAAACCCTTTATTTGGTAAGTATATATATAAAATTTGTTTTCCTGAGAAGTCATTTAATTCTCCAAGTAAAGCAATTTGATTTTCCAAACAGGATTTTATTTTCTCCTTTTCAATCATAGCTAATAGTACCTCTCCAGACACTTACAAATAATTTGACAGTTTTCATTTATATATATTTATTTGTATTTTGTGTTATTTGGCTGTATGTACATTATGAAATATAACCTTTTTCTCATTAGTATAGAGTGAAACAATAGCTTAAATGGAAAAGGTTATGCTTAAAAGAATTTAAGACTACCTACAGAAATTTAAAATACTAAAACATGATACCAGCCCTCTGTTTCTGTATAGAGGTGTCATGCATGGTTTCTTCTCTACTGAAATGGGAAAATGCTGTAATATGTTTGAATTATGTTCTAATGCTAAGAAAGCTTTTCCCTAGAGTTAGAAGCTTGAAGTGTTTACAGCCTGTAGGTTGGTCCTTTACCATGCCATTCCTAAGAAAACTCAGTTGCTGTGGATGAGAGGGGTTTCTTTTCCCAGAGCAGTGAAAATAATTATTTATGACTTTAAACATAGACTATTCACTTGTCCTTCTTGCACAACTTTAGCTGAATTTCCACACTTTTTGAAAACTCTTATGCTGGAAACTTAATCTAATTTTTTAAAAAAATTTGAAACTTGAAAACAAAATTATCTAGAAATAAACAGATTCAATCCTTATCTGTCTTTGATATAAAGAAAGGGAGAAGTGAAAGAGAGACAACACAGTTCAGTGGTCTTATCTTGATGGAGACCTTTAGCATGAAACAATCCTGTAGTCTCTCATAGTACACATAGCCCACTGCATGTCAGTGCACAAAATTAATCCCTCAGCAATCAGGCAATGAGGCCATTGGTTGATTTAACCTCAATTTGAATAAGGTTGACCACTATGTTACCCATCATTTTGCTAATCTTTATGAAGAATTTATGAACACAGATTTTTATAAGGTTAATCTTTATGCAAACAGCAGATAATACAGGGTTCAAACTTACACAGAACCTCTCACTCTTCTGCAGAGTTATCTAGATAAAAGAAAGAGAAATTAATTGCCCATGATTTCACAGCAGTAATTTACTTCAGCTTCCCTCAGATTCACTTGCAGCTCATTCTCTTGCAGGCAAACCATCATTTGAGGAGGCTGTCCACTGCTCAGGGCTTGTCCTGTTCTTCTGTGACTAGGAGCCAGCAAGCAGATACTTTACAGAACATAGATAAGGGTATATTTATAGCCCAGATTTGAAACTGTCCTCAAGTGTTAATTTCTACCCAAAATAACTACTCAATAACCACTTCACTGTCCATCAAGTAAAGTTTTGCTGGAGCCCAGTTAATTAGTGTTGCCTTTATAGGTCTATCTTTTCCTACAATAAAAAAGTTGCTCTCTTTCTTTAATTGGATTTACAGTGAAGGTTTGATATTAATTTCTTACTAGTATTAAAGAATTCTTTTCAGGTAAGATTTCAGCTGGTACCTTGTTTATCTTCAGACATATCATAGCAGAGTAAATTGCCTTACAGTGAGAAACATCACCATGGAGAGCTGAAAAAAATCACCCTGAATATTTCTTTGTCATATTAATATATGAAAGCATCTTATAATTATTGGCAATGTAAATAAAATACATTTTCATCAATATGTTGTAAGATTATAGTAGCATTACATTGAAATTCAAACTAATGTGATCCAAACATGTTTTTTAAATCTCCTTTTTAAATAATATGCTACTGAAAACTTTCAGGATCATTCTTTTACTTCAATATACCTGTTATTAAAATAATAGATATTCAGAAAAGTTTCAGGTTCAAAAATTCTGTGGTTATATTTCTACAAAGGAGTACTATTAAAAGAAGGTTGAAATACACAAATTGTCAGCAACAATGTGCAAGAATGATTTAACTCAGTGAAAGCAAGTTCTTTCAAAGGATCTGTGTGAGGAATGGTAAGAAAAGTCCTTATGAATCTCAATTAACACAGCAAGATTTC
Organism: Pycnonotus jocosus; assembly: GCA_013400435.1. NCBI lineage: Eukaryota > Metazoa > Chordata > Aves > Passeriformes > Pycnonotidae > Pycnonotus > Pycnonotus jocosus. The sequence goes on along the minus strand of VWYP01023548.1, from coordinate 79,283 downwards.
TGTAAATGTGTGTGTATATACAGACATACATACTTATGAAAGAATAACAAATATCACCTTACTTTAATTTCCTTACTGATGTATTGTATGAGTGTATGAGTATTGCTCACAGAAGTTGTCAAATAGAGAACAAATTATTTATAAACAATATTTTATAAACATAGGTGGAGGTATAGTGAATAAAACTTTCATTTTTTCCAATGTGCAAACGTTTTTCTAATGAAAGTAAAGGCATTACTTTCAAGACAAAAAAAAAAAAA
>VWYP01023548.1:17500-78972 GCA_013400435.1 Pycnonotus jocosus | reverse complement strand
AAAAAAAAAAAAAAAAAAGGAAGCAAAAGGAGTGAAAAAGGATTGCTTTAAGAAACATGAAGAACTCTTTCCTTGACCCATAAAAATAAAATGTTTCTTTTTCATGCCCAGTCTATCTACATATAGCAACGAATTCTAGTAATATTTTACGTGTTTTTTTTCATTTGTGAACTGAGTATATTGAATGGAATATTTTTTTTCTCTTGCAAAAAATATTTTCAAGTGAGTTGTGGAGAAAATTGGGTGTTTAAATTGTGCTGTAGAATGTATATTTTCTAATCTTTATCTAGAAACTATTTTGGAAATAATTTCATTGTGCCATTGCCTAGGACTTTCATAATTCAAATTTGAGATAATACTTGAGGATTGCTCAAAAAAGTTGAAATTGAGTATTATATTTGTTTTTTCTGCCCTCAAAAATATAAAAGCATCAGTTTCTTTCTTTACATGGTCTAAATGGCTGAATGACTACTGTATTTGCATTAACAAATACAGTTTCTGTAGCCAGTATGTAACAAATGCTATTCTAACCTCCTTCTGAGCAGAGCTGATGACTAATCCTGTGTCTTAGTAATCATTTCAAAAGTGGATGAATCCTAGTTTAGGTTATAGGCAGCAATGCTATTGGAAGTGTTATTAACAAGAATTAATTGAGAATATGTTTTGTATACCACAGAGTTACTTTGTTTACCTAAGTGGCTGCAGAATTACTGTCACACATGTAAGGCAGAAATTAAGAAGGTTCTGTATATCTTTACATGGTGTGTATCTTATAATTTTTTTTTTCAAACTCTGATGGAAAAATAAGTCTGTAAAAGCTAATTGTTCTATTCCTTTTCCTTTTCATCTTTGTCTTTGTAAAGTTCTTTCATCTTCCACACTGTTACTGTAAAAAATTGAACTACTAGCTTAGGCTATATACATATTTGTCTTTGAAGTAATACTTTTGCTCTGTAGGAGTCTTCCCTTAGCTTTGAGAAGCTCTTATTGCTGTTTCTCTCATCTGTTATTCTCTTGTGAGGCATCTCATTCTCCTGGCAGAAAATAAGATGTAATTCTTTTAAGACAAGTCAGATAGGAAGACTTGCCTTTCTCCCTTCTTCTGCAGCTCATGCTATGTCTGTATCTGTATTTTTAAGCTGGGATCCCCAGGTATATTTTTATTATCCTGCTTAGGCTCTCACCCTGCATGTGGGTGCCTGTGAATGTACCTCTGAAAAGCTCCTTAATGTCATTGTCCATGGATTGTCACTGCCAGAGTTAGACTGTAGCAGTGGCAGGCTGGCCGTTCTGAAAAGGGCTGAAGTTAAATACCTGAAATACTTAATACATGACTCTGAATGCTTCCAGCTGGATGAGGCTGAATTTCCTTTTCTATTCCAGACGGATACTTCACAGGGATTTGAAAGCCAAGAATATATTTTTGAAAGATAGTCTTCTTAAAATTGGTGAGATTTCCATACTTCTTAAAGATATATTTTCATGTGATAGAACTGTCCAGAAGACATTTTGTCAATAAGGAGATTTAAGGAAAATCGTGTCTGAAATAGCATTTTGATTTGTAGTCAAACATTTATTTGACAGATGCAGGAGAGGCAGTGAAATCTCTAGCCTTGAGGATGCTTCAAGCTTGGCTGGACCTGGGCCTGACCAGCCCCATTTAAATTGGAGCCAGGGGTTTGAATCAGATGAGTTTGTGAAGCCTCTTCAAACCCACATTGTTCTGTGATATTATGCTTTTGTGGTGTTTTTATTTTGAAGAATTACAGAAAGTATTTTCCCCCATTTTTTAAAATACTAGTGGAATTTTCTGGATGTACAGTCACCTTGTCATGTCTGACAATAAAGAAAAAAGTTTATATGAATAGATACGTGTTTATATTAATAGATTATTGTTTATACTGATTTTTAGGAGACTTTGGAGTTTCTCGTCTTTTGATGGGTTCATGTGATCTTGCAACTACTTTTACTGGGACACCATATTACATGAGCCCAGAAGTACTGAAGCACCAGGGATATAATACAAAATCTGACATTTGGTGAGTAGTTGTAATGCTGTTTTGGTTGGATTAGGCATTCATCTCCACTAAAACTGTTTCAAGACATTAGAATCAAATGTTGCAATCTGAAGCCTTGCCCTTTGTGTGAAGAAGCATGTAGTTGGCTTTTATTCTGAGTTATCTGAGACTTTAAAGGAGAGTAAGATTCAGGTCCAGTCTCTGATGTGATACAGGATGATTGTAGACAAAGTTCTGGTTTTTTTAGGAAGGGGAAATCTCTTTTTTTTCTTGTATTGAGATAGATGAACTGAAAGAAGCAACTTTCTGTGAAACTTTAGGTGGATGAGCAAAGAGTGATTCTGGCTGGGAGAATAGAAGGACCTTTGTAGGAACTAAATTTAAAAACATTGGCAAATGTTAAAAGCAAGAAAGTATTTAGAAGTGAAGCTGAAAATGAGAATAACTGCGGCATTAGACCAGAAACAAGACATTCTGTTTTAGAAGAGGCTCAAAGGTAGAAAGAAAAGTGTCAGTTCTGCATTTAGATGGCACAAATTCTTGAGATCAGGACTTCTGAGGTGATGATTAAAGGATCAAGTTTAGGAGCTGAGGTCTGTTGAAAGACTTTAGGAAACTTTTAGGTGTGCAGGTACTCTTCCAAGCTAAGATGAAGGATGATTTTTTGGAATGGCAAAAATATCTGGCTTGTTTATTTGTGTCCTAAAGCATCTCATGTTTTAAGATTATAGTTAAAAGTATTGACTTTTTAAAATTTGTCATAGTATTTTATTTAGGGGTTTTGTATCAAAATACTAGTGATTTGTTGGGGGTTTTTTGTTTGTTTGTTTTGTTTTGTTTTTTTTTACTGTAGGTATGTATATCAGAAGATTAATTTTTTTAAAAATATTTCAAACCAGGAAAGTTCCTTTGTAAAACATTTGGCCCCTGGAATATAGCTTGATTGCTTGATAATTTACTCTAGCTTTACCTCAGGTCTGCCTTTTCAAAATATACTTGTGGCTGCAGGATATAATTCTGAAAGTGGAGAACAGTAATTTGTATTTTCAAATGGTAGCAACCATTTTTCACAGATGATATATTCAGTCCAGTCAATGGATATGTCAGGAATCTCATCTCATGGCCTGTGTAGCTGACTGCTATGGATTTGATGTCAGATTCACTCTTGCTCATCTGTAGCAAATACCAATTAATACATGTAGTCAATAAAAATATATTGGGAGAAGATTTCAAAAGATGTCAAAACAAATGAATAGACAGGGAAGCCTGCCTTTTGTGCTCTTCTACTGTATGGAGAAATTTCTTTTATTACAGTGCAAATACAAAGTAAAATAGATGTTTAAGTTCAATTTGTGGTTACTAGTGTCAATCCATATAGGTCATTGAAGTCATATAGAGTAGCATAAGCAGAGTTTGTTCTAATACTTTTATAAATCAATATAATGTCTTGATCACCCTTTCAAAATTTACAAAAACACAGGAAAAAAAGCCCCCCATCCCAAACTCAGTAGCTACCAGCTTTCTGCCATCCTTTCTGCCTTGTGATCTTTCCAAAGCATTACCAAGAACACTCAACAGAGGTCGAAACTGCCTTCAGCAGGAACTTCTCGGCCCTCACTGTAGCAGCACTAAGGAGGAGGTGTGCCCTGACTCAGTACTTCCCCAGCCCACAAACCCCTTCTTTTTTTGAGCCAGGAAACTCTTCTGATCAGGACTCATGTGTCTGATTGATACTCTCATTTTTTAATCTTTTAATAATGATTCTACTTGATTTTTTTTCCCACTGTCCCCATTTAACAGGGGCCAAAAGATAAGAGGACACTGAGCATACAGGGGAGCCCACCCTGGAGGCTCCAGGTGAGATTAAATTCTTGGGCCACTGTGCAGGAAGTTCGGTTGCTCATGAAGAATCAAAGACTCAGAATGGTTTGGGTTGGAAGGGCCCTTAAAGATCATCTCATTCCAAACCCCCTGATGTGGGCAGGGACGCCTTCCACAAGATGAAGTTGCTCAAAGCCCCACCCAGCCTGGCCTTGAACTCTCTGTTTGAAGTTGTTACCCATTGTCCTATCATTACATATCTTTGTAAAAACTCTCTCTCAGGCTCTCTCTCACTTTATGAGCTGGAAGGTGCTCAAAGGTCTCCCTGGAGCCGTCTCTTCTCCAGACTGAACAACCCCAACGCTCTCAGACTGTCTCCATGAGGGTGTTCCAGCCTCATGTTCTCAGATCATCTTTGTGTACCTTCTCTGGACTTGCCTCAACAGGTCTGCATCCTTCTCATCTTGAGGGCCCAGAGCTGGATGAAGTACTCCAAGTGAGGTCTCAGAATAGTGGAGTAGAGGGAAGAATCTCCTTCATCAGCCTGCTGGTCACACTGCTTCTGATGCAGCCCAGGATGTGGTTGGCTTTTTGGGCTGTTGGCAAACATTGCCAAGTCAGGTTTCATCAAGAAATATCCCCCAAGTCCTTCTCCTCAGGCCTGCTTTCAATCCATTCTCTGCCCAGTCTGTATTTGTGACCTAAGTGCAGGACCCTGCAATTTGCCTTGTACTCCGTAAGGTTGGCACAAGCCCACCTCTCAAGTGTGCCAAGGTCCCTCTGGATGACAGTCCTTCCTTCCAGCATGTCAACCATACCACACAGCTTGTCAGCAAACTTGCTGAGGATATGCTCAGTCCCTCTGTCCATGTTGCGGACAGAGATGTTAAACAGCACTGTTTGTTGACTCCTGAGGAATTTCAAGGAGTTAACCAAGTCTTTTATGTGTAGCTGAAGTGACACTCTCTCTCTTCAGACTTGTCTTTCTGATCTCTAGCAGGACTCAAAAATTCACACACAAAAATTTAGACTTTAGGTGTTCCCATGTAAGATAATGTAAAAAATCTTCTGGAAAAGACAATTAGTGCTATCTCACCTTGTTATCATGATCTTCTCACTATTCAGTTCAGTTCAGTTCATTGGAAAGACTTTAATTTATGCTGCATTATTGATGTGCTCTAAAGAGAACTGTGCTTTTCAAGTTCACTGAAATGTTCTGCAACTGACTTTTCAAAACTGGCTTGAATATTCACAGTGCAGCAGCTGGCACAAGAAGTATTGTCCTTTATAGCCCAAGGTCAATAGATGGGGAAAAATTTCATGTTTTACATTTTTTCCCTATGGAAGTTCTGCAGTTGGGCTCAGAGAAGTGGCAGAATTTGTTTTTCTTCAGTTGAAATGTCAGGGCTGGAGTTCTCTGCCATTCCATGCTTTATGTCAGATCTAAATTCACAGGAGGCAAATCAAAGTTTGCTTACATGTTTTCCAGCATCTTTGAGCCTGGACCAGCCAGGCCATGAGAGAAAACCTTTGCAGGTGACACAGTCTGGGGTTTCCTCCTTTCCAGACAAGGAGCTTCTTCAGTGAGCTGATCTCAGTTCAGCAGTTCACCACCCCCTCTGCCCGTTGATGTTTCCCCCTGCAGATCCAGCTGATGGTTTGTCTCTTGTGTTTGGGTAAATTGGGCTGCCCACACCACAGATCTTGAGGCTTTCATTTTATTGTGCTTGCTTGTCTGTGCTTTTCCCCTACTTTGTCTTTTTCTTTAATATTAACTGTCAAAAAATGAAGCGATGTGAAGGCTGAGGGAATGGGGCTGGGGAAGAGAGCAGCAGGGAGTTTTCGTTTAAGGGCTGATGAGTGAGTATTGTGGAAATTAAATTCAGAGATGTAGTCCTTATAAACTCTGAAGTAAAAGAATTCTTAAGACCTTCTGATATGATCAGACTGGGATATAAACCACAAAGGTAGATGCATTTACATTATCTGAATTTTTAAGTAGAATTTAAAGCTAACTTGGATCTTATAACCTTTGAAGAACTGTAACATTTTTTACAAAATCAGAAGAAGTTAAAAGGATGACAATATTTATGGAAGCAACACCAAAAACCTCAGGGTGGTTTCTCCTAAGAGAGAGAAGTTAGAGGCCTGTCAGTTGAGACCGGGAAGAACACACTGAAGCCTGTCCAGATGCTCCATTTTATGATGTAATTGAGCATAAGTAGCTTCAACATGAACTGGTCATGTCACAATTTGCTGAAATTATGTGCTGTTCGGGAACTTTGTCAAACCTATTTGTGAATATAGGGAGTTGTCAAACTAAATGTGCTGGCTGGCTGGTTTAATGACCATTTTAGAATTTTATAACATTGGCACTTATGCAGGCTAAGATTATAAAAGTAATTAAATTATATGTTTGGATCATGTGCAGATTGCTTATGGGAATCGGTAAGCAATTTCCTCCTGCTCCTCACAAGGTGCTTAGGCCAGAAATATAGAAACACAACTGAGAAATGCAGTTTTGAGCCAAAAGCTTGTCTGTTGCTTTGGGTGTTTACAGCTCAGCAGGTCTCTTGGGAAGAAGTAGCCTTGTTCAGGAACCCAGGGCAGCACTTCTCATCTTAGAAGATATCTATTTAATTTCAAAGATGTTGATCCTGCAGAAAGACACTTTATTCTTTTTTCCTTCATTTTTCTTTAGTTTTTTCCCTGTTTTTTCTTTCATGGGACATATGGGATTTTCCCCGGGTAGCCTGTTCACAGCCCTGGCTGCAGCAGAATGCCCTGGGCATTCTTTTCATCTTTCTCCACCTCAGGTGTAGGCAGAGTACTAAACTAGACAAATAAATCAGCTTCCCTGATGTGTCAAATCCCATGTTCCTAATGGCTCATTAAACAATTTCAAGCTGCCAGAATCAAGCAGCTTCCAAAACAGATTGGTTCTGCAAAAATAAGTTACAGTACAGTCTGTCAGGCTGGGATTTTCCTTCTTTTTTTCTTCTCTCTGGCTGATTTCCATTTTTATTTGATGCTTTCACATGCTGTGTGCATAGGGGTTTTTTGGTTGTTCTTTTTGCTTTAAGTATTTTCTCATGCAGTAATTATCTTGTTTCAGAGTCTGAGCATACATCATAAATACAGATTATCATCTGTGTCTTACTGTTTACTGATTTTGAAAGGTTGAAAGCTGTTTGACAGTTAAATCTTTAAAAAACCTAGACAACTATTTACTTACCTCAGTAGTTGTTCTTTAGTTTCTTCTTAGCAAAAACGCTCTGGGAATGATTTTCACATACTTGTTTGAAAAGTACCAGTGAGTGGAGTTTCCCCCATTCTCTCTCTTCTTCCTTATTGGTACAGATTGTACAGCCCAGGTTTCAGCTTTAAAATTATTTGCTCTTGTTCTTTTATTGCCAGATGGACCAAAACAATTCCTCTTCTTTAAGCAAAATTAATAATTGAAACTTTATTTATTATTTGCTTCCAAAGATTTTTATACCTCTGTCCTGAAAGGCATTCACCCATACATATTTCTTATCATCATGCTTTATTTTCTTCTTCTGGAATCACAGATTAAATTATAAATACCATTGTCAAATATAAAGATATTTAATCAGGTTGCTTAGATGAGCTTCAACCTGTATCTGGCTCTCACCAGTATTTTCTGTCACCTTGATCAAGTCAATCAGCACCCCTGACTGGAGAAAGATTTGAGCATCCTCCAGGACCTGCAAAACTCAACTCCTCTATTTTTAAAAAAACATTTGTCAGACAGAACTCAGCTGAAGTGCAAACTGTTATGAACAGTCATTATATAAAATTATTATGAGAGTGTTTATTTTAAAATGTTCAACTTGGTGACCTTTTATGATGGCCATTGGGACTGGTGAATAATATACACTACTCCTATTTGTTTATTCTTCAAGGTCTCTGGGATGCATTTTGTACGAGATGTGCTGTATGAACCATGCCTTTACCGGACAGAATTTTTTGTCTGTTGTGTTAAAAATTGTGGAAGGTGAAACACCTTCTCTTCCTGATAGATATCCAAGCAAACTGAATGCTGTGCTATGCAGGTATGTTATTTTCTTGTTTAGCAGGTTTTTCAGTAAGTTTGGGCAACTGCTTAATTACTACTTTTGGAATTCAATGTTTCAGCATGTTAAGTAAGAATCCTTCATTGAGACCAGCAGCAGCAGAGATCCTAAAATCCCCTTATATTGATGAACAACTAAAGGTATGTAAGAAAAAGCAGAAGCTATACACTTGCCATTTGAGTACATATTTTGCAAAAGCAAAATGGAGGCAGGGAAAGCAGGTTGAGAAAAAAAAATTGATAATTGTTGATGGGAGCATTAATCTAGGAGACTTTCAGAGTTATAGTTTCAAATATGACTGAGGAATGAAGCCCTCATCACTTGACAAGCTGAATGCATCCCCTCTCAAATGTTATGAGCAATAGGAAAAACACATTATGCATAACAAATGTAGTTCACTTGGGCCTGGGTACATATGTCTCTAAACCATTCTGGTTAGTCATAGTTTTAATGAAAACCAATGCCTTTTGATTTTTTTGCCCAGGCTTTAGTGCCTGTATTATTTGGCTTTCTGAGAAGGTGGGGAGGGAAACTGCTCAGTCAGTTTTTATATCAGAATGGTATTGGGTAATAGCTGAAGATTCTGGATAATTTTAGCAGCAAGTCTTGATACCCCTGGTGGTTTTTTTTCTTTGCAGAAAATACAGTACAAATTCACAAACGTGGCTGTGAAAGACAAGGCACTTAACTGGCAGAAAGAAACGGCTCCTATTTTTGGTGCTGTGTAAGTATTTTTAATAGTTTTATGGGCAGTAGTATATGAAATTACAGTGTTGCTAAATAACGCTTTAACGTCATTAACGCTTGTGTCAATGTCATAGTGCTTTATGTTTAGACAAACCTATTCTGCTCAAATACAAGAGAGCAACCACATTAGGGAGAGGCATAATTAAGATTTAGGGAGTAAAAAGAAGTTTGCAGATGAAATATTTTTATTATGCAACTGTGTAAATTGACAGTGCATGTGCAGTATATGTTTATGTTAATTTAGTACCAATTGGTATATAAATCATTATCTTTGACTTTAAATTTTGAAGGTTTAAGCTGTCATTTTAGTTAGGTCATCATCATTTATAGTGCTGCTGTTTCTGTACCTACTAAAAATTGAATGTGAAAGCTGTGTTTCTCAAATGACACCAAACTAAAAGCATATACACTTAAACTAAAATTCATCTAATACTGCTATAGGATACTGTTATTTTTATCTTGCAGTTACAGTGAGAAATCAAGAGTAGCAATGTTTCTTGGCTCTTAACATCAGCAGTGTCTTCACACATGATCTCTCTCTTAGGCACTGAATATATATTGATTTAATTTATTCTGTTAAATTACAATGCTGCAATGTTTAAAGCAAATTCCAGCATGGACATTGTGATTTTGTTTTTGTAAATTAGCTCTGTAGTTTCATGAGCAACTTGCCCTCTCCTTTGCTCCCCATCCCTCAGTTTTCTGTACAGGCTTTGTTCTGTTGCGAGCTAACAAAAGCAAACCAGAAGTTTTTGAACCTCTGAGGAAGCAATGAAATCTCTGTTTCGTGTTTCCTCTAAATAACTGTCAAGATTTTAACAGCTCTCTGAAGTTTGTTTTGAATTATTAGATAACAGCAATGAAAATCAAAACAATCCAGAACTGGCAGTGCCTTTGAGGCTATAGGACTTTCACCTTTGTTTTTTGTCACCTCTGCTCTTGTACAGGACTCACAGTTTTGCAGCTGTGATCACTTTGCAGATGCTGCCAATTCTGCAGCTTGCAAGCCTTCCTTCAGGAGAGATGACCACCTTCAGCTTTTCCAAACAAAGTGTAGTTTGCTGTCAGTGGTAGGAAGAAGGCAGAGTACAGACAGTTGAATTCAGCATAGCAAAACCTTTTATATGTAATTTTAACCAGTTTAACTGATGTCAGTGTATCTGTAGGCTCTAATCTCTACAGATTCTCTTTCGAGTTTCTACTCCTCACTTATGTCTCTAGTGTCTCTTGTTGATAGATGAGTCTCTGTCTTTTTGTGAGACCAAAGTTTTCCATTTTAGTATGAATAGGTGCCTCAGTATAAATTGTTCATTGAACTTTGCAAGCCTTGTGTAAAATGAAACAATAAATATACACACTCAAGTTAATTCATTTAACTTTGAAAGAATTCCTTCCTTTTCAAACTAAAGATAGTTAACTACAGAGATATGCCTTAGATATACTGTAAATAGTTTTGGGGCACTGAAATGTTTCCCAGATATTATGCCAACTCTATCTGAATTATATTCAGTATTTAATTCTTGTTGAAACATAGAGTATGAAAATCTTCAAGAAACTCTTAATTCTTGCCTTTATCTAGTGGGCACAAGATTCCATATTATCTATATGCACCAAAACGATTGTATCCACTTTGGAGAAGCAGTACTATTACTTGCAGAATATATATCCAGACTTCAAATATCCTCATGCTTCTAGAAGAGACTGATAAAACCACTTTGTATTTTTAAAAAAATATATACTGTATTCTATACCTGATCCACTGTCATTAGCTAGAATGTTTTGAGTCTCATCACCTTCCAAATGGACATAATTTTCTGACAGAAGTAGCATGTAGGAAGGACATTTTATGTATAGCCCAGAATCTGTAAGTATACTTTTTCAAAATCAAGTTTGTAGTCTCCTAGAGGAAGAGCAAGTAGTTCTAACTACAAACATCATGCTCTTATACTATTGTTAGAAGGAAATAGAAAGTGTGCTTCTGTGCAGAGGTCTAGAGTTCCTATAAATTGTGAAGTGGTGAATGGCAATTTATTTTCAGGTTTTAGAATTCAGAGCATCAATTAGAGAAGAAAAAATCCTATGAGAGGCTTTACTGTAACTTATCCTCACTCGTGCTACGGTGTGATTATTTTTCCCAAAGTGTTTGGAATATGCAAGAAGTCATAATCTTATAATGATTCTCGTTGTACTTGTGAGAACATTAGCTGCCTGTATCGTCACTGGTAACCAAAATGCCAAATAATTCCTGCAATCCCACATCTAAAGAGGTAGACATAATGAACTAAAAATACCTGAAAAGTGACAGAGAGCAGAAAAGGGGAGGAGAAAAAATTAAACATGGTGAATTCCCCATATCTGCTGCCTTGCAGCAATACTCTAGTCCCAGTGATTGTACAAGCAGTTGCTTGCTATGTTTTTCTCCTGAACCATTGCTACTTTATATTTATCTTTACTTTTTGCTCACCAGGAATTCTTTTTGCCATGCAAAGCAAAAAGGTTGACTCTAGTTTCTTCTAGTAAAGGCCTCTGACGGCTTATTTTAATCTATTCCCATTCAAGTAATAAATTTTAAATATTTAAGAAAGTATAAGGCTGTACAAGTTCTGTTTCAGCTTGAATGAAAAATTGCTTTTTCCCCCATGAGATTCTTTTAATTTAAATTAGAGTTTTTTACAGGAGACAAGAAATATATCTACATTATTCATACTTGAAGAATTAGTTCCATTCTTATGAATAATTGAACTCTTCTTGTCTTTGTCCTTAATCTTTCATATTTCACACTGATATTCATATCTTTGCACTATTTGAAAAACATAATGAATCTTCTCTGCTCATTTATTAAAATCCTGATTTCGAAATGATAGTCCAGAAGGAATGTTACAATTTATATGGTTACAAACCTGGCCTCTTAGATTATCAGAAGTGAATTTATCTCATAAGAGCAAAACCAGTAATTTGAAATGAATACTTGATATTATAAATACATAGTATAATAGATATATATTGTGTAAGGGAAAGGAGACTGCCAAGGCATTTCAAACTAGGGTTTAATTTTTGTTTTAATTACTGTAGGATGTGAGATAAAAATCTGAGATTAGTATCCTTTTTCTGATAGAGGACTAATATTGCTCTCCTCTGTTGATAAATACAGCTGAAATACATAAGTCAATAATTCATGCTCAGCTTTCAGAGATGGTCTGTGGAGACCATTTTACCTGTGAACTCTTATTATTGATCAGGACCAGAAACTCAAGAGGACACCATGATAATTATATCTGTCATTAAGGGCACATAAATATTCTCTGTTATTCTAGACAGCTTATAACAATCAATGTAAAAGGTACAAGTGGTATTATGGCTCTCCTCTAAAGACTGCCTTTGTACTTGGAATATGCCCAGTAATGAAGCCCAACAGGGTAAATATTTCACTGTGCTTCAATATTTATTCTTTTAAGGAAATGAATCTACTTTTTTCCATCCTCACCTGAAGTGATTCTCCTTCTTCACAAATCCAAGTTTAAATATTTCAATTTAAAGAGGCATTTACTTTCCAAATTAAAGTCTATTTAGTCTGCTGTAGTTCCAGAGACTTTCTAATTATTCCATTTGAAATGTCACTGTGTTTCAATATCTAGTCAAAATACTGAACATTTAAATTTTTATATGGAGATGGGTTTGCTTGCATTCAATTTCAGACAGAAGAAAGTTCATCTGCAAACTCTTCAGGAACTTTCTGAAGTACAGAAAATGACACCGCGGGAACGAATGCGGTTGAGGAAGTTAAATGCTGCGGATGAGAAAGCAAAGAAGTTGAAGTGAGTTGTGCCCTAACCATGCAATTTTCCCCACTCAACAATCTAATTGGACAATAGGATTGTCAATGTAGAAATAAAAACAGTATGGCTCTTCAGCTACTCAAAATCAATGAGGATTTTGGATGACAATAAATCGCACTAATTATTTATGTAAGAAAAAAAGAGAACATTAGCCCCAAACTGGTGTTTGAGTACTGTGGTTATGGTTAAATAAGTATATGAGAGATTCTCAGATGTGTTACAATAGAAGACTTTTTAAAATGACTGGTTATGTTAAGAATAGCCTGGCATGAGGATTTGGACATTTAGTTACAATCCAGCTTTTGTCAATTGTTTTCCTCAGAGGTTTTCCAATAGAAGTTAATAGCTCAGAGGATAGATAGTCTTGTCAAAGGATCAAAGATGGGTAATGGTTGTGTTGTAAAGGCTCTATGATTTATGGGGTTTTTTATTAATTGAGACATAATAAAATGTTTTGGAAGAGATTAGGTACAGTTTCTGATGGAATATGAGAAACAACTGGAAGGTTTTGTTTAGGGTTTTTTAATAAAAACCAGGATATACTGTTTTGATGACACATTTGAAGCAAAGAACTAATACCTTCATGTCCTTTTGGAAAATATGTCTGAAGAGTACTTGTGCCTGACTGGCATTTGCTACATAAGTTGATTCTCATTTAAAAACACCCTCTTCTTGAACTGATATAAAAAGTATTGAGTTTAAAACCACTTCTGCATGGTGCTTTTAGTAATATGGTAGACAATTCTTGTACTAATATGAAATTTGTAAATAGGAAGTCTGTCTCTTTCACTTTTTAAAAATTAATGGAGATTAGGAAATAATAATAATTGCAGGATTGTTCTAGTTTGGTTTTCATTTCATTGCTTTCTTGCATTTTGATGTTTTCTAATGGGATCTTCACATTTTTTCTTTCCCCCCAAACCAAAATGAAATATATTTGTTTTTTAATACAAAGGCAACATTAATATTCAGACCTTGTTCTCAGTCATGAATCTTTAAAACGGATAAACATTGAGCTCTAGATCATTGTCAGCTGACTCTGGCTGAAGATGTTGGAAACAATTATACAATTAAAAATTATACCTTCTCAGACTGAAGATCTGCTTTCAGCAGTGCAAATCTAGACATGGGTGGGAAGGGAATATATTAAGGGAAGCTGGAAAAACAGCTTAATGTAGCACCTCTGTTACATGGTTCCACGCAGAAAACCACGATTACCAACTGTTTCCCAGAGGAAGAGTTCATAGCACACAAATGTTGTCTGGCTGTGTGCAGCTGAAAGGACCCTGCACGACATGGTGGAATAAAGCCCAAAGTATTTAAGACCTTTGGAAGAACTAGAAAAGACTGGAACTAATAATTTACTATTTCTTATGTTATGCAAGTCGTGAAAGTAAAATATAATAGAGTTTGGAAATAAGGTCTGAAATCTCTTTTTGCATTCATTAAAACCTGAGTAGATGCCATGAATATTTGGCAATGTGAAAATCTCAGTATGGAATTTGTTTTTCCACGTTTGCTTTTAGAAGATCCCTTTGTGCATGCCCTGGTATCACGTTCTAAATACAGGTGTTCTGTATTCACAGGCAGCTGGCAGAAGAAAAATACCAAGAAAATATGAGAAGAATGCAAGAATTCAGGTCCCGTAATTTTCAGCAGCTGAATGTCAACGTCCTACATGTAAGTATGGGCTGTTGTTTTGGAGGTCTCATTTATGTGCACCCAGTGTATAACACTTTTCTGTTTCCCACATGGTTTCTTTAGCACTAGAGGCACAGGCCTGTTTTGAGACTAACAACTGGGGAGTGCACCAAAATTCTGCTTAGCTGAACCTGTTGATCTGTGATGAAGCAAAGTACATTCAGTTGTTCAGATGTGGTTCAACAAGCTCTCTATTCATTGCACAGTTTTCTTTTTTTTAAGTTACCCTTTCTTAATTTAACCTTAAATCTAAATGAGCTCTCTGAAATGTTTTTACTGACTATAGGGCATCGGAGTTCAAAATACATTTCTTTTCAAGATATTTAGAATTGTAATCCTTTAAATATTTTTATTTGGCATGGCCATGGGTTCTTTTCATTTGGTTAAGCATATTAACACTTCAACTGGCTTTCTAGTAAGAATGAAGCCTTGGAATGACTCCCAGAATAAGTTGTCCCTTGCTTTTAGGTTATCTGCTACAGAAGATGAGCCAGTTCAATTCTAGCACCACATCCTATTGCAGAAAGAAAAGGGTCAGTTTGGAAATAGTTGGTGAACACACGACAGAAATAATTTTTTATGTGCTTTGTATTCTATCTTATCTTTTGCATGTCCTCTGGTTTCCATTTTCCATTGTGTCTAGAGAAAAAAGTATATTAAACCCATTTCTTATGGCTGGGTCACTACTGATCCTTTACAAAAGTGTTAAGATTTTATTTTAGTATTTGTCTAATGCAAGTCCCAGGAATTGTGTAGATCAGGGCAACCATTGTGTTGTGATCCTGCTGAAAGCTCTGTTCTTGTTTCTCCATGCTGCTTCATCATTTGACTAAGGAATCTGACGAGCACACTTCAAAACACCTCATTCATTCTCAGCCAGGCACTACGGGCAGCTGTGTGTCCACAGGAAATGATGAACCAAGAGGGAATGGCACAAGTGAGCTCGGCATGTCTGAACTTGCAGACCATGGTAAGAATTCAGAGTCTGATGTTAAAATGAAAATTCCTATCAAGAAAGAAAGATTCGTCCCTTGTAGTTCATATGTGGTGGGAAAAGTGCAGATTAAAAAGTGGTCAGATTTGTAAAGTTATCAAAAAATGGCGCATAGAGAAGGAAATGAATGTGGGTGCATGTATGTACAGCATATATATAGCAAGGTTACGTGGCAGGAGGTCTGTGTTCCTAAAGTTTGAGTGACCTGTGAGCAGAGATAGAGGTAAATGTACTTCCTCCAAAGGAGATGCTGAATTAGAAGGAAATAGCTTAAACTTTCCACATATAAAATGACTGGCATTAGAAATGCATTTCCTAACTTACCTCTCCAGGGAAAAGGTGAGTACAAGAATTGAAAGTGTTTGCACTTTCAGTAGACTTTGGTGCCATTTTCTTCCTCTTTAACGATGAAAAAAGCAGACGGAAACTCCTTAAACTCTGCTTATCTATATTGTCCACAAATACTTAGCTATTGTCTAAAGAATGTGAAGTACCTATAACATGTATTTTGCTGTTGTAGACAAAAGAACATTCAAGCTTTTTGAAAAGGGTCAGACTGTGGAAATCTTGTGTTTAATAAGGAAAATATTTTTCAGGTCACATTTATATGTTTTTGTCTACAGCCATGGATTAGTGTGCTACTCGTAAATATTTAAAAATCATTGTGTGAGCACTGTTATGGTGAAAGATTTTTAATTAGATTAGAATCTCTCAAATATGCATCAATATACTTTAAAGTTGGAAGACTGCTTTTCTCTAGTAGCACTGCCTTTTAGTGTTGGTTTATGGACATCTGTGAAAGTATAAGTCATTAAATTAAAGGCATCAGAATCAGTTTGCTTGTAGTGGAGGTGCTTTGGGGTTTTTTTAATAGCAAATGGTGCTTTTTTCTTTCAGTGTACCCTCATTTGTGTCTGTGTGGTTGGCTTGCTGTTTCACAGTATGAAGAGAGATGACCTGTGTAGGAGAGGACCCAGCTGCTAGAAATACATCCTGGGGGAAGGGTGGGGAAACGTGCAAAGGGAGGACTGAGAGAAAGCAGTAAACGTGGGTGAGAGGTGGACTGGGAGAAGCATACAAAGACTCCCAAACAGAAGCAGAACAACATACTTGGAACGAAAGAAACAGATTTTTCTGCCTTTAGAGGTCATTAAGCTGTTTAATGACAGGAATGAGATGCATTTATATCTGTGATGAAAAACTGGGTCAGTCCATTGTACAAAAGTGAATGCATGTTTAATTGCTTGTGCCAGAATTTCTGATGGAGGAGTGGTGGGTTCATGACAAAAAGGAGTTATGGATAGGCAAGAGAAATTATATGGTTTCTCTTCTTTGCTTTGTGAATACCTTGTTATTCCTGAAGCTGATGTCAAAGCTTGTTCATACTCTATTCAGTATTTAGTCTCTTCTTTTCTTTAAGCATTTCAGTGCAACGATGCATATACTACGTGTCTAATTATTAAGTTATTAATTGCACCTTTGTATTTGAAAATGTAGAAACTGTTCCAGCTATTGATTTTCCAACAGAACTTTGTTCTTGATCAGTGGCTATACAATAATGAAAGAAAAAAAAAATAGAAGCAAGGCTATAAAATGGTTTTAGCAAGTTGTCTTTCATGTTAATTAATCTTGCTGATCCTTACTGTGTTAACAGAAGAAATGTTCACATGTAGCATGTGAAAACCAGACTAATAAGCTCCCTTGTTACAAATAATAACTAAAAACCCTTTGGGAAGGAGAGAAAAGCAGGAGCAACTTCCAGATTATCAGGGCACACCTAAAAAAATCCTCTCAAGTAAAGATGGTGAGGGACAGCTAGGGATAGTACCCCAGACCCAGAAGGTATGGAGGAAAGGTCAGAATATCTGGGGCATATAACCTGCAGTCCTTACAAAATTTGCAACATGAGCTGAAGAGAAGGGTTTGGAGCATTGAAAGACCAAGCTATTAAAGGATTAAAGAAAGGAATAGAGAATAAAACAGCTTGCAGTCCTCTGAAAATTATCTAAACCATTATGAATCACAGTTGTATGTTGCTGTGGAAGATGTCAAATACAAAGCTTAAGGTTTAGCTTTAGTAAGTAGTTTTGAATACTGTGGCATGTTGAGTCAGATGTAGTAGTGGTGGTTACAATTAACTGAAATTTGGGAAAAACAAGGCAGTGTAGTTAGATAAACAAAATCCACTATGGCAGTTTGGGGTTTTGGACTTCACAGTGGACAAACTTTAGCAATGACAAAAACATTCAATTGCTATAGACTTCCTTGATAAGTTTAAGCTTCTCTCCATGTTTGTTTTATGTAATCAGCAATGATATTCTGAACATTTTTTATTCTAATTGGTAGCTTTGTGCACTTGAGAGACATTTGAAAATATTCTTTGAAATCCCCTACTGCTGACCAGTTTGTTAGTCTTCAAGCACATTTATTTTCTGGAAAATAAAAGATTTGAGTGGATCCTGTGGTTTTGATGTGGAGATGAGCTTATTGAACTACAGAAAAACTTCCTCAAGACTGTTTACAGCTGATTCTTGAGAACTTAAAGAAATTATCTGATTCTTATTCCTGAAGAGAAATACTTCAGGCACTATAAATGCTGAGGTTTTAGCATTTTTAAGATGCATTGCCTTATTGCCTGGCAGCTTAAGTACTTCTCCTGTGAATAAACCTCCAGACAGCACTTCTATATCGTTCTTATGTTTTAGCACTGTTCACGTTTAGCATACCCAGACCTTCTGTCCTTATTCTTTCCTTAAGATGCTTCCTAGCCCTTACCTCAGAATTTATAATAGATTATTTTGGTTTCAATGCCCTAAGTTTTGAACTCACAACTCTGTTCTTTGAGTTTCCTCATTTTCCATTATTCTACTTCTCAGGGTCATCTAGTATTTGTTCTTATATTATCCTGGTTCTGGGACTTGGTCTCTCCAGCTGGCATGCATAATAGAACAAAGGTTTCTTTTGGTTTGGCTATTGCTTTTCTCCACACTGCAGATTTTCAGAGAGCTGGGTGGGGTAACATTACTTGCAATAGTGAAGCTTTAAAAATGCGCTTTAAATTTCTATTTCTCTGAAGTTGCTATAATAAGTTTCTGAACAGTTTTGCATCTTTAACCATACTATCTAAAGTAAACAAATATTCTCCTTACATGTAAAAAGACAGACAATGGAGTGGCTATGAAACAGCTAGGAAAAAAATTACTTCTGTGATTACTGTTAGCCATATTAAGTAAGTAACTGAAGTATGTTGATTGTATCATTGGAACAGTAAATGTTCTTACTATATTGTTTCAGCTAGTTAGACCACTAACGTGTTCCTTAGAATACTAAACCTTTGTAAATAGAAGAAAAAGATATTTTTGCTCATTTGCAAGTCTTTTATGTAATAGCTTTAATCTGCATTAGGTTTTTGGATTAGTTAATTGGAAACAAAACTTATATTTTGCTAATGAGATATTTATGGAAAGATATTTTATAGTTGTGTTTAATATTAGTTGAAAAATGTTGATATCTCTGTTTTATGTGTCCAGGAATTTATGGAATTGTCATTATACAAATAACTTAACTCTATGGTGGACAGAGCAGTTAAGAATATATTCTGATACTAGGAACAATTTTGGGTTACTATAGATATCTTTGTATCTCTTCCATCTTCAGTTTCTCCAAGTACAAGCAAGAGACAAAAAGAGCTGAAATAAGATTTGTATAGAGATAGTAGACAGGAACAGTGAGCCAATGAATTGTTAAACTCAAATATTTGTGGATTGAACATATATATATATACACACACATATACATATAAGTTTAGATCTGTACATGTCATTTGTTTTCAATGAGCAGTGTAAAATGGAATAGCTAATGATTAGCCTTAGGAATAGCTAATGATTAATAACTGAATTCCCTTTATATTTTGATTTGTATGTTTTGTTTTCTGCTTCATTTCTCCAATTCATTTTATTGACTAATTATTTCTGAATGTTAAAAAGCATATTTTGCAAGTTATGGAAATGATGCAGGAATGAGCAATGCAAAATGTGTCAGAATAAACTTGTACCTGTATTTCCTGTTCTTGCTGAGGGTTACTTACAAAGTAAATTATTCGTCTTCTCTTGTTATCATCAAAAAGAAAAGCCACCTAGCAATAAATTGCTTAACATCACACCCCCACCCCTCCCAATTCTGTCTCTTGACCAATTTTTTATAGAAGCTGTCTCCACTTGGACCACAACAGGTAGACCAATGTACATTTTTCTGGAGATTACTGCATTTTCAGTGCATGTACTTACCTTTCAACAGTGGGTTTGTGAAAATACTGGTAAGGCAAATTATATTGTAGTGCTGGCAACCAGAGGTCAGTTCATCTACTAGAAAAAAACCAACAAAGCTGTGAAAAAGAACTCTGCATATTAAACTGCTCATTTCCATTAATGATAATGACTGCAGCTGGAATAAAAGAATTCATTTTATAAAACACAAGCAAAAAATTATCAACAAGATAATAGGACCATCCATGACCTACAACCCAGCCTTGTTGTTATGGATGAATACGGCCAGTGTTTTCCTCCACCAATTAGAACAAGGCAGTTCCAGCTGGGCAGGTTCGTTACATGTTTAATGTTTAATGATGTGTCCTCCTTCTAAAAAGCTACTGGAACCATCACAAAAATAATTTATTGCTTCCTAACATAGCATTATAATTTGTCTTCATCTTCTAATTTACCTGATTGAGCTTGTAATCCATTTTTCTGATTCAAAAGGAATAACCAGAGAAGCAGACACCCCCTTTTCCAGAGAACTGGATATTGACATTTTAGGATGCAAAAAGTCATCTTTGCCCTAGATTTTCCACTGATAGACCACCTCAACTTTTTTGTGTGTGCTACTACACCCAGGGCTAGGTAATGGAAGATCTCTCACTGCATCACATTAATTATTTGAGTGCAGATATTTTGCGATGTCTTCTAATGAAGCCAGATTTTACAGCATAGCTCCTCTCAGTTCTTTGTACAACTTGATTCCTTTTGACTTGCCTAAGTTTGCAGAGATATTGAATAAATTAGGAAACACTACTTATGGGGACTTACTGTAAAAAATCCAGGGAAGTCTGTATCAGATCATGCAATGTACCCACCTATGTGGAAAAGTAGTGTGGAATAGCAGAAGTTTCTTAGTTCACCAGATAGAAAATCCTCTAGGTAGAGGAGCTCAGTCTTTGCAGCTGAAAATAGCATGAAGACCGAGGCATAATCCTTTATACAACAGTAATAGCTAAAGGTTCAGGGTTTCTGATTCAATTTCTACAGTAGAACTTGCCTTGAAATTGGCTACAAAATCATAAGCTGTATCTAAAAGTGCTTCTAGATAATTCAGTGCAATTTTAGATGCAACAAATCTACCATTTCCTTACCATCATTGTTGATCCTTCTGGTTTGGATCAGTGTTTACAGTAGAAAGATAAACTGGATACAAAGCTATCTTCACTACCAAAGGCCCAGACCTTTTACAGGAACCATAAGGAGTGTTGAATTCAACAAGCCATACTCTAACAGGCATGAAAACTTTAAGCCATGCACTGGCATTCATGGCTAAAATTGCCACTTTATATTCGTATCAATTTCACAGCTGGTGAGACATGGTAAACAAGAGTGGAGAGGATTTATGTTTTTTAAAAGGCATTTTAAAAATTATATATGTATCTATATTTTTAAGGGCTTGTCCTCGTTGCATCACTTCATTGCCTGGAGTGAAAGAAAGCCAAAGCAAAACAACACTGGACATAAGGGGCACTAATAAAATATTATGTCCTGCATTTTTGGATTGCCAGCTGGGCTTCCGTTGTGTTCACATCCATTTTTGTAAGACTCCCAACTCTGCATAAACTGCTACTGCAGTTAATAGACATATTTTTGTGTGGGAAGGGGTCAAGTTAAAAGAGGAGAATAGCTTCAGTTAAATACTTGTGGTATTTAAATTCTTTGTACAAAAAAATAATGTAACAAATTAAAGCTATATGAATAAAGGGATATATGATTTCTCTGATCTGTATTAAATTGCTTTTTATTTCTGTATACTGCAAAGATTATAACTTGTTAGATTCCTTAGCTTAATATCTTGCAATACATTACACCTGGCAACCCCCTGATTTCATTACAGTTTCAAAATAGCTTAGTATGTTACAATAATTGTGTACATTATTCCTATGTCTCCATGGCTAATTTAAAGTTATGGATATATTGCTTTGACTTTCAAGTGGGCAAAGTTCAGCTGGCCCTCAAATAGGAAATGTCCACTCATCATAAAATACCACGCTTTTTTCCTAGCCTGTTATATTTACGAGCTGTGTTGAAGGATTTTCAAGGTAGTTTTGTAAGTCTTGGAGGCTAAAAACCTGTAATATTTCTGAGCAGATCTTCCAGCATCTATGCACACACCCCTTTGTTTTGGTGCCTGTAAAATGGTACTTATTCATACTCATGAGTAACAGAGTAACACCCTAAAAGATGACCACGCAAGTGATCACAGTGCTCCAATGCTTAATGGAAAATCAAGTCTTGTCTTGTTTTTCAGTCTGGCAAGTCAAAATAAAGCATTTTAGTACTTACAATAAGTGACATTAAGCACTTTTCTCCATTATTATTGTTACATTATCCTTTGTAACCAGGAAATCCTGTCTCAATTAAGAGGACAGCATTGCTGTGAGTTCTGCTGTGGTTAGCCATTGGTCTCTTCTTTCTTGTGGTTGCCCTACTTCCAGGATCATAAGGCAAATTCCCTGACTTGCTGCAATGAGAGTGTGGGATGCTTGTGGAGAGAAACTCACCGGTTTAGTTCTGGCATTTGCAGTTACCAGTCCTACACTTGTCCTTGGAACATGGGGTGACAAACTCCTGAGACTCTTGCAGGATCTGAGGGCGTAGCATGCTCCTCTGACCTCCTCATCTGTCTCTTGTTTTCATTGCTCGGTTTCACACTGAGCTCAACTTGTCCCAGATTCAGTTAAAGGAATACTAAATCTGATTTATTCTAGCAAAATCAAGATTTAATGAAGTTTGCAAGTTTTAGCCAGAAATTGGAAAATTAATCAATGCTTTTTTTTTTTTTTTTTTTTTTTTTTTTTTTTTTTTTTTAAAAAATTTTTTTTTTTTTTTAAGGGATTTTTTTTTTTTTTTTTGATCATTGACTAAAACATTATTGTTCTTGTTTAAGGAGTTCTTCTCTTGAAGTATTGCCTTTGGAGAGCAGGAGTTGAGCTCTAGCCATAAGCTCCTCAGGAAACCTTTTCCAAATCTATCTATTCTTTAACATGCCTAGCTACTAAAATCTTTTCATAGCTTTACAAAGATTCATAGCTTACTTCTTACAAGAAGTATTGCTCTTGCAGATCCACAGAGGAAAGCTTGCAGAATTAAGTCTTTACACAGCAGCTATATAAAAAAACCCAAACACTTCCAAAGCATGGGGAGAGCAGATTATGTTACTGTATAGCTCCTACTTTTTTTCCTAATCTATTGTTCTTCCTGGTTTAGTTTGGCATTGATAAAGAGAGTCTGCTTCAAAATTCACCTTGGCCAATGACTACAGTTAAAATTATTCTGGCCTAGTCTTTTTAAAAATGGCACAGGAATTCCCTTCACTTCTTCCAAAGCTTTATGTTAAAAAACATTTATGAAACACTCTGTGAATTTAGGAAGCAATTAGAAGGAAATACACTGAGATTGTATAAGTCAAAAAAATACTGCATACTGGATCCTATAGCAGATACTTTCAGATAATTTCAGTGTTTTAAATCTTCCTTAGAAAGATTCTAGATTTATTCCAAATTGTCCTGCCTACAGAACAACATAGCTTTACCTTGTACTTTAGATGCAAGGTTAAACTGATGTAAATAAAGATGCACCAGGCTTTTGCTTGCAAAAAAGCATCAGTGAACAGGATGGTGCTGAAAAACATTTTGAAAGGACTCCCAGTCCAGTCCCACTCGCAGTTTTATGGATTACTTATCAAATTAGCGGACATTTCTGGGGAGCTGAGACAAAGTACATGGTGATGTAAGAAGTTGGGGCAATTCCAAGTGAGGAATAATTTGCTCTGAAAGAAGCTGTAAATGCTGGATTAGTTTGTATGTTCTACTAGTTTAGCTTTCACTGCATGTGACTGTCAGACAGCTGGGTGCAGGGAATGAGAAGATGACAGCAATGAAGATCTTGGTTGAATTCTCCTGCTGTATTTTCTGCTTCACAGAGCAAAGTGTGCCCCTGTGATCTTGTAAATACATGCTTTCGCAAGTGAATTTCTGCTGGGTGTTTAAGAGTTTTTTCTTTGTTGCAGTAATTTGCTTGTTTTTCTTACTTGTTCAACATAAAGGTTATATTATTGCTTATGTCCAAATTAAATGCATTTTGCATCTTTGCTACATCCAGACTCTTGTGTGCACAACCGCTTACACCAAGTTTGGTTATCAGCCATTCTCATTCGTTTTCCCATTTCATTTTCTGTAACTTCTGGTAGTGAAAATAGCCCTAATTTAAGTCTTAAAAATGGCATTCTTGAACCAAATCTCAGGGAGAAGGAAGGGAGTCTCTGAAGGGGCAGATTTTGGACTTTTTCCTTCCCAACACTGTTGTCAGACCGAAAAGGAAAATGTCAGGAGGTCAGTATCTGCCAGATTCAGGAGGAAATCTGAGTTTTTATTGGAAAGTGTACTTTGATAAAATAAGTTTAAAATAACTCAGGGAGTAAGATAGTTTTAAGTTGATGTCATTGGGTCACTTTTCCTTCAATTTACATCTCTTGGTCTGTTTCTGATGGAAGCAGTGCAAATAGTAGGGCAACTTTTACAATAATAAGGACTCTTATGCATAAATTAAATGGCTTCCAAAACTCACTAAATGCTCCCTGTTATTTACTAAATCACTACGTTGTTCTTTCTCTTTATTCACCTATGATTACTAAAAAGATTTCTGAATATTTGGGAGATTTTTAGATTTGCTGAACTTTAGGCCATGTTTGAAAGGCAGCATAGCTTCATCTTCATCGTCACTGCCTACCAGAGCTCCAACTTCTTTGTATGTGACAACTAGGAAATCAGGAGAAAAAATAACAAATTATTCAGAAAACTGGGGAAAAATGTGATTAAAATCTTCCTTCTTGCAGTTCATTTTTGTTAACCACCCCTTTTAAAAACTTCTTTTTTTCTCTCATGCTTTGTCGCTGTACTTATTGATAAAATACCAGGTGGTAGAATGTCTAGGGAAAAAACCTGGTGTCCCTTTAATAAGATATTTCTCTTGGAAATTTAATTTTGGTTAAAAAGAGGTAATTTTTCCTTGGATAAACACTTTTAAAATTGCTAGGTTCTTTCTAACATCAAGTAGATGATTTCCATAAGGCCACTCTGATTTACACCCTCTGTATCTCTTTTTCTAACCATTTCACTATAGGCAGTTCTTCACTCAGTGACACCCATAAAATAATTGAAGCTTTTAACTTTTTTTTAAATGCAAAGAAGAGAATTATGAAATATTTATGTTTAAATTTGGTTATATTTCTAGTTCTCATTTAGAAGAACTCACTTTGTGTCTAAGCTGCACACGGCCATATCAAAAGATGATTCATTTAACAACTTCACAGTCCTTCTGTGCTTCTCCAGAAGGATTGTACAGAACTTTCATGGGCACAAAAGTTCTGTACATCCCCTAGTTAATTTCTTAAATGTATGTTCTAAGAGAGTGTTTCAGCCTAGTTTAGAAGAGATGGACAAAATATTCCACTGTCTTTCTGAATAATGAAGCTTCAGACCTTGAAAATGCATATATCATCTATACCTGACCATAGGATGGTGACTCTCTTTGACTGAAAGTTTTAAACTTGAAGGATTTTTTTCTTGCACAGGGAAAAAACCCCCCACCTTAACCCCACAAACCAATCTGAGTGATCTTAGATTATTATAAAGAAGTTATTTTATTTTTTCTAATCATATGGGTATTTTCCTGAGCTGCAGAGAGTCACAGAGCCCTTGATCTCCTTTGTGGTAGAATTTCTTTTTCAGAATGGTGTAGCTCAGGGAAAGAGATCTCTGTGTTTCAAACTTCTCTCCTACTGACAGTGCTTCAGCTTTTTGTTTTCTTCCTTGAAGGGAGAAATCCCTTTCTGTTTTCTCCCTCTGTGATAACAGATGCACAGTTCTGAAGAGAGCTGCCCAGCCCTATGCACCAGCTTCTCTTGCCAGCTCCTAAGTTTCTTCTTAGCTTGTTTAGTGTGTATGTTAAATATGTGCACACACAAATAGATCTGGGGTGATTCTGAACTGTTTGTGAGGAATCAAATAGCCACAGCATTATAAAATAATATAGTTTGGAAGGAACCTCTGGCAGCCTAGTCCACTCCCCTGCTCAAAGCTGTTCTTTTCAGATCAGGTTATTCAGGGATGTCTGATCAAGTTTTGAACACCTCTAAGGGTTGATTGAGTTCTTGCAGCTTCTTTAAGCCATGTTCCAGTATTTGATCACACTCATTTTCTTTTTTTTTCATAATGTCAAATTGAAATTTAGCATGTTTCATATGTTTGTTGTCTCTTGTCCTATCACCATTCATCTCTGCAAAGAGACTGGCTCCATCTTCCTTTTATCC
This sequence comes from Pycnonotus jocosus, assembly GCA_013400435.1. Taxonomy (NCBI): domain Eukaryota; kingdom Metazoa; phylum Chordata; class Aves; order Passeriformes; family Pycnonotidae; genus Pycnonotus; species Pycnonotus jocosus. The sequence continues at coordinate 53,129 of VWYP01023548.1, read as the reverse complement.
TGTGATCAGACAGTCACAGACAGCAGCAAGGTTTCCCCTCTACCTTCCCTTCTCAGGGCTGAAGGGACCCCTTTCTCTCAGCCCCTTCTTGCACCCAGGTGCTCCAGCACTGTGCCCAGCCTGGGTGCCACTGTGCCATCTGCTCCGGTAAGTAACACCTGCTCATTTGGGATCAAACTGGTATTTGCTGATTTCCACAGAAAGGAAAAGGTATGGGGCACCTTTGTGTTACTGACAGGGTCCTGCCTGTGGCAGCCCAGTGCAGCACAGAGGTAGAAGGCAGAGGAGTGATTTTCCCTGCTCTTGCCTCAATGCCCAGCATGGCTCATGTACAAAGCCTTGCAAGGGGGGCAGTGCATGGGTCTTTGTCCTGGCCCTCTCTCTCAGTTTGCTGAGTTGCCTATGTCAGTCTGTGGTGGCAGAGATGTGGTAACACCACTTCCTGGTGTCCTGGTTCATGCCACCATCTTAGGAGTCCATTATGTCTCGTGACAGTATGTGTCAGAGCAGTTGAGTGATTTGCTGCTCACTTTCCTCTGTGTGATATTGTGCAGAATAAGGAGTGTAACAACATGAAAGGGTAGCAATTTCTTTTTCCTTAAGGTAGGAATGTGGCAGCCGAGAAAATCTGCCCTTTTTCAGAGATGCAATGCAGCCTTTGGATCAAACAAGTACGATAGTTCTTAAGAGTCAAGAGTGACTCTGTTACTGTGAATACAAATGGTGAAAATTTACATATGTTACACAATTCAGGGGTTTTTTTTCCTTTTACTTTTTTTTTTCTTTTTTTTTTAATAAAAGAAGCTTTACTTATTGTCTTCTGCATAGTCTGGAATGTGGGAATACTACATCAATGCAATAATGACAAGTATGATTTTGAGGCACAAGAAAATTAAATGTATTTATCAAAGTATTTTCATCTCTTTGGAAAGAATTGTTGTTGCTGAGTTACCATGCTACCTGAAACAAGCTTTTGGTGGATTTAAGCAAAATATTACAAGTATCACATTCCTCTGTTTTCTGTTTAGGTTGTCTTCTTGGGAAATAATCATGCTTTTATGATTTTTTTTTAGATAATGGGTTTGTACCCTTCATTCCACTATCATCATCATGTTACTGTATAGAAAGAGATCTAAAGAGGAATATTTGTATTCAAAGCTTGTTTTCTGGTGAATGTCTAATAGCAAGTATCAAGTGTCTCAATGCTGTGCCTAAACCATCTAGCAATACCAAAGCAACAGCTGAGTCTGTTCTGAATTCAGTGCTTTGTAAGCAAATAAAAGCTATTGTGACTGGCCTTGGTGCAATGTGCACAGCTGGATAAAGCCCAAGGTGCTTTCAGAGACCATCTGAGAGATATGGGGGTGTGAGAGGGCAGAAGCAGCTGCACAGGCCCTTCTTGTGCTCCCTATGGAGAATATAAGTATGCTGTATCAGAGATGTTCAGCTGGATGCCAGTCCAGCTGTCAAAACAGAGGCAGGGTCCCCTGGGTTCTGCAGCAGCAGTTTTTTCCTCTTTCAACATGATAGACTTGGCACTGCCCTCACTAGCACCATTTCTTTACCTGAGTACCTCCCAAGCACAAATAGGCTTAATATCTATTTTATTTTTCAAAAAAAAAAAAAAAAAAAAAGAATAGGGTTGAGGTCCTGTCACTGGAGTCCATCAAGCTTTGGAGTGGTCAAACAGAGGTAGGACAGTCAAGCCCAAAGACCAACATTTCTATTAAAAATGCTTCTCTGAAAGCACAAACCAAAGAATTTTCTTCTGTGCTACATTACTAAGTGTGCGACTTCACCGGTGATGTTCAGGAATGGGGGCAGTAACCAGTCTTTTGTCACCTGGTTTGTGGAAATTGGAGGTGTATATGAAATTACATGGGATTATGGGAAAACTCAGGTAGCAAGTATTCTGGAGGATGGACTGCAGATATGGAAATGGAAGCTTATGGGGCCTGAACTCCCCTGAGAATGCCTGCCTTGAGCTGAAAATACCAACTTGCTCAAGCTATCTGTGCTTGGGCTTTACTACGCCAACACAGGTACAGCTTGCCATGTTGATTTATGGTATCTGCTGTGCCCAATCCACTTTATCTATTCTTGAAATCTGTCTGATCCTGGGTCTCAGCTCACTGAACTGTTCTGTACTCAGATAATTCTGCAGAGAACCAGCTATGTCTTGTGCATTTGTAATACATGGAGGACTGGGAGATGGCTCTACTTTGGTAAGAGTCAAAGAATTGTTATGTGGAAACAGTTTAAATAAATGTGTAAATGTTTTGAAGGCTCCTTCTTTAAAGATGCTAGTCATAAAACCAAAAAGTTTTAAGAACTTTTATTAGGTACATGCCAAATTCCCCTGCTGTCTTCTTTCAGAAATGCCACTTGGAATTGGTTTCTGAATGGGGGCCAGTGAACTTGTATACCCTGGAACATCTCTAGCATCTGAACCAGCATTTCAAATTGTATTACTAAGCTCGGATTAACTGGCTGTCTATGAACAGCTGTCAAACCAATTTCACAAATGGTGAGGTGAATAATTCCAACAAGGATGCAAAAACTGGCATGGAAGTGAAACACAGCCACTGCCAGCCTCTCTGCATAGTTCAGGGGCATCACCAGTTTTGTATGGTCATGGGCTGCTCACAAAGTATAGAGCTTACAGTAACAAGAGCAGACATTTTAAAGTTACAATTACAAGTAAAAAGACTGATTTTAATACCTTGTTTGGTTGGAAAGGGGAGCCTTGCATTTTTTTAGTACAGCAAGAAACAACTGCAGAATGTGGGAGGAGAAGATGACTCAGAAAACACCAGCATAATCTGATGTTTGTATTGCAGCATAATAAATGGGCTGTTTTGTATGTATTTGAATGCACATAGACAGAATGCAGATGAACCTAATAAAATTATCCTAATCACTGGGATGAGAGCCTCTCTGCAGGAAAGAAAAATTGATCACCTCACATGGAAAAGGAGATGTATCTTGACTTTGTAGTGTTCTTTCCATGTAGAAAGGATGATATTTAAGATTCCCTTTTCAATGAAGTGCTGGACTTTTCTGTCAAATGGCACTTTGTAGAACTCGAGCAATTAAATAAATGCTTTCTTCGTGAGAAAATGTTTCTGGGTTGGGAGTGTTCTTCTTCTGGAAACTCAGAAGATGAGTTGTTTGTTTGCTGGTTTGTTTGTTTGTTGTGTTTTCAAAGTAAGGTGAAAAATAGAAACTGAAAGGATTAGGATTAGAAATTGTGACAGTGGAGCATGGGGCTTTTATACGGCTTTCATTAGTATCTTAAAACAGAAACCTGAGTGAAGATGTGTCAGCATTCTGGAGCTAAACCAGGTTTATAAAGAAAGGAAGTATTTTTGAAATTACTTTGGAGACAATAGATAGTAGAGCTTATGTCTCAACAGGAGAGCTTAACCATCTAATGCTGTAGATAGCTACACTATTTTTCCAGAGTTCTCTTTCTTTCACCTTGAAAATTAGAATTATTGCTCCTGCCCAAACTCAAATGTGTTTTAATGGATTTTAATTGCATGCCCCTGTTTGAATCCTTTTGGGTTTTTATCCATGTGAAACAATTAAAAAATCAATTAATAATTTTTATGTCATATTGTTGTATTTAATTTATTTCAAGGCAGTAAAATCTAAGATAGCTCTTATTTCTCTAAAGGGGCAGACTTAATTGAGGAGAGTGGTTGAAACTAGAATTAGTTAAAATTATGACAATGACAGTGATGATTTATGACAGCTGAACATTAAATATTTTTTTGTCTTCAACTAACATTTCTTGTAGTAATATTCCCCTTAAGGAGATGCAATCAGACTTCAAGCTGTTTCACTAATTCTTTTGTACAAAATCTGAGATGCTAAAGGATTTCACCCAGTGCAGAGTGGCTGGAGTGTCTTTCAAGTTGTGATGAATGTGTTGAGTTTTAATACCAATTATTGTACTTCATGGGCTCATTGGCTATATTAATATTGCACTCACTGCTATTACCAAAACTTGTGATAGTAATAAATTGAGAAAGCACGACACCAAAGTATGCATAGTTTGAATTTATACTAGTTTATTTTATTTTACTATAGTTTTGCTTCAAGAAAGTTTGGAAAAATATATAGATTTAATTTATCATATCTTTTAAACATATACCTGATATATATTATTTTCCATTTTAGCTTGGCAGTTGTATTCACCACAAATTATATGTGCTAGAGAAAACAAAACTGAGTTATAATTTCTGCTCACAAAAGCTGGATTCAATTCAACACTGGCCCTGCTTTGACTAAATGAGCCCATAAGGTCACTTTCAGCCTGATTTATTGTACTGTTTAGAGATTTCAGTGCAATATCAATATAGATCCCTTAACTTCATTAATTCACACATGATGAGGATTTGCCCTTTGCCAGAGACAGCTTTAATACTGCTTATCATATCATTAAAGACAGACATTTTAATCTGAGAACCTATCCTTTGCTTTCAATTACAGAATGCATTGCAATTGACATCACATTGGTGCTATAAAGTTCATTTATGTCTTTTTCAGATCATACTTTTTTCTCTATATATGCTATAAACTCATAATTGCCTTTAGAGATCCCTGAAGATCCAGAAATTGCAGAAGAGTATTATAAAGACAAGTTTGAATCCTGTTCAGAAGACAGTGAAGAGGAGGAAGATGCAGAATTGTCATGGACAGTCTCTAAGACAAATCACCAGGTATATGTGACCTTTGAGAACCTGTATACACTTGATGCTCATTTTCCATGAGAAAACCGAGTTCCTTCCCAGAATTCATCCTACTGACATTGCTGGTTTGTGGGTTTGGTTTTTTTGTTTTGTTTTGTTGTTGTTGTTATTGTTTTGGTTTGGGGGTTTTTTTGTTGTTGTTGTTTTGTTTTGTTTTTCTTGTTAGGAGTGTGTGTGTATATCAATAGCATGAATTAATTATATGTGTATTATAAGATATTGATGAAAAAGATTTTTGCATTCCTTCAAGATTAAAGATAACACTCCTACAAATGCCTTAACGTAGATCATTGTCAGAAAACATCCTTGTGACTCTAAAACACTCAGAGTGGGATCCTCTCAAATGCTAGCTATGATTTAAATTAAATTAAAGCTGAAGGTATACTTCAAGCATAAGATCTAAGTTCCAGCTCTAATTCTCAGGCAAGGATAATCACTTCTAGTTCCTGCCTATATTAGACATATTTTCTAGGACACCGTGATGAATGATGAGCCTAAACAGCTGCAAGACTTGATCAGCAAATCTGTAGACTTTCCCACCTCACAGAAAGTGTCAATGAAGAGAAAATTTATTGTTGAAAGGCTTAAAGTAGCTTTATCAGTTAAGGCTGCCACAAGAAAGTCAGGGATTGTAGTATGAAGGTTGAAGATTATTGGAAAAGGCACCTAATTTAGATCTGATCAGAATGAGCTGAGATGAATCTTGTCTCCAGTGATCAAGTCTCAGTTAAATCAATAAACTTAAGTGGCTGAGACAGTTCTGAAAATGGATCTTCCTAAGGCATTCAAGAACTATTAATTTCTCCCATGGGCCACCAGTTTCAAGCATGGCCTACAATGCCTCTGAATGGCACTCACTGGTTCTGCTTAGGAACAGTCACTTTATTCTGTGATCATGTGCAAAGTTTGCAGAACAGGGTGTGATGTCTTCTGCATTTTAGGGAACAGGCCAAGTAGACTAATACTCTTCACTAATTTAAAAATAACTTGTGGGTTTGGAAAAATTTGAACTAATAGCGTCTTTGAGATGGAGTTTTTAAGGCAAAAAATAAAGTGTGAGAAATCAGAACTCTACTTCTACCACAGTAGCAGGGGATCCTGAAATTGCCCCACAAGTAAAACTTGAAGTTTACTCAGAAACAGCTTCATTCAATCTAGACATATCCTCCTAACTTTCAAATTAAACACACAGGATGCCTTAAAATTCAGGAGCAGTTTGTGCAGTAGTGTTCTAAAGAAATTGTTATTCAATTGTAAAGCAGTGGATTATCTTACACAATACTTTTTTTCAGTTTGCTGCGTTTATGCTTACCCACAACACACAGACTGCAAAGAAACCATTGCCCAGAAAGTCTACCACAAGATATTCTCGAAAATGAAATTACTGCTCATTTTAATCAGATTCTGAGACAATTTTTCTTTTTTTAGAATGCCTTTTGAAATTTTTGTTCAGTTTTCATTGATGGTATCATTAAGTGTCAATCAACAGTGTTTTTGAACAGGCAGACTGCTGCTTAGAATTAATGAAGGGCAGAAGACAAAAATAGATTTCTCAGTAATGCAGAATAAATTAGGTGTCGGCATTCAGATGTGAGCTGCAACCATCCCTCATGTTGGACTGACTAAAAATTCCATGATAAGAACCAGCATGGTGGGCTGGAAGAGCCATCCCACTGTTACCCCATTGTCTCTGTCCAGTCCCCGTGGCCCTGAGGCTTTGCTTTACCAGCACACAGAGGATTGACCCTCTGAACTGGCCTGCACAGGCTGGCTGGCATGCACTCCTGTGACCATTTGCCTTTTGAGACTTCCTCTGTAAAAGAAGATAATTACCTGTGCTTTTCTCATGTTGACCCCAGCACCTTAAGATGTTCAGCCACTGTGTTTCTGGCTATTGGAACAATTACTTTTCCTATTTCTTGGGAAGTGAAAATAGGCAATTTTTGCTTTCACAAGTGAAAAATTCTGCAGTGAGTGCGAGGTGAAAGCAGACTGAACATAGCTGTGCAAATCTGAACATTTATGTCTGAACTCAACAAACACAAAAGGCAGTACTGTGAGGGGAAGTAAGGAAGCATTATTAGGGAGTAAACATCTAATACAGGTTGGATGGAATACGCACAGAGAGAGGTCCCTCTTTGGTGATTATAAAGGGATTTACAGTTATTAACATGCACACAACACCTTCCTTTGGATAGCAACGCTTATGCGAGATGAATCCCACTCAAAGGTAGGTGGGATCATGCTCAGTATTAATAATAAGCTTCAAATCCTACCAGAATAGCAAAGGTTTGCTTCTGCTGTCATTTACTTAATACTAAAACTCCTATTTCTATGATGGGATTCATACCCTTATATCCTTTCTTCAAAGATACCTTAAACCAAGCTTTTGGAGATGTGTGCTGGAAAAGAAATCATTCCACTGCAACACAGTAAGGGCTTGTAAGGTAATTTCTGCAAATCTCTTAAATTTCCACTCCCAAAATTGCTTTACTAGTTACTTCTGTGCAGAGAGTGCAGAAATGCTGCATCTGATGGTGCTCTCTGGTGACCCCGTTATTTCAAACAAGGATTAAAAATTTTTCCAATGTTCATGCAGTAGCATGGGGTCAGAAAAGTCATCCTTATGAACAACATATTAAGGTGCAAGATGTAGAAAGGGATATGAGCTGTTTATTCTAGCTATATTAGGCTCCCACAGATGTCAAGACAGAATGAGAAGTAGCAGCCTCATGTGGGATGTAAGACCACTTAGGAAAATCAAGTTAGGCACTGAAACACTGTAAATTTAGAGGTTTAGGATAGGAGCTGAGAGGTCTTTTTTCTCCTGTTGATACTTTTCAGTACAGCCTGTCAGATTCCAGATACATTGGCCAGCACTGGAGTTTAGTGTCTTTTGTTCCTTTCTTTTGGAGCAGAAATGCGCATTGACAGATTTCAAGCAGCAATTTGCCAATTGCTTTTCCAGACCTCTGATGCGAGGAAAGGAGCTGAGTATCAACTGCTATCAATATGATTAAGGTTTGACCTCAAAGTTTATTAGAATTATACCCTATATTTATGTGGTTACAGAGTAAAAGCAGGCACAGCTAAAACAACTGTGATTGGTTAAAAACTCATGTTCCAACACTTTGGCTGTTAGTTCATTGTCTAGCATGTCTTGGCAATTAGTTCTTTATTGTTGTGTCTTATGGTCAGCACTTCTATCTTGAGCTTCTATGAGAAGGTCCACCAAGCTGTTACATGTCTTCAGCTTCCGTGGGGAAGCATTCGTGAGAAGGAACAACCAGTTATAGCACTTGCTATTTTCTTGCTAATTCAAGGCAAGGTAGGAACAGCAGAGGCCGCAGCACAGCACAGCACAGCACAGCACAGTGCAAAACTTCATATTGTTCACTGATAGGAAGGATTGTTCAATCCTTCAATCAATTGATTGTGACCTCGCTCCTAAAAATTCCTCTATAGACCTCCACCTCTTCAAGCCAGTGGCTCTTTTCTATATGTTTGGTTTTTTCCTAGGAAAAGCAGTTTCTGATTGGGGGAAATCATGAAAGAAAATGACAAATTGTTTTAAAAAACATTTTAATGTGTGATGCTTAACAGAGGTTTCACCTTGAAAAGTTAGTGTGTAATGAAGCTTCCATTTGCTTTGATTTAGCCAAGATGCTGGTGGATGCTCTTTACTGCAGTTCACCACAAAGCTCCTAATGGATTTTCTCAGTGATAATAATAATAACAAATTTACCCTCTTCATTATGACAAGGTCTACCATTGTGATGCAGTAGGTTTCTATTTTCAAGTTCCAAGTTGCTTCTGCGATTGTCAACCCAGACAATCAGCTTACATAAATTATCGTAGCTCCAGCAGCTCTGAGTGGCCTGTGTGCTGTGACCCCAAAGATGCTCTACTGGTTTTCTAACACATGCTTTGGCATGGCTTGTGGCTGTTAGAAATGGGATTGTTTGTTCTGAATCTGAAATGTGCAAGCATTCACCCACACTGGCCCTTATGCATGGGAGTGCCTCTCTTCTGGACATCTGTCACAGTCTCTTGTCCATTCCATAGTGCTCTGCTTTCTCTGAAAAAAAAAAAAAAGAAAAAAAAAAGAAAATAATTTAAAGAAATATATTAAATGGAACAGCTAAATCTTCTTCCAGTGCTAAACCCAAGTGGGGAAGAGATAGGACTGATGAAAGAGGAGAAAATACATATTTTGCCTTACAGCAAATCAGCTTTATTATTATAATTGGAGTAAATATGATGTCTTGTTGTGAAAAGTCAAAGGTTTGGGAATTACTGGCTTTATCCCATTAATTTTTTTTTATAAAAGGTTTTATTAAAGCAATAGCATTGTATATGGTTATTTACTATGTTCTGTCTATCTTTCTTTAGATTTGTGGTTAACTGTTTGTAATAATGAAAATAAAAATAATTACAAAGTAATATTAGCAGAAAATCAATATAACTTTTTCATTTTGAATGGAAAAGATTTAATAACTTTTTAATGAAGTCCTAATGATTTTTGTTTTTGGAAGTACAAAGAATTTATATCTGTAATACTAAGTCTGTGTTAATTCAATATCATTAATATACTCTGTATTATTAACATAATGAATGCATTCCTGGCTGCAGAATTGGAAACCTTGTGCTGATTTGATCCAATCAGGACCCCACAGGCTGCTCCAAAAGGGCAAAGAGGCTCCTTCAAACGTATGAGCTTGTAGGTTACCTACTGTAATGGACAAGCAAGAAGTGAATTCCCACCTTGCAAACCTCAGCTAAAGTAGCAGAGCCTGTTTCAGATATCAGCCCATGGAACAACTTGGGGTGAAGAACAGTTAGTTTATGCTCATCCATAACAGCTCCCACTTGCACCAGAAGGTCCCTAATCAGCTGGAAGTCACTGCCTACAATTATTGCTGTCCTGTTTAGGTATACTGGCAGCTCCTAAGTTGAGAAATTTAGAATGGGCATTTTAGTAAGATCACAGAATATAAAGCAGATTGTCCATTGGAGAAATGGAGGTCAATAGTGTTTCTTTTTATTCCATTGTTTAAAGTCTTAAAGACATAGAGTACTGACTATTTTTTTTTAATATGTATTTTTGACCTGTTTTTTAGTAAGTTCAAGATTTTGACTATCAGTTTTAAGAAATGCTGTGTTGTTAAATGTGATATGGCAGCAGCTTCTACACACTCAGAGTCCAGGTTTTTATTGGACTTTTTGTCCATCACAATTTTGTCCAATTGTGATGTACTTCCTGGACAACAATCATTGCTTAATGGCCAGAAATTTAAATTTCATCTGTGTACACAAACAGCATTTCATATGAAAGATAACATGGCAAAACTGTTAGCCATCTGTTTGGCAGCAGAACACTTGAAATATAAAAATGTTAAATTCTCTTCTTAATTAAAATTTTTTCAATTAATTGTTGTTACTAGTTGTTACTAGTAAGTGGATGCAATTACATGAAAGATAAGTATTAATTTGCTGTGGGCAGCTATTATAAACATAACTCTTTTTTTGGTGTAGTTAAAAAGTATACACTTGCTTTCTTCAATGTAATATTGTTTTAGATATTCCAGGACTAACTGATGATAAAATGTTGGTATATTTTCAGAGAATGCGCACCACTCTCCACAGTATCTCCTTTAAACTCCATGCACAGTTGTTCTAAACAATTGTGTTCTACAAGGAAACTGATTGAAATAGGTATTTGGTTATAACAACATTCCAAAGCCTGATGTTTTAGGAGAAGAAAACATAGAAAATGTCCTGGGAAATGTAACTTCTTCATAGTCTAGTCTTGACATTTACTGATGTGATGTTTGTGGGATCATACCTCTGGGACACAGTGTTTGTATTTAAGTTAGTGCTCACCCTAATGCTATTCCTATTTCATTTATTCACAGGACAGTGATATGGAGGCAATGGTTGAGTATTTGGAGAGTGTCCTGAATAGCAACTCTTTGGGTAAGATGATAAATTTTCTTTAGATAGCAGCAGTTGTTAGCAGTCTGTATACATCACTGTCCAACTATTTCCATTTTATAACAAAATAACTCAAAAAATGTGATCTCCTTGAAAATTACTTCCTTAATCTACTGCAGAGAAGTATAACTATGCCAAAAGAAAAGGCATATGTAGTTAAGTGCTTTTATTGAAAATAATAAAGCCATAAAGCATGCTAGTCAGAAATATAGAATGTTATAAAAAAAACTTTAAAAAACTTGGTTACTGTCATTTTTTCTCCAGAGGAAAATATTTGAGGATGTGTAAGCTATTTTATAGTTTTTAATCCTGGTAACAGTAAGAGAAAATTAATTTAAATATTTAATTTTTTAAAAGTTATGATCAAGGTTTGGATAATAATTTATGTCGCAGTATCTCATTACAGGTACAAAGAAATCAATTAGAATTTAAATTTGTAATTTAATCCTAAAATCTCTGGCAAAATATTATCTATAGATTTACAGTTTGAAAACCTGGGTCCTTGTGGTCTACTTAAAAGCTAAAAAAGAAAACTTATTTGAAAGAAGGCTGTTTACTGTGGCTGCCATTGTCACTGTCCTCGGAGGCCACCAGGTGGGACCGTGCCAGCAGCAGCCTGAATGTGAGCTGCATGAAAGGCCAGCTGAGTTCCCAAAGGCTCCCATGGGAACTGCAGCCTCATTTAGCTGCTTCATTTGCACTCGTTCAGCTGGGATAAACCTGACTTGGTATTACCTAAAACTACAACACAGGAGGTTCCTAGGAAGTCCTTCCCGGGGTTCTTCCAGTGCTGAGCTCTGTTTCACCCCTGCTTGTGAGCTTGGACAGATGGGAAGAGAGAACCAAAGAAGGATGAAAAGGAGTAATCAAAGTTGTTGCCATCACAGTCTTGTAGCCACTGGTCACCTTCTGGGCCCCATGTCAGGGAGATCCTCAGGGCTGAAGGAGGGGACATTTACATCCAATTTCTATTCACATTTACAGAGAACCCCCCATCTCCAAATTCTGCACTCATTTACGCACTTGCAGCATCTCTGTCTGCAATGGGTTTGCAGAAGTTGAAATAAGAACCAAATTTTTCTCTGTGCTTCAATATTCTGTAATTTAATTAAAGAGAGGAATTGCCTTGAAGGCTGCTGAGAACAAACAAGAATATTAGTCGAAGACAAACAGTGGTGTTTTAAAACCAATCTTAGTATTAGAAACTCCCTTATCTTAATCTTTTTCATTCACTATTATGGACAAGAAGATGCCTCTTTTAAAATTGTAATATTAAAGAATTAAATTGTACTTTTATCACTAAAAAATCTCCAGCCAGTCTGTGCTGAAACTTATAGACTTTCTCCAAGCTAAGTTAGCAATTAGGTATGATTTTCTCCAAAGAAATATATGTGATGATAATAAGAGACAAATCTCCAGGTTCTCTTTTATCTTTGTATGCCCAGTGTCACTGAGAAAGTTTAAACTTCCATCATTTTAAGTTCTTCCAAAATCAAGCTATAAACCTGCAGTTGGGGTCATTTTTATGTGTTTGTTAATGCTCATTTATACCTTGCATATTCTTCACTGGGCTCCAAATTCCCGTTACATCAAAATTTTCTGTATATGGTGCATTCTACCTAGGTTAGATACTTGCTGTCTTTTTCACCCTAAAGCTAGTTGTGTCACCATTTCAGGTCTGCATTTCTTTAACTGACCACTAGCACATTAATTTTAGCCATGGCATTGCCAGTACTAGCCAGAGCCTCCCTTCTTGTCATTCCATGCCTGTAGTCCTTTACACCTCATCCTTTGTTCCCACTTTTCAAGGTGTCTGCTATTGTACCAGGCCTGTATTTCTCCACGTTAATTGAATTAAGTTAGTTATAAATATAACTTTCTACACAGAGTGCTACTATCCATATAAAAAATCAGATTATATGTTACAAGAATAAGTGGAAATAAAATGAAACAGCCCACTATGTAGTAATTAGAAGAACTGCTGCTATAGCTTAAGCAAATAAATCAAAATTTCTGTCAGGACAAGGCAAGATCAGACTCAGTTCCAGGTGTGTGCGAGCAGTGGCAATACCATATTACTGGGCTACAGAGCTATGACAGAATTATAATGGCTACTCCTAAAACATTTCATGGCAATAATAGGGCAATAACAGAAGTAGGAATCTGGCCAGGACAGAATCCCTTGTAGCAGCTTTAAAGTATTACAAAAAAATTATGAATAATTTCAAGTGGTTGTTAGAGAACAACCAAGAAAAAAACCCCACCTGAACTTTTTTTTTTTTTTTTTTTAAGTCAGCAAGGGCTGTGATAAAAAAGGATGCAATAAATATACATTTATTTTTCAACAGGTGGAATTTGTTTAGTATAAACCTTAGTGTTTATAAAAGGACTTCGGAGCTAGCTGAGTTTTCTCTTCAAGAGGTCCCAGAATCACTCCAAGTACCAGAGCTTTTGTGCTACACAATAGTTTCTGTGTAGGCTATACAAATCCATGAGGAGTGCATTTGAAATAAGATAGGCCATACTGATAACTTGAAAAATTGGGAAGATCCCTGCCAAAAAAACACTGCAAAAGATAATGGAGCTTGAAAAATTCATTGCAAAATTTACTAAATTTTCTTGGCATTAAGGAAGAGAACGTTAGGGACAGTTGGGTCACTTTGTATTGTTTATGAACCTGGAAAACACATTTGATTCTTATCTTTCATATCTTGTACAAAAAGGCATTGTAGGATGTCATACATAGCAGTGAAAGCTAAAGAAAAGAAATCTGAAATACAAACAGAAGTTTGTGATTCAGTGGAGATAACAGCTTCACAGCTCATCATGGCTTATGAAGAGATGCAGTAGATGTGTATCACCAATTCTTGGGTCATTAGCAGAAATGTTTGTAGGAATGCCTTTGGACCATAATTTATAAAAACTCTTACCAGATAATGCAGCTATGAATAAATTCCTTTTTCTACAGATCCTCAGTGAAAACCTCAAACTGATGCTCTATCACCTGAGAGGACAAAGATATTTTGCCCTCATGTTGTTTCTGCAATACTGGGTTAGACACTGGGAGACATTGAAATACATTTAGAAACCACAATACCTGGTTTTGAAAAGTCAGTGCTCTTGTTGTTTCATTTGATTTTGTTTAACGGATGAAGAAGGATATATTGGATAAAAAATGGAGATAATTATCTGGCAACTTTTGGAAGAAGCATAGTTCCTTCTTGTGTGTTGATATGTGGGTACCCGAACTGCCTGAAGCTGGGTGCAAAATATATTTTTAATCAAGTAACTGCTTCTAAGAAAGTATTTTTGATATAGAAGTTGGTATGATTATGAATCACCCCAGCAAAATTTATTGAGGTATGCTGTAGCACCAATGTATCAAACTCTTAGCAGTCTTCACCGAGAACTCATTTTTTTAATGACTAACCACACCTTTGCAGCATCCTACAATATTCAATTTGTGCTGCCTTCAGTAGCCAAAAAATCATATTAAATGGAGAGGAAGATAGAGAGTTTGCATGCAGAGACTAAGTTTTTCTTGGCCAACTGCCAATGTGTAAAGTAGACAAAATATGAATTATTTAGCCAGAAATCCCAGGGAAAGAAAACAAAAAAAAACCCAAACAGCAAGCAAGAAGGATGTCTTTAATAGTGAAATGTCAGAGGAGAAGGAAATATTGTAGTAATAAATATACTGAGTTCACTAAACAGAAAGAATATGCTGAGCTCTTACTACAGTGATATATCCTGTAATAATAGTAATGCCAGAAGTTGTCTGGGGCCTGTGGTTAAACGTACTCTTTCTTAAGAGACTGCAAGGTTTGTATTTTCCTTAGGCCACTGGTTCTCAGGGCATCAAATTTTAATTGGTTTCGAAGCACCAAAGCCCTACATCTGGACCCTAATACTGTGCCAACTGAGAGAGGAGCATGCAGCCCAGTAAGTCATGAGCACTGCTTTGCACAGCCCCTGGGGTTTCCTCAGAGCTGTCCTGAGGATAGCTGAATTTTCCAATGCTGCGAAAGGAGTTGAATGCTTCCAGACTCTATATAAAAATGTATGGATATACATGTGCACTGTTACAGTAAACGATCAGGGAATGGTTTTTTGCATTAATGGGTAAAATAATTGGTTGCCAGTAAGAACAGGGCTTGTCATTTTTCATCTTTTAGATTGCATTAACTATGCCTGAGTTGTAATACTTAGGCACCAGATAACTCCTAGATAACAGGTGAAGAATCAGCTAGGAAAATGTTTTTAAATGTGCAGTTGTTTGTCCATCCTGCTAATAGAATCAGGAATCCATTTCTTCTTCTGTGCTTCCAGGCTTCTGAATCCAGCAGACACTCACAATGGAAAGTTTTAATCTCGGTATTCAAATGGATGTGATCAGGGTCTAGAATCATGTAAGGCATAGGAGCTTAACTGTTGGAAGAGCCATGATTACACATTCCAGGGAAGCATTTGGTGTTCTCTGGGGGTGTCTATACCAGCTCATAGAGAGAGGGGAGCTGCAAGCTCCCTCTGGCTGCATGTGATCCCTGTTAATGCAATCCAAACTAAGCCAAACCCCAGCTGAGCCCAAGCTAAAAACCTCTGGTAGGAGGGGAGTGGGTGTTCATTTGGGCAAGACATTGTGTTAATGTGTTTGACTTTTGCTTATTCCTAGCCCATGCAAAGACCTCCCATGCCTGTTCAGAACTTGGGTCCTGTGTGGCACAGCCCACACATTTACACCCTGATACATCTCCTCTTTTGGGAAGAGAAATGCTAATGCCAAACAATTTGCAAGAAGAAGCTAAAATAGCTGCTTTGTTCAGCTTAACAAATTGAAAGCTGAAATAGGATTTCTCCTTCCAATTATAAAGAAATGAAAGCAGTATGCAAAAGGGAAGGAAAGAACTGCATAAGCCAAGGAGAAGGACCTGCACAGGAGGAAAATGAGCATGAACTGCTCAATAAAGAAATTTTGTCAGGAAATAAGAAGAGATTTTAGCTGCTAGCTCCCAGTGAGGCTTTGAAATTGTCTTTTGATGGGAGCAGTCAGGGCAAAAAGTACATAAATTTCTTAGGAAAACCACAGACTTGTATGATGGGATGACTACATGAAATTGCAGCATATTTGAACTGATAACCCTGACTCTGCTCTGTGATTCAACATTTCTGTGTTCCCGTGGATGAGTGCCTCAGTGGTATGTGAGCCCTAGGTCCTGAAATATTGCAACAGCTCACAAGGCCTGCAAACAGAAAGAGTGGGCATGTGTGTTTATGCATATGTATATTTCTTACACACATATATGTATTTACGTATGCAGGTATGTTTTTATAGATATATATTCAAACATAATAAGAGTATCTTTATCTGAAGGAGAAACTGATATTGTAAGATAAATAATTCCAGCTTATAGTAATGATCAAGCTCAAGGAGAGACTTGCCTGTTAGGAAGAATGTTCTTGCTCTTAAAGATAAGTAAATAACAATGGAAGAAAATGCACATTGTCTAAGCAAATTTAATTTTGTTGGATATTTATCCATCCCAGCACTTCCTCAAGTGATTATCCTTTCTGTTGTAATTCCTTGTGTATTCCTTGTTATTACAATTCTGCTGCCTTTAAGCTATAAACTTACTTGTCCATCAGAAAGGAATTGCCCTTAATGTACATTTAATAATCTAATTAATCTTTAATTAATATGGCATTGCCTTGTGAGAAACACGAATAATCTTCCTCCTTCTGACTGCCCTTGATTCTGCAATGGAGCTCGGGGGATGAAGGTGAATAAGGTTGTGTGTCTGTGCATTGATTTGTAGGCTCGGGGACTGTCACCAGAGTGGCTCCAGGGGTGCCCCAGGGATTCAGAGCTCTCAACAGCACAATGGCTGAGACCAAGCTGAAACGCATGAGGGAGTAAGTAGCATATTTATGTGTTACCAATGTGCAGGCAAAGAATATGGATTTGAAAAACTGCAAAGCACAGCAAATAATACCCCCAAAATCCCATCAACAAAAGGTGGATGGTAAGGTGTTTAGAGACTTGCCTACTTGCCTACTTGCCTCCAGAGTGGATGAAAGTTGACCCTCACTTCTGATTGTTTTCTTGTAAGCTGGACAATCACTGACATCCTTCCAGGATCCATTTTGCCTTCCCTGCTGTCGATGTCATTCTGGATTTCACTTTCTTTATTAGCACAGTCCGTGCCCATAAATCACCGGCAGATGTACACATTACCACCACATTTGCTCCCTCACCCACATTTTATTCTTGTCTGGAATGAAAAGTAAGTGGGTTTGTTTCCCATGGTGATGTGATGTTTTAAACCAACCAAATTTGCTGCTGTTGGCTGGGATTTTCAAATGAAACAGAGGAATGTACATGGGCAGTTCCCTTTGAAACTCACTGTCTACTTGTTTTCAGCATTGCTGAAATCCCAGCTTTATTTATAAAGGTTTCATTGTCTTAATAAAACAAAGATCTGTGCTGTCTTTCTGGAATGTACTGGTTAATGTATCTTGAGCCTTTATCTTGATTCAGTAATTTCTGGCCTTCCAAGATTTATTGCATCCTAATTTANAAGATCCTTCCGAAGATCGAGCTCGCTCCCACGGGTCGCCTGTGTGCCAAAGCTAGCCTGGGCAGGCAAAAGAAGGCACGCAGCGAAGTCTACTGATCTGATAATGATAGCTGTGTGTATTATGTGAGCTCAAGTATTCTTTGCAATGTTGCAAGATTCAACTGCTCTCAGAATGTAAACTCTTTAAAAAAGGGCAATTTTTTTCTCTTGTGTAGGTGGACAGTGCCAATAATGTGGTGGATGTTGCTGGAATACAAATAAGTTCAAACAGTAGATGCTAATAGTTATTTAAGTGAACACTCTGAAGAAAATGAGTACAATTCCAACAGCATTGATAACAATCATTGTTTAAAACAAATCACCATGTATGTCAGGAAAATACCAATCACATTTACTTCTGATAGAAGTTGTTTGATTTTATAGGATTTCAAGATGCAGCATCTCCTAGGGTTTCGCTTCATGGCCTAGCCTTAATTGTGCAACCAGTCCCCAGTCTCACAGCCTTCTACTTGTACTGCTTTCCATCCTCTTTTCATGGAAACTACTTATAAAAATAAATTAATGCATTGTGTTGTCCCAGCTACTTACAAGGTGAGATTTTTAGTCAAAATGCCCACTAAACTTACAGATTTCACCTGGTGTTCTCATGGTTCCTGGATAAAACTTAAAATATTTGAACTTCATGGTCATTGCTTTTAGGGCTGAGGTATGATTAGATCACTTCTTTCAAGTTCTGTTTTTCCAGTGCTCTTTCAGGTTTTCATGGTTTGTTTGGACTCACATTATTGTTCTTTCTCCAAAGCATAGCATGACTTTTTCATTTTCTGAACATGTAAAGGTGAGAAAGGACTTAATTCCTTGGAAAGTAAAGTGTTAAGGAACAAGTCAATGAGCAGAGTACCCAGCATGTGTGAGGGAGATCCCTGCAAATTCTGACCATGGCCAATCCGCACACAGGGCACCATGGGGTTTTCTGTGGTGAGAAGGAAGCACACCTGGCTATAAATCAATACCTAAAGTCACAGCTTCTCTGCTCATCCCTCAGCAAACTTTATATGATGTGTTTGTTGAATGTCATCCCCACAACAGTGCCACATGAGCAAGGCATATAATTTAGACTTGTACTATTCACTTTGACTTGGGTAGATGCAGGCTTTTAGGGGTGGCAGGGGTGTCTTCCAGATGACAGCTTCTAATGAAAGAGACAGTGTGGGAGATTTGTTTTACAGAAACTGAGTAGCTGGAGGTCAGAAAAGAAAAGAGAAGACCAGAGCAGGGGAGATAATGTGGAGGTGCAGTGAAATCTGTTTGAGTGTTAAGTCACTCTAGAAAGAGGACTATGAAGGTTTGGGATTTGCACCATTTTCAGATTTGAGGAACAATAGATCCTGAAGAGGGAGACTCCTATGTCATGAACTGCTCATAAAGAAACTTTGTGCCCATGCATTACAGATGACATTACTGGAAGAAAGTGTCAGTAGCTCTGATAAAATGGTAGATTCATCTAAAATAACACAGGGTTTAACAGCGAAAATGCCTTTTAGCCATTTCTGATTGACACATGAATAATGTTGGCTTGCAAACTACCATAACAAGGCAGTCACTTGACAGGATGTTATGTACTATTGCTTGAATTACTGCGTCATAATTCACTAATGCCTTCTTTGACTTGCTGGGTATCAGAGCATCAATTTAGGAGGTTTCTACTCTATTCTCATGCAGGACTTGACAAAGATACGCATGTGAGAGGGAAACTGTGCTAAAAATCTTTGTGGGAATAGAGAAGGAAGCCACTGATATTCTTGAATATGTTAGGTAGGAGTGCTTGGCCTCCTCCTATTTTAAGTGAAAAGAAATGGCTTTTTTTCACTACAACCTCTAAATATTTCCCCTGATGTTTTATTTCAGTTACTATTGCACTCTCTGTTCCAGATGATCACATCCAGCATCAATGTGAATTGCTGTCCTCTCAGTAAAAGTAATGATAAAATCACTAACTCCAGTGCCAATTTCTCCTTTATTATATTTGGTATCAGAATTCATTATAAAGTTTATAAGAGCAGAGATTTAACTTCACCTTTCAAGCAGAGTTCATTGTCTCCACAAAAATTTCCACTTCAGTGCTGAGCATTTCAATATTGGGTTCTGCAGTGTTGATAAGAAATCTCCATTTTTTGAACAAGCTCCCACCAAGGTTATCATTGTGCTCCTTTCCATCCCTGTGTGTCAGCGAGAAGTCAACCAAATATAGAAATCAAAGCTGTGAGACTCTTATGCCTCATATTGGGCTTTGAAGCTGAGGAACCATATTAGAAGCTGGAAATAGGGGGAGCCATTTCCTGGTATTTTCTCTCTAATTCTCGTGGTGGTTCCCATCCTTGATGGTAGGAGGTACCTTGGTGTATGCTGAGGCTGACAAATGTTACTGCCACATGCTGTCCAGAGCCAAGTTATCTTCATGGAGAGATCCATGAGGACAAACAAATTACTTTTCCACTCTTGTTCCCCTAAAGAGACTTTCCAACTATGCATCTCAGGAGAGAACCACACTGTTCTTCAGAAGCAACTCCTCATGCCAAAGCATTTTTCCTCTGTCAGATTAAATTGTAGTACCACCTATTAATATTTTTTCCCCCAAGGTCCGTACAAAAAACTTAGTACAGATCGTTCTGTGCTCCTTTGTGGAGTTATCCATGAATATCTACAATGAGTCATTTTAATAGCCATGAACTTTAATATACACTTTAGAATTCAATAAAATGTATGGCAGTAAAAGGAAAAGGCTTTTATGCCCCAAATTTTAAGGAAATTAAAATCCTTTAGCCCAGCAGTGAGCACCTCTTAGTCAGTCCCCAAAGTCTTATGCACAGCAGCATACCACAATCAGGCAAAAGACTTCATCATCCCCTGCTGAGTATAAGTAAAGCAGTCTTTCAGAAGTCATGAAGAAAAGGCATTGGGTAATATTTTTATTCTGCTCCTGTGAATGCTCATAACACTATTGGTTTAGACTCATGAGCAGTATGTAGGTATGCTTCTTGTGCTTGTGAGGCTGCCATCAAATGCATCATTTATCTTAAAAATTCAGAAATAAAGGTAATTTTGAGGTAATTCAGTAGGCACTGGATGTTCTTTGAGGTAAGTAGTCCTAAAATGCCAGAAGTATAGAAGACTTTTTGTACATTTATTTGTGCAATTAAAAAAAAAAATTACAGTAAAGAAAGCATTTACTTGATGTAGTATTTCAATTTATGCAGTGTGGACCTTTCTGATCCAAATCTAAGCTGATCCAAGCTTAACAGTGACCTTTTGATTGCCATTGAAAGTCATGTTGAAGATGTCATGATGTAAACATGCTTGAGGAATAAGATATGCTTGAGTGCTTCTCAGACAAAAGACATACTTGGTAAGGAAGTTTATTGACACTGAGCTACCACGTTTTTTGCAGGTGAATAGATTACTCTTGAAGGCATTGATCCTGAAATGCTTTTGAGCATTGAATTTCCTCTTACACACACCATAGTGTTCTGTCCAACACTCCATTTCCAGGTAATAATTTCTGTCTGGTGATCCCAAGACATCTTACAGCATGACTATAGTTCTCTGCATCTCATGGGCTAAGCCAAAATTTTATTTATATATCCATGTTCCTTGTCACAGTTTCTCACATCTCATTTTTAAAGGCCAGTCTCACGGACGCTAATGAGTCCATAATGAAAACAAATCAAACATCTTACTCCATGTGTTTCTCTTTCTTTTACTGAAAATCTATTTTGAGATAATTGCACTATTACTTTCCAGACCCAAATCTGAAGAAAGTATTTTGGCTTTGCTGTTTGCTTTACAAGCAAGTAAGAGTACAGCAAACTCAGCGGGAACACTGAAAGATTGAACCCTGCCTGTGTGTGACCAAGCTGGGATATTGGTTCTTGGCTTCTGTCAGGGAGAAGTGAGTGAATGACTCCTCAGGAGTCATTGCTGTCCCATGGCAGCGACAGAAAGTGGGAACTGGAAAATCCTGGGCTTCTCCTGCCCAAGAAGAAATGAAGATGAGTGAGACAGTATCTGCTGCTCAGAAGCTTAGGAGTCCTCTGCAGCAGAAGCAGCAGTAACCCCCTCAAGTCTGAAGCTGGAGCTGATGATCTAATTCCTCAGGAATTTCCCATTGGTCTTCATTCAGCTTCTTCCCACTGTCCATACTCCTCCCCTTTCCATGACAAAAATGAGCTGCTTCTCTTGTTGGCACTTTGTCTCTTACACTGCTCCTCTCCATCCTGCATCTGAGGATGGGAAGAGCACATCACCTGCCAACAGCATAAGTTCAGCAGTTCTTAGCAGCTTTACATTTGTTATGGTGCACTTTGAAATGAATAAGGAGAACAAACTTGGTAGTTAGAGTGAGTGAGTATTGGGGCACAATTTAAGTTTGATGCATTTCATTGGGATGCTCATCTTTTGCCCGTTTTGCACATTTCTTGAACCTCAGGTCGTACCCTTAAAACAATGTGTAATATTTTGTGAATTTGATTAGATATGTAGAGAAAACACAGATTTTTTTCAGCTTCTCTGCTGAGCTGTATGTCATAGATCCATGAGTCATTCTGTTATTCTGAATTTTTAAGGACTTTTTTTTAAGGGGACGGTAATGTTGTGATTGCTTCAGCACTAGAGAGACTTTTTATTCACTTTGAAAATTGCATTTCAGTAGCAAAACACCGAAAATTTTAAGTATAGATTCATTCATTTTAAAATGTCAAGTGGCCCCAAACACTCAAAACATTCAGAGAATTAGACATACTTCTTTTTGTTTTGCATACAAAGCATAGCTTGCCTAGTTTGTCGTGCTGTGCGTACATAATGCATAGATTGATCTGTTCAGATTTCCAGCACCTTGATTTTGTCAATAGTTTGCAAATGTGAAAATACTTTCACACAGCATTAATTATATAGTCTGTTTGCAATATGGAACCACTCGAAGAATTTTGACAGTGTTTACTAGAAGTAGCATTGCAACCTTGGGAAGTTTACTGGAGAAAAATACAGGTAGGGAATTTTCCAAGAGAATTTTCCAAGTTTGACACAGGAATGACCAGAGCTGTCTTTTGAAAGATATTAAATGTTTGCTTTTTAGGAAAAAAATAGTACTAGATTTCTGTCTATGCCTTTAAATGCCTAAACAGCTCTGTGAAGCTTGCCTTATTTCGATGCAGACCCAGAAGAAACTGAATGCATAAATCTTTCTAGGCTGTTCTGAAAAGCATAGATCTATTGTCCATAGTTGGTAATTGCTTTTCTTTCTTTCTGTATAGAATGGTGTCATCATGGAATTGTATGGCTCTGCCAAAACTTGAATTTGCCTTAGTTCTGTTTTGTGCTAGGAACTTGAAGGGCTACAGATGTGAAAAGACACCTGAAAGAAGCTGTGGGCCTAATGCACCTAGCTTCAGGCCCCATTGCATGGATATAGATGCTAACTAAGCCCAAATGATTGATTTTCGAAAAACTGTTTGCATAAAACCTTATGCAAAGGGGTTTAGGAGTCTTTTTGTGTATATGTTAGTGTCTATTTTTTATGTATATGTATATACACACACATCTACATAAATATTAAATATTTGCTATAATTGGACATCTCATATTCCACAGCAGTTGGGGGTTTTTAGCTTTTAAAATGTCTTTTTGATTGGTTTGTTTAAGAGTATTTGTACTTTTACTGTAAGCTTGTATGGGTGTTTAGCATGGCTCAGAGCTTGAATGCTGCTTCACCTCCCTCTGTGGCTGTACAGTGCTCAAGCCCAGCTGGAAATTTTGTGCGTAAATTACTGTGGTGTTTGTGATATTTCTATGAAGAATTGTCCATCTCCATACCAACTGATCACATTAATCCCTCCATTGAAGCATCTGGCTCACTGACAACCTTTTAATGAGACTGACTTATTGCTAGCTCAGAAATGCATTGTTTTACATCCAGTAGTAACACTTTAAATAGAATATGGCTAAAGATAGTGCTTGGATTGTGAAAAAAAATATATAGTAATAGTTAGTATTCTGATTGTTTCATTGAAATGCATAAGTACCTTCTCCTTTCTCTGATAGGCAAATTGTTGATTTTAAAACTGTCATTTTGGTATGAAATCCTAAGTCAGGAGAGACCCCCTCCCAATATTAAGCCAATCAGCATTAACTCTGTATTACCACACAGCTGAACAAAGGAGAAGGCAGTTATATTCTTAAATTCTTACAAGATCTGCATATCATTATTGACTTTTCAGAGGCAACTACTGCATCTTCCCATGCCCACATTCAAGAAGTATATTCTGCTGCTCTTCAGACACATCTGTCTAAAATGGATTGATAAACAAAGCAAATAGCATCAGGCATGTGTTAAGTGTGCCGTGAATCCCTGCTTGATCTTGATCAGTGATGCTGAAGAAATTAAACTGATGGCTTTTCAAAGATTCTCTGAATGCCATGGCACTGTTGCAAATCAGAATGTTGTTTAAAATAGTTATAGAAAGACTAGGAAATGTCAGACTGTGTCAAAAGCTACTGCAGCCCAGGGAAGAGTCTTTCAGGTAATTCTTCATGGCCACAGTGAAAGAGTGTAATTTTCACCCACCCTACCTCATGAAGAATAGCTCTGTAGAAGCAAATTAATTTCCTTTCTTATTTTTAGTATTGGTAGTAAGTTTCTTAATATAGGAAGACTTTAAAATTGGTCAGGTTTTCAGGTTTGATTTAAATGATAGTGTTTTGTTGTGATTTGTTTCCTTCTGTGGGAAAAATGAAAAGAAACACATTTTCTCTTATGATAAAGCATTTTCTAAATTCATAGTAGCTAGAATTCAACTAGCAGCTCTAAATTCTGATTAACAGTTCTTCCAAGAGCAGATGTCAGCTTCAATTCCTATTTTATAAATTCCTTTATCTCTGAATATGAGGTGCATGGAGAATATTATTGTTTATATTTTTTCACCTGTGTGTCTACATATTTTAATAATAAGATCCTTCTTAACTCATGGGAAAACATGTCCTAAATATGCTTTAGATTTTGCAGGTCTTTGAAGTAGGACATCAGAGAGTTTTGTTTGCAATCAAATTAAGGTGCTTTAATTCAGGAATTATAAAGTAATTAAGGATGAATTAGGAAAATTATCATTGTGTTTTCAAGTGAAGAAATTTTCATTCAGCAGTAATGTGAGGATAGTCGAAGTCCATTGAGGCTTGAAGGTGAAGGTGGGGGCTAATATTGGTAATTCATATTGCTTTTCTTACTAGCTTTTATATAATAATACTTTCCATTACCTTTTTTTTTTTTTTTTTATAATAAGCCCTTTACTTACACTTAGCCATGTTTTTCACATTCCCGAGATTGAACAGCTGTAGGAACTAGAAAAGAGCTGCCCTTTCTTTAGAAATGAGTTCCTAAAACCTGAATCATAGAACTTATTATGCCCTTCTCCTAGTAGATCTCAAGGGGTCTTTAAACATCAACAGAGAAGTTATGCTGCAAATGAAGATTTGAAGATTTGAAAGAGCCATTTCTTTCAAGTGTCAAAGTTTTAATCATTCATAGTCAGTAATACCAGCAAACTGAATGAGAAAGATAACTTGAGAGGACAGAGATCTTTTGTATTCTGGCTGAGATAAACCTGTTTGTTTACTGAACCATAGATGCTGTAGCAGATATCATAAGATTTTCTGATACAGTTAGAAAACAATATTTTGTATGAGACTAAGGATATGTAATTTCCTGGTTCTTTTGCAAAGTCATCTCAGGAGATAAATGTAACAATCTTTTTCGCTGAGATTCATATCACTACTGGTTAGCTGCAAAGTGACATGATTGTACAGTTTTAAAGAGAAATATGGGGTTAATAAATTGATGCTTGGAAATAGCACTAATTCAGGGACAAATCATTGTTGGATGTGTTGATGAGAATCTTAAGTAATACTGCTGGACTCCATGGGATTAGCTTAATGGGTTAGGAAGAACAGAATTTAGAGGCATCTGCTAAAATTATTCTTTCAAAAATCCTTGCACTTGCTTTTATGCCCCGTGAGCCAAAATCAACACAGATTTGTTCTCTACTTTACAATGTGCTCTTTGGTGGTGGATGCAGGTGGCCTGACTGCATTCAAAATCAAAAAAATGCCCTTTGGAATGGGTATTCCATGTCCAGAAAGTTTCTTTATTAAGGTTTGCATTGATGAAGGCATGAGTAACTGGTATTTTGAAACAACTGAATTTCTGTGTTTGTTGTCTGTGATGGCAGAGGTGAGATGTTATTGCTGATGCCTGATCTGGAGGGACTTCCATGGTGTTACTACTCTGGTGTGTTCAGTAGTGGCTTGTGCAGAGCCTGTCCTTGCACACTCCACACACAGCTGCCTGAAGGCACCAGTGAGACCAGGATGGCTTTAAATGATAGTTGCCATCATGTTAAATGACATTGGAAAGCCAGAAGCTGAAAACCCCCTTAGCTGCTGATTTGTGTCATAGTTACCCTTCAAGGCAGGTGGTGACAAGTTGTTGAGAGATATTAACCCAGCTGCTACTGCCCATGGAGGAGCACAAACTTCAGCATTAATCTTGTTTTGTGGCTTTTGTCAGTGTGGCATAAAGGTAAGTGTATTGTAGTTGATCTCCAAGCCAGAAAGGCG
The DNA here is from genome assembly GCA_013400435.1 of Pycnonotus jocosus. Classification (NCBI taxonomy): domain Eukaryota; kingdom Metazoa; phylum Chordata; class Aves; order Passeriformes; family Pycnonotidae; genus Pycnonotus; species Pycnonotus jocosus. Next base: position 27,139 of record VWYP01023548.1, on the reverse strand, counting down.
ATCTTAATACGCAGCTAGTACCAGAATAGTCAAAATTAAGACCTGTGGGATAATAGAGTATCCTTTGTTCACCTAGGGAAAGATTTACAACTTCCTCAGCCAGTTGAGAACACAACATTATTATATTGTCAAATTTTAGTAATTTTGCACTGATGCCTAGAAAATCAACTGCAAATCACCAGATAGCCTGATAAATTCAGATCCACTAAATGACTTGGAATGGTTTGAGACACCCTGTGTCTAAAAATTGCAGTTCTCAAGGCTCCTATTTAGCTTCCCTTTAACTCCAGCAGTGCCTATGATTTTGCTGATATCTTTTACTGCGTCTCGCATACTCAGAAGCACCTTTTCCTTGATAGAACCAAGCCTCTATTTTATGTCCATACTCCGTCATTATCCACAAATCAAATATCAATATGGCCTTTGGATCTTGCTGCAGTTAATTTTCTGAGGCATGTGTTGTTTGCTGCATGAGAGCTGGCAACAAAAGGCATTTTTTTCAGGCCACAGCTGCCATGGGTGACAGTGTCCCCAGACTGGCAATATCTGCTGTGCAGCCAGCAAGTGGATGGTGTCACAGCATACCCCCAGGCCTGTGCCTCCTCTGCCTGGAGCACTGGGACTGCTCTCTGCAGCCAGGAGTGAGGGAAGTTGAGCTCAATGAAACCCTTCATGTAAGACTCTGTAACAAAGAAAGAAAAGAACAATCTGAGATATGACATTTTAGCATATTACCGAGTATCATCTGAAGCCAGACCCTTGATACATAGAGCCCAATGTAATTTCTTGTATTTTAGCACACTGGAAAACAATTTAGGCCAGTGTGGGATGGAGGTCTGGCCCACAATTTTTCACAGTAATGAAATCTCAGATGTCAGGTATCCCCTTTGCTCATGTTGTCTTGGCTGAAAAAGAGATGATGACTCACAGTGAGTTTGTAGGTGAGTGAGCTATAAGATAGCATAAAGAGAGTAAATGCCAGTAAATCAGAAAACATGGATGGCCAAATGTGACAGTAAATGGGAGTTCTGCACTTGTTCTCACAGCACATTTGGTGGTAAGGCTTTAACTCTTTTCAAAACATTAGTGCAGGTATCCCATATTTCATGTGAAAGAGCAATCTGTAATTGTGCCTCTGTAGGATTTTACATGGATGTACAAATATCCCCTAGCACAGGACCAGGGCCATAGTGGACAAACCTCACTTTCCAGGAAGAGCCTTCCCCGCTCCCTCCATTAGGCTGATAGATTGACTCGGTGATACCTCTTTGACATTTACTCTCTGAGATCCCACAATTCTGCCTCTGTGATGCATGATGTGGTAGTACAGTCAAATTAATGCAGCTCTCAAGTCCAAACAGAGCCTGATATCTTCTTTTGTAAAAGCAGGTTATAATTTTTGTAACCTACCCTGTAATTTTCAACCTATGAACATTTTCCCCTTAATTCTATTGTATCAGCTATTTTACAGATTAGCTGATTTGCATGCTCTGCCAAGCTGAACAGAGAAGATTCGAGCCTGCAGGTCACATTTATTAGCAGAAGCAATATTCCCAAGGTATATGTTTGCTTAATTTTTCATCTTGAAATAGACAGGACTGCCAAGAAATTAAATGTACTTGTCTAAGAGGGAGAGAGGAGTCATTAAAGGCACTGATGAAGTAGCAGTGATTTCAGGATAGCTTTTCATGTATTGATTTTTAACTATTGGAGAGAAATAGTGATATTTTTGATAATGTTTTGTGAAGAAATGTACATTGTTTGTCAAACAAATTTCTATTTAGCTTTCAGTGGTAAGCCAATTCCTAGGCTTCCAGTGTCTGAGAATTAATTATTTCCAACAGTTTGTACTTTCTCCTAAACAACATTCTTGGTAGAAAATAAAAATTTCTAGTTATAGGAAGCAGGACTGAGTCAAGTCTAGACCTGTAGAGATTCCAGCTTGGTCCTATGACTTCTGCTCCTGGGTCTTTGCTTTCTCTGCTCCAGATTCCTGATCTGCCTCTGTGTCAGGAGCCAGCAGAGGGGTGACCTGAAGCCAAAGGGGGATCACACCTGGGTGTCATAAAGGTGCTAAAAAAGCAAAGAGCAAGTGGCATGGGAGAAGTCTGAGAAGCAATAAAGTAGAATTCTTTGCAGTGTTTTCTTAAGAATTGTGGAATTTACATAATATGGAACTCTTACTGGCTGACCTTTCACTATGATGATATTTTTCCTCAGCACTAACAGGATGACCACTGGTAAAAAGCTACTACACCATTAGGTTGATTATGCTATTGGGTGAGAAGAGTTGACCTTGCCCTGTGTTAGACATGTAGCAAAATCAGTACAACACCAGGAAAAACTACAACTACAGTTTGTGAAGTTGTTGTCGTTGGCAGGTAGGTTTAGCTATTTAAACTGCCATGGGAAGTGTGCCTGCTCCCTCTGAACCTATGTACACATTTACTGAAGTTCCAAGCCTTAATGCTGGCACCAAGAGACATCTCTGACCCCCTTCTCTGCCCCTTGTATAAATCATCCTTGGTACAGCCACAAGCTGAGTGTCCCAGCTCCTGCTGTCTCAGGCACTGGGGAACCTACTGCAGGCACCATATGACGTGGCTCCCTTCCAAGTACCTCCTTTTTGTCTAAAAGACAACTGACTCTCAACTACTCTAACATGTAAAGGTCTAGTGAAAAAACCAAATCCTGTGTCAGGAGCATGAAGAGCAGGTAGACAGTCTCTGATATGCCGAAGAAAAATTACCCTGGTATTTTCATCAAAATATGAAGCCATCACTGAGTGAAAAGTTTTATGTTACCTGTGATACATGAATTTAAAGATGGTTTTCCTTTAGGAGGAAGAAATGCTGTTCATTGTCTTGCAGTTTTCAAATGGGTCTTTTTTATAAATCAATATTAAGATGCTACGAGTGTGTGTTTTGTCACTGAGTTACAGATCTGTGTTCTGATAAAAGGAGAACACTGTAGAAAAGAAAAAAGTGTCAAGTTATCTCACGCTGAGCTTGTACAATGGTTTTCTTGTATTTGATAGAAGCTAAAATAAAGCAATGAATAACAAAGTGTGCTCACATTAAATGCCACTGGTGTTCAGCTAACTGGGGTTGATTATTTTGGTTTTGATGAAATCCAGAGGCAGTAATACATGTGTGTTTTCCCGACTTGTAAATAAATTTTGTCAGACTCAGCATGAAGAGGATTCTTGGATTGTAACAGTGATGATGGCCATGCTTCCCATGACTTTGCTATGGCTAGGTTTTTACTCTTGGGCTCTTTGTATAGCAACTAACCATGGAGAAATTTGCCAGGAAACTTTAGCTCCTTTTACTGTCAGGTAAACAAGGTGCATCATGATACCATTTCAATCCAACCTACAGCATTTAGAAGAAATCTGCACTAGTTAGTGTTTGTGTTACTATATAACATGAATTAACTTTTACTTGACCTTTTTCTATAATATTTGTCCCCAGATGTGCCATTGGGAAGCTGGGAGTGGAGGCATTCGAGGCGGTGTACAGCTGCCTCAAGCAAGCAAGACAGCAGAATGCCAGTGAGGAGGAGATCAGGAGCTCTTTGGAGAAACTGGTTTCGAGAGCAAGTGATTGCTTTGAAGTGGATCAGCTGCTGTACTTCGAGGAACAGCTACAGGCTTCAGAGCCACATCTTCAGCTGTGACAGTGTGTCAGCAACAGCTGGAAGTGGCACTGAGGGGGAAGGGGTCTCCTTCAGGCCAGCAGGCAAGTACAGGGGGTATTTGGAGTACACTTCTGAAGGTAATGTAGTACATAAGCACGTGGGTAAGCTCCATTTGAGAGTCCAGACTGCAGTGAGAAGTGGGTAAATATGGCATGAATTTCAGGGACAAGAAGAAGAACAAATGTTTGTGACAGTGGAGGGGAGGATTCACAGGTACCCTGTCCCCTTTTTCTGCCACTTAGAGCATAAGGAAGGGTGATCTGGGCTGTGGCTAGATGCCAGTCCTGCACTCAGAGCATCGCTGGCAAAGCTGCCTCTGATGGAATGATGCAGGATTAGACTCCAGCTGGTGTTGATTTCTGTGCTAACTGGTCCTTGTGATATTTGCCCATAATTTTTGTAATTTGGCAGATTTACTCTTAGACATGTATGTATATGTATGGCCACTCAGCCCCTAATTATCTTGTTATTATTGATTGTTCAAAAGGGCTGCATTTAATCTGAGCTTCAAAGGAACTGTGGAAATATGCATATGTGCATATTTATATACATATATGCATGCTCACATACACAGAGATAGGTGTGTATATTCATAATGGCAGAAGTATGTCCGGTCACACACTGTATTTGTATAAAGAGTTTTGTATTCAATTCATTCTTCAAAAATTGAACAATAAACTGATTTTTTTTTCTGCCTTGCACATTGTTACCATTAATATTCTTTCTTAGTGTTTATGCTCCCTTCTTCATATGCATCCCACTCCTGCTGATTTCAACTGTATATCAGGCTCCGATTATACACCTGATGTTTTCCTTCTAAAGCTTCCTTTCTTATTCTGCATTCTGAGTTCCTTCCTCCATCTGTGTAAAAGACTAAAGGTTAACAAAGTTATACAATTATTAAAGGAATCTAAAATGAATTGTAGACCAAATGATTTTTAGGCATTGAGCTGTTATCATAATCCTTATGCTTCCTGCTTTTTCACTGCAACTCTTAAAGGACTTTGGGACTGTATTAAATAAATTAGAAGAAATTAGTATTAAGAATATCAAAAAACCATTTCTATTTGACCTGAGTTATTTACAGTGAAGTATACTGGTATTGATGGTCAATTAAGCAGTGCTGCTGATCCATCTTTATGACGTGTTAAGAACAAAGCAAAAGGCAAGTAGAATCATCTAAATCTATTTTAGCAGCAGCATAAGCTGAGGAAGCAAAAGACATGACCAGCTTCCTCAGTTTATGATGATGTGGTGCTATACTTCCAGCTCAAAGTAATAAGATATTCTGGTATGTTTCAGCTTTTTCTAGCTTCAGCTTTTATTTAGAATACACAGTGTTACAAGCCAGAGACTAAGATCCAATATGATGTTCACTGAGGTAGGGAAACATATCTGTTTGTCAGGTTTCAGTCTCTTTCCAGTTATTTCTTCTTGACTTACACCCCCCATCCTTCTTAATGTTGTGTATTGGTGCCTGATTCCATATTTTCTGCACAGAATTTAAGATCATTTTAAAACAGAAGTGCTGGAGTTCAAGATATGAGAGGAGTGCTTGGATTTTGCAGGGACTATAAAGTCCAAAAGCAAACAATGAGTAACTGACACAGTGAGAATAATGTCAGAAGAAGATAATCTTCACTCCTTCATTTACCTCTGCTGCAATTCAAGGTGGTTTACCATAAAAACTTCAAAAACAGCCTCTGTAGGTGGTCAATTTCTTTTTTATTAGTGACAAAGACTTGAAGCTTTTTTCCATGCAGCTTGCAAGAAAAAATACCTGGGTAAGGATGGGTCAGGCCCCTTAAGGCAGGAGATCATTAAAGGGAAACCTTTAAAACCTGAAAAATATGATTTAGTCACTCAGATTGACTTCAGGGTACTGGTTGCTCTCTGATAAGCAGTATTTTTTTCATTTGTTGCACAGGAAAAAGAACTCACAGTGTCTTTTACACTTACTTAGTTGCTTTCTTCTCTCTGCAGGGAATGACCTTCAAGGCACATGAGGATCTGGAGGTTACTGGTTTACTGCTTATATGCTTTAAACCATACTTTGTTTTGTGGGTTTTTTGCAATTTTTTTTCAAGTAGCCAATGTAGTGCACATATTAAACACAGCAGGAAATTTTTGCCTTTGAGCTGAAGTAAAAGCACAGAAGTACATCCCACAGATTTGACAGAAATTTTTACATTACTGTTTAACTTGCAAAATCCCATTGCTGGTGGTCATTAGTAGAAATCTAAAAGTTAGGAGGAGGATTCTTTATATCCTGGATCCTCAGTAATAAAAGCAACAGAACTGCTGGAAATAAATGTGAGGGAATAAATGTAAAGGCATTAAGTTGCTGTGTATAAATCTTCACATCAAGTCCCATTTAACCTATGTATTTGTACCAAAAGCTTTGCAAGCCTGAGATAACCTTGCTGCCTTTTTTATTGGTTCTCTTAAAAATGCTACAAGATTAATTGCTTGATGAAGGGATATTGAAAACAAAGGAAGTGGGGTGAATATTTTTTTTAATGGTTTGAGGCCTTAAACCTGGTATAAAGGTGTTTGAACTATAAAGGAAAAAATAACATCTGAGTTTTCTGATAAGAAATATGACTGTCAGTTTCTTGTCAACAGCTGGATTAGGAGGCAGATCAATTCTATTTTTCACAGCAAACAAAAAGGAAATCCTTTCTTAGAGGTGATTGTTCTGCCAGATAATTTCTAGAAAGCATCAGAATCCCCTGTCTGCAAGATGAAACAGAGGTTTCCAGCTCTTGAAAATCCTGCCTGCAGGAAAGGACCTTCCTTCCTCACAGACCTGGCTTTGTGACTATTGCCCTGTGATGACCACCTCTGAGGTGGTCTCTCAGCCAAACCACAAACCTGCACCTGGCACAGCAGGAGCTCACCCCTGACTGCTGCTGGATCTCCAGCTCCACACATAACCAGAAGAGTGGAGCATCAAGCAGATACACAGGTGAAAAAATGGGTAGGAGGCAACAAAGTGGCTGTATGGATAATGCAAAGGTTGACCTTTCATCTTTGGTATAAGTCAGCTCAGACTGACCTATAGGTGCTACCACTGTTACCTGAGGGAAATTAGTGAGCAGGAGAAGAAAGGCTCAAACAAGAGATTTGTTTGGAAACAGGATCAATATGCACAGAGGCACATTCATCTTTCATATTTTGTTTGTAATATGTGTGCACAACACAGCATAACCTGAAAACTCCTTAGCCTGTCTCCCTAAATACTCTTGTTTTTCAGGAGGGAGAAGTCCAGCAGAAAGTTTCTGCATATGATTATTGGTAGTAATTAGAAGTCTAATGAAAATACGGTCTCCAGATGCTGATTTGGCTGATGATTGTTCCTGTTCAGGAATATGACTCCCTTGGTAATAACAATTCAGATGTGCTGGATATATGCACATAAGAAGAGCTGGTTAACAGCAAAGGCAGATGTATTTATGTACAGACTGGTCAGGCACAGAGGGTGGGGAAGGGATGGAATAGGATGAAGGGGGTTGTAGGTTCCTCCCTCTTAAGCCTTCTCCTCATATACTTATTTACCACACCTAGCCCTACTTATTTTTGTCACTTCTTCATGGTTGGGGGAATAAAGGGACAGTGAATGGCCTTTTCTGAAGGCCACTGAATTATCTAAAATGATACTAAGAATGAAAACCTAAAAGGAAACCTTGATGTCAGTAGGAGAACACCATGCAAATGCTTCTGGTTCCATAGAACTATGGATCCAGTTTTCTTTTATTTGGGTTGGAATATGGCTATCATGGGCGGAAAGTTAGTTAGTATTTACATATAATTTGCCTTGCTAGCTCTGCAGACAGGATTCAGTCCTCAGTTGTTCACAAATTGTTAAATACAGCCTCTTGACTTTCAGTACTCTTGCACTATGCAGTTGGTCGCTTCCCCATCAGGTCAGAAAGAAGAAAACAGGTCCTGAGAAAACTTCCAGCAGAAAGAGCAGTTGAGGAAAACCGACATTTAGTCAGCTGGTTTAAAAGTACACCTCTTGAGTAAATTTTTTCCATTCCACTTGATGACACCTGGCCAGGGATTTCCAATGCACATTTTTGCAATGTGCCCCAAATATACACACTGTGATTATCATCCTGTAGATGAAATGGGCTCAGCTTTTTTGTCATTTTTATTATTACATGCTTAGCTGTAATCAAAGTACAAAGGCAATGGTGTGGAAACAATAAAAAAAACTACCTCTGAAGAAAAATGGCAAATGAAAGAGAAAATTACTGCTTTGTACTAGTTAACTGTCCCAGATATTGATATATTTTAACATTTAGAAACTGCAGTCTGTCTTAGGGAACCTGAGAATTTTGTATCTATGTACATGAATCTACACAGAGAAATGAATTGTGCCTCTCTCATGGACTGTCTATCCATCAGTCATCTCCTTCTACATCTATGCATGCACACAAAAATATTTTCATATACATGTGGGCATGTATATATCCTGATGCACAGCATGTCACCAAATCTTCAAGAATGTGTTTTCTGTCTTGATAAGTGAAATATCTGCCAGCTGCTCCAAAAAGTTCTTACAAACAAGTAAACACACAGCTGAATGCACCTAGAGTAGAAAAAAACCTGAATGTTTTGGTCAGGTACTGCACTGGGCACTGTACAAAAGAGCTCCAAGGCAATCCCAACCTCCCATGGCTCCCAGCTGAATTGTCCAGCAGGAATATGAGTGGAAGATGGTTCAGAGAAGTAACCTGAGCTTGTGTAGCAAAGTGCAACAGGAAGCCTAGCAAGGTGAGCACTCCTGATCCTCACCTGATGCTGTGCCAGGCAGTCAGCTGTGGCTTGTGGGTACTGGGGTAAGGCAAAGCAAAAAGGAGGATTCAGTGTTGTGAAGAGGATTTTAATACAGAAAACCAGTATTTAATGAAATACGACTCTGTGACTGTGCATGGAAATGTGTGTGTGATGGACTGTCAATGAGGTGATTGTGTGCCAGAGCTTTATGCCCTAGAGGTGACCGAGTGCTATGAAGAAGATGGGAATCTATGAATTGCTCTCCTCTCTCCATTGCCATCTGCTGATCCCTCAGGAACTGCCTTATTGTACCATGGCATGGAGATATTCCCTTGGGCTGTGTTATTTCCTCTCAGCATCTCTAATATGAGTTCTGTTTCAGGTTTTTTCATGTGGAAGTCTCTTTCTGGCACAGGCTGCTCTATTGATCTGCATCTATAAAGGGTCAGCAGTGTGAGAGCAGTCTTAAATAATGCATTGGAGTTTTCTCCCTCTGCACTCAGTGAGTTCTGGGGAAATGCTCTGTAGAACTGCCATGGAATCTTCCTAGCTTGAACTGTCTCTGTTGTCTTGTCTTATCCTCTTTCCTCCCCAAATCCTCAAGGACAGAAAGCAAAGCAAACTGAAGGTGCTCAGAGTGTGTAGAACAGATGCTGTTATTTGATGTCCAGAGGCAATCCTTAAAATCAAGAGAGGCTGCTTCTCTTCTTTTGTGAGACAGTTTTTGAGCATGAGCATTATTTTATTGATGCCTTTAGGCATCTGACAATCAGTGGCATACTTTTGCCATCCTGTCTCTGCCAGTGAGTTTTGTTTTTTTCCCCACCTCAAAATGAATCCTGCTTGTTTTGAATGCTCTCTTGGCAGGAGCTTGGCTCCAGAAGCTGACAGTGAATGTTCCTGACTCCCTAGAGGCCTAATTTTGCCAGTTACTCATGTGTGTCCCTCTACAAACTGTCTTGGCAACTGGGGACTGTGTTTCTAGGAGGGGGTGGTGCTCCAACAAGCATAAGCAAGGGTGTTGAAATGATCCTTCTATTGCCTGAGGACAACAGGAATCACTTCCAGTTAGCACAGTGAGATTGGAGGCAGCCAGAGCAGCCCCAGGCCTGAGCATCTCCCTGGTGCTGCTTGGAGAAGCCCCCAGGCTTTGCT
>VWYP01023548.1:0-12500 GCA_013400435.1 Pycnonotus jocosus | reverse complement strand
CAGCTATCAAACATAATGGAGCAGACTGCCTGAATTCCCTTCCCAGGATAATAAGATACACTGAAGTAGGGACAATTCTTTTCATGTTAATAAGCCAAGTGCCTTTCATTGTATTGGTACCATGCGGAATTTGAACTGGATTCAGAATAAAGCGCCTGATCTGGCAGCAGGCTGATTGTAAGGCTATTTGAATGACTCCTTTGTTTTTAGGTTTGCCAGTGTGAGGGTGAAGCTTCAGTGTGAGTTCTTCAGCAAGTGGCTGTCATTGAAATATCATCTCTTTAATTAAGGGAAATTAGGAAAAAGGCACCATGGATAAACAGTGTGCTCTGAGATATTAGTCACATTAAATAAGCTTTGCTTTACCCAGAGGCTGGATCACCATCAGTGATCTGTTTGGCAGCAGACCTATCTCCAAAGGGTGTAGAGTTGAAAAAACAATCTGTGACAGGGGTACAATGTCCATAATGAACAAGAGGTGATGTGGCAAGAGGGCAAGCCAGCAGGATACATCAGCACAGGTAAGCCCATGTGCATCACTCATCTCCTAGAGAAGCACTGAACTGCTATTGCATGACAGCAATTAGTGCACAGGTTTGAAGAGGCGGAGGAGTAAGAAAAGGGATGTTGGCAATTGAGAAAGTCAAAGGTGCTGGCTGGACAATCAGACAAATGTGACTGCTCTCATCAGCAGGGAGAGAAGGCAAGAACATGAGCTGGTAATGAAGGAACTTGAGATAAAGCACATAATCAAGCCTTACAGCTGACAAGGTCTCCAGACATGTTCTGGCTGACGTGTTTAAGCACAGATACCAGAGAAGACATTGATTCCAAGCCTCTGCTGGTCTGAAAATCAAAACTTGGCAAACAGGCTCTAGCCCTCCACTGGTATGAATAGCGGCAGCTACAAAGTTCCAGTCGCCTGACTCAGTGCAGAGCTTGGTAGGTGAAATAAAAGGATCTGTACAGGGTAACCTGTATATCACTGTAGCAGCCTGTGACATCCTTTCTGGCTTCCCAGGCAGCTCTGCAGGTATGTTTTGTATGCAGCAACACAAGCAAGAGGCAGTTATTTTCATCAGCAGGGTCTTTTCTCTGTTTGAAAGTGCTTGGGTGAATGTTAGTTGATTGAAGAGGTGTACTCCTAAGGAATATCCCACTGAGAGTGTCAACCAAGTGACTGCCCATCTTTTCCAAGCAAAAAGATACAGATTGACTATATTTCTGAATTCTGCTACAATGTCCTTTAGGTAATCAGGGAAAAATATGCTCAGAGGTGTTGCCAAATTTGATTGCAAAGTAGAAATCAAAGTCTTCTCTAGTTTCAGTGTATTTTGTATTTACCTCTGAAAAATTGATTGCATTTCAATGACAGTGCACCAAAATACGAAGCATTGAAGTTATTCAGTTAGAAACAACTTGCTGCTGCTCCTGTCTGTTTAGTCTTCCCCCACTCAGCTCATGTCACTTAGAGAAGGACTTCCATTGAAAGGAGATGCTTCCCAGGCTTTCCAGATTACTGTTTAATTGGTTCCATTCCCCAGAGACTAAGACTCAGAGGAAGTTTTCGAAGCTGAAATGACAGTGATGCAAGAGAGTGTTTCCTCCTTCTCATTCACTTCAGCATCCCTGCATGCAGGTCCCCTCCCTTGAGAGTCCCACATGCTGAGGAGCATTCAAGCCTCAAGACACGTCAGGAAGGGAGGGCATGCAGAGGTGACAGCATGCGACAACGCGATTCCACAGAGATGCAGATACTCTGGAGAAGAGCGATTCCCAGCTGGGGCAGGAGGATGTGTGTGAGCTTGAGCAGAACTGAGGAGAGAGGCAGGCAGGTCTCAGATGGGTGAATGCAGAAAGACTTTTCAGTAGCTGCCCCCTGACAGGCTGTCAGGCAGAGTTCCCTTGCTAACTACAATATCTCTAGTGTCTCCACAGTGGGCACAACTCAGACTTTGATAAGCATTTCAGAGCCACAAACCCAATTCAGATATACTGTTCCTATTACTTTCTTATTACTTCATTTAATTATCTGCTTAAATTAATTTATATTGATTCATTAGATTGAGCCTATTCAGATAAAGACGGTGTTTCTTCTGATGTCTTAGTTCCAGTAATTCAGACCAGCTACTATCTACAGCTGTCCCAGGCTCCTTACAGAAGCAATGGATGAAGCATCCACTGTGGAGGCCAGAATAATTAGTTACAATAGCTTGCCAGAATATACCTGCTGCCCACAGGCAAGCTGAAAACTCTAAGTTCATCCATAGTTCATGGCTATTCTTTGATGCAAGGTCTTGACCAGATTCTGGGAGCTGAAGTTGTTGCTAATTCCCAGCACAGGTTGAGCATCTCCTAAAGCCAGAGATAAAAACTGCCAGATCAAAGAGGGATATGTGGGAAGGGAATAGTGCCTGGAAATTATACCTTACATATTGCAAACATTTGTTATCTGTATTCTATATGTACATCAGGCTACTGGAGGCAGCCCAGACCAGGCTCCTTGGCTGTCATCTGCCTTTTCTTGAACCATGGGCATTCCAGCCCCTTCTCAGCTCCAGCGTTCTTGTCCAGGGAAAGGTAGCAGGCATTCTTTCCTGGCAGCCCAAGCAAAGTGGCTTGTTGTAGAGTAAATACTACAAACATCCCTCCCCACACTGATATCTGGATTTGAGGCAGCACATTTATAACTTCCTCTGAGAAAAGCAAAATTACTCAAGAAAGCAAGTGCCTGGCCCACCAAATTATCTACTGTCCCCTCTTGTTTCAGACTGTAGAACTGGGAAGTGCTAATTCCTGCTGCTTGTTCTTTTGCTTCATTTTCATGAGAATCATAAGCCAGGGTTGGAAAGAAACAGAGTTACAGCTTCATTAGGATAGGATAGGATAGGATAGGATAGGATAGGATAGGATAGGATAGGAGTGAGAGCACTGCAGCACTGGCACTACTTGACTGCCACACTGGTCACAGACCCTGGGAAGGATCTGTTGAGATATGGACATGAACACAGTGTAGATGCAGCAGCTTTTTGCCACAGGTATATTGCAGCAACTCTGCAAATTGCTACACTTCACTTTCAGTTGTCCACAGAGGTGTAGTACTCAGACACTGTCTAGATCACCCAGAATTAGCAAAACTACATCTATTTTAGGACACTTAGTGCTCTCTCAGCAGTCTTTCTTGGGATGGCAGTGCATGCTCTGGTTCTCATGTTCTTATTACAGTAGATCAATGCATTGCTGAGCACACCCAGCAGCAGGTCAGCTCTCCATAGCTATGCTGCTGGGCTCTCTTGTTGCTGAGTTACGGGCAACTGGAAAGAGCAGCTGAAAAAACAGCTCCATAAAGCCTGGTAATTAATCTAATGAAGATTTAACAAGCCTATAGCACCTTCTGCTTGGATTTCGCCAGTTGGGCAGAGGATGTGTTGTCTGTGTGGTCTCCAGGAAGCAACAGTACATTTGCAGCTTCTCATATTGCTCCATTAAAAAATAAGAAATCTTTAAGGGTGACAGCTTACAAAAGATTTACTGCCTGATTCCTGATCTTGGTATTCACACTTCTGCTTCAGCTGCTGCTCAGTCCTGGAAACCTCACTTTCCAAGTGTAACTCTTCTGCCAGAATTTAACTAGCAACAGCAAACTTAACAGAATGAGCCAGAAACAAGGAAAAGATTTACTACTTCGTGAGTTTATTCTCCATGTGCAAAGAAAAAACAGATATCTTAATATTTTGTTAAAGGGGACAAAAAACGTGTAGCAAGATAGGTAAGTAGTAAACACTGCAACTATTTTCTAAGGCAGAACTAGAATTTAAATAATTTTTCATATATTTTCTTTTGGTGAGGCAGCTTCTAGGACAGAGGTTGGCTTTCATCTGCTTTCTTGCACTGATCTAGATGAGGAAATTAAGATTCACTCTGTTGAGTTACAAGACCTGTACTGACTGACCTGTGCAACTTGGCTCTGTCAGCTGCTCCTTGCTTTGCCAGCACCCCTCTGTTTGGCCAGTCCACCCTAAGCAAAACATGTCCCAAGGCTGTCTGCTGGTCATTCTCAACCCCTCTCTGCCTGAGCAGATGTCAACAGGCACTTTGTCAATGTTTTCTCCCCAGGGAGTTTTGGAGAAGGGAGGCTTTGGAGGGAATGATGATGCCAGACTGGAGCTGGCATGGAAAGCTGAAGGGATCTCACCCAGCCATGCTGGTGTGAAGCGTCTGCTCCGTGTGTGGCAGCCAGATAGGAGCACTGGTACGTGGCCAGCACAGACCTCCCTCACTAATCCAGAGGGAGATTTGCGTTCCTACTGAAGATAAAAGCAAGCACATAAATAAAGACAAAGTGCTTGGGCAGGATGGCACCATACTCTCAGGTGGGTGCATTACCTCTGTTGGATTTATTTGATCTGTTTGCCACATCTCTTTTGCAAGGAACTGTTTAGCAAATTCCCTGTGTCTGTCAACCCCTTTCCATCCACAGCAGCAGTCAGATGTATGAACATTGTTGCACTCCATTTATTCCTGAAAACAGAGAATAAGTTGTGAGGCTACAAAAATCATCAGGAGCCAAAAGCAGTTTGTTTGGTTTCAGGGGAGAAATGGCTTGTCCCTTTAGCTGCATCACCAAAATATCAGCTTCCAGCAATGGAACAGCCTTTGCTGTTCAGCTTGTCTAGGTGAAATTATATTGTTCCTGCTCTCCTCACTCTTTGTCGCTGTAACCCTCACGCTGCTTTAGCCACAGTACTTATCTGAGACCCCCCTTGCCGTAGTGAGGCTGTCAACTGCGTTGTTCTGCATCCCTCTTTCTTGTGCTGCTTCCCCAATGTGCTCCCAGAGATTAAATGTGTCTCTTTCAGGGATTTGGAGAGGTCTTTGCAAGAGTAACATTTGTTCTTTCCTAGAGCCACGAGGGTACAAATCTGGAGTACCACTCTTCCCCAGCAGCACTGCTGGTTAAACAATGCCTGCTAGAGAAAAAGAAAGAAAGAAAGGGGATAATAGATAATGAAAATAATGAATAGGTGCCATCCTGAACCACATCAGTTCTGTTAGGCTGGTAAAGGAGGAGGGATGACTGAAAAACTGGTGATAAGGATGTCCTAGTAAGTGACTGGTAAATTTTCTATCCGCTTTCCAGAGGATGTATCTTTCATTCTCAGGAATACAATAAACTTTCTTCTTGTGCACCATCAACTGTGCTAATGTCAATCACTGCAAATCCACTGCCCTTACTGCAATTTTACTTCTTTATGGCAACTGAAGGCCTGACTCCACCACATACTGACTCAACAGAAAAATCCATACAAGGACTTGACAAGGTTTGAGTTTGAGCCTCAAAACAAAACCAGAGGTTCAACCAGTGCAAATGATTTTTCCCAAATAGCCTAAACGAAACTGTATTCCTGCATCTCATATGCTCCCTGGGGGTCCAAAGTGTGTGCAGCACTGTGGGCCCTGGGACACAGAAGCACAGAGGTGTGACAAGCTGAGGGGACACAGGCGCACACAGCTTTAGATCTTGAAGCTGGGTTTAGCCTGAGGCCAAAACAACAGCATCAGTGATGCCAGCAGTTGAAAGCTTAGTCTTTCTCTTGACATCCCATCCCTGCATGAGGCCAGTGGCACATATATCCCAGCAGTGGAACAGATGAGCTCTCCCAAGTTACATAAATCAAACCTCTCTCCATGTGCTGACCCTCACTCATAGCAGACCTTAATTTCTGTGTACTCAGTACCCAGCATTACAGACCACAGTGAGGCTTCTGGCATGGAGCAAGTGAGTGTCTGAAAGGGCCACCAGGACATCTCTGTGGCCAGGGATCTATACAGGAGAGCATAAAAGAACAAAGAAGAAAATAATAACAAAAATAGAGCAGGAAAAATTAAGCCCAAATTGCACAGGAAACAGCAGCAAAGAAAAAGTGTTGGGAATAGAGCTGTTGAAAATGTCATTGCAAAGGTCAGGGCAGGCTCAGGGAGACAGCAAAGACAGGAATACTAAGCACGCCAGGAAATGTAAATACGTTCTTTTTCCAGTGTTCACAGAGGGATAATGAGAGCAATGCTGAGGACAGCCTTACACTTTCAGGGGGAATAAAGAAATAATGAGGGGACTCTGGGTAAAACCAGAGTGAGTGATGAAGGACTTGCTCTTGTTGCAGATTGTTAAAGTTTCAGGGCAAGGATTCAGCTGCTGGGGATCTCAGCAATGAGATCTCCAGGAGCGGGGAGGAGCGGGGGCTGTGCTAGATGGACAGACCTTGTTATGCTGCCATTGCGGTCTCGTGGCAAGGTCAGGGAAATGACGCAGGTAGCAATGAGTCAGGGTCCTTGAATCCAGCAGCTAGTGGGTCCAGCCAGATGGAAAACACCTGGAGAAGTGTAATTTGATTAAAAATAGTCTGCAAGGGCTAACGAAAGAAAATCATGTTTAACAAATTCTATTGGAGGTTATTGTTCCTGAAGTGGATGACATTAAGAGCTGACTGGCGGATGCCGTGGGTGTAATTTACCTGGCCTTCAGTATAGAATAAATGAATACATTAAATTTGCATTTATATAGCTCCTTTTCGTCCACACAAAGCACATTGCAGACATCACGTGGGCCATACAAAAGATACGTCCATGACAAATTGGGACAAAGAAATTATTAGGAAAGCAGGTCCTGGAGAGGCTGTGGGTTGGAGTCATGGGTGTCTCCTCTTAGAGGTGCATGATCCACGCCTGGGTACCCATAGTCTGTCCATAGAGAGCTAACTTAATTGGAACATAAGCCTGCAGACCACTTGGAAATTTTTAGAAGTGAATTCCTGCTGGTCAACTCACACCGTCCCTCCCTCTTTCCAAGGAGAATCCCCAAGCAAAGGGTATCCAGGCTATCCTTTACCTTCTTTTAGATTTTAGGATGTACACTGCTCTGAAGTAGTCTCACACCTCCCAGGTCCTGCAGCAGCAGCTGGAGCTGCATTAGCCAGTATATCCTGCTGCTGCTAAGGATGCCTCATAAGGAACAAGTCCCTCAGCAAAATGCACATAAAAGCTTCTTTAAATGTCCTCTGCTACAGCAACAAGCAACATACTGCACTTTGTGGAGGCACCTAAAAGCCTCATTTAGAATTGACCATAGTATTTTCATAGATGTTGAGCTTTTTTCTTTAGTGAAAAACAGCAGAATTGTTTTCAGATAGCTGAGATGTGGTTTCTATTGACCTTATCAAAATATTAGTATTTCTTTTTTATTTTTAGTAAAGATGGTTGTTGCACAGTTCTACAGCTGCAAGTACTCCAGCAGTTGAACCCTGCTGGCAATCATTTCAAGGTTAACAAAGGCAGGAAGACGGCTTAGAAAAAGTCAAATTCATGCCTAATGTGGAAGAGTTAAAGATGACTTCCATGTCAGCCAGGCTGCTCATGGTCTCTGCCTTCTCCTGCTCAACGTAGCCTTCACTGCCCTGGGTAATAAACTTCACAGTAATTGTGTCAGCAAGGATTTCAGCAGCGTGTTGCCATCAGGGCTGCACTGCAGTTCCTGGTTGTTGGTTTATCCTGTGGGCTTATAACCCTCTCATTGTCTCCAGGATTGATGTAATCCCATGCAAGCACCACGCTATGTCTCTCCGCAGCTGTATGGTACTGCGAATATCTCTGTGGAAGGACTATCTATCAGTAATTTTAATGGTGCTAACCAGCTGGTTGTAATTTCCTTGTAGCCTTTTTTCTGCTTTGTTTTGTTTTAAAGCAGTATAAAGTGTTTTGCCAGTATAAATAACAGTAACTTAAAAATTTGCCTCAAAGTTGTCTCTTCTTCAAACAATCCCTGACTTATTCCAAAAGCATTTACTATGTGAAACAATTGTGAGAAATTACACTGGCAGCCAAAGACAAGCTGTCTCCAGAGTCTGATTTTAACAGATTATTTTTATTAGAAAACACTGGGAAGTGTCAGTGAGTGACAACTTGGAGAACTGGTTTATGGCAATCCTTTCAACAGCTATCTCTCTGCACTTACTCCACATCAATCTTAAATGAGTGCCTCTTTCAAGACTTATCTCATCTACTCCAATTTTAGAAACAAATTAATAAAGTGCATTTATCCCCTCCTACCCACATGGAAGCTTGGCTAGTTCTGCATTTATGTAACTTTTATATGCATCTCAACCTTGATCTGCTTTTCCTAAAAATACGTTTATCAGCCTTTTGATGAAGGGCATTTCCTCCTCCTTTTTCATTCCTCAATGTTTATATTCCTGAGCTGTACTCATGCTGTTGCACTAAACTGTTCCATTTTCACAGTTCAGCTTTTAATGAGGGTTGGTAATGGTTGTGGCAGGGTATTTGTGAATCCACTGCCTTCATGTTTCATCATGTATGGCATGAGGCACAGTCCCAGTGCTGTTTTGCAGGAAGGCAATGTGCCTTTCTCTCTCCCAGGCTCCCTCAACCACTCGAGGTATGTGCACAGTGGACACCAGGACAAGTTCCTCAGATGGAGAGAGAGTCTGCCTAAAATCCCAGGTATATTCATTAACATCAATATTGTTTAATTGTGCCCAGTGTACATTTTAATGAGACTTGGCTCTTTACACATGCCAGACCTAGGCCAGGCTCTGCTTCCATCTGACACTCCACTGAAGAAAGTCATACATTTATGATGCAAGAAAAATGTGTTTTGGCACATTGCAAAGATCTACTGTTTTCCTTCTGCTTTGGATTCAGGAATTTACATTTGCTGCAGAAATACTGATATTCTTGTTTATAATGGGATTGGTAATTCAGACTGACTCAGCTTCCAGGAGGTTTTCATACAGCCTTTGGATATTTCTCAGTAATTTTTTTTTTATTGACTGGCCCTGGGGCCTCTTCTCTTCAGCCCTGCTCTTGGGAGCACTGGGTACAATTTTAACTTTTTTGCTCAGCCCCTGTCTTTCAGTCTCTTGAGGATGGGGGCAAGGGGGACCCACCTGCATGGAGGGGAAAAAACCCAAAGCAATCTGCCATCCTGTGAGGAGCTAAGCTCCACCTGTGTCAGTCTCACAGAGGATACTGAACAAATCCCCAGCCCTCAGGGCACCCTGATTCTCACAGGGCTTCGCAGAACTGTGCCAGGTGACTCTAGTAGCCGTGCTGTGGCTTTCCACTTTAATTGGGCTGCTTTAAGTTTATTTTTTTTTGCTCCTTGATTTTGTCTCTCAGGTCATCATGGTGACCAGTTCCCTGCTCTCATATCCAATACCCCACCTTCAGTATTTTATACAAGACAGGCACCCCCAGCAGACCATGCACCTCTTGCTGCCACCCAAGCTGTGCACTGGAGGGTTCATATGCCTACACCCCAAAACAGATCTTGCCTCTCCCCCACCTCATCACTGTCTCCACTGCTGCCAGCCTTTCTCTCCCCTGGGATTCTGGTGCACAAAGTTTATTTTGTTGCTCTCCTTTCTCCTGGTATCAGCAACTGTTCCAGATGTCACAGATGTGTATTGAGGAGCCCACTCAAGTCTAAGGCAGTTAAATGGTTTCAGGAATAAGCTACGATTGAGTTTGCAGGAGGTCAAAAATGGAAGCATTTCTCTCACATATGGTCTTTGCTGGGTTTGTGTTCTGTTCACTGTCAAAAGCTACTGCTGCACCGTAGGCCTGTGTGGACTTGATGAGATCTCTAGCATTCATGTTTTTATGCATTGAAATAATGTCTGGAGTGACCTTCTGCTAGCCCATGTGTTGACCACTTTTGAAAATAATAAATTTCTTTTGACCCGCTAAAACGGAGCAGAGCGTGGTGTGCCTGGTGGCATTACCAAGATGATTGAACAACCAGTTGTCCTTTCAGCACAGTGACGGGAATAGAGGATGAGCTGAACAGATAAATTAGTTCTTTTCACGTTGCAATAGGGAGCATGCAATAAAAGAGAAGACATTTGGAAATAAATAACTGAGATGGCATTTCAAACAAAGCAAAGATATACACACTCACCTATTCCCACACAAAACCCTGTAAAACTTTCTGGGCAGAGTGGGGGCTGATCTTTGCTTTGTTCTCACCACAAAGATGCAAATGGGGTGAGAAACAGCAGGAATTTATTCTCATGACAAATACAAGAGTAATACTGAGCTGCTTTATATATGTAATCCGACTTTATCCATTTTCCTGTATGACCGTGTTCAGTGCTACATGCTCAGGCTCTTCCTCATGGTTTGCCTTTTGGAATTACTATGGCTGGGCATATGTTGTCAGAGGATAACCATGATGATCTCCTGACTTCTCAAGTAAGATTTTAAACCTCCATCCAGGCAAGTCAAGTCATGCTGGCAACATTAGAGTCCGTTGGTCTTTCCAGGGAGTCAGTAGTGTGTGTCCACAGAAATTTGATCACATTTTAGAGACTAGAAAATTGTTTTTCAACTGATTAATTAGCAATGGTGAAGTGGATTGGGCAGGAGGCTGGTTAATCCCTGCAACAGCAAAGCCTGGAGAAAATTCCCTGCAGCACTCGCAGGCTCATGGGACACTCTGGTTGGGGGCCATCACACTCCACTGCAGGTAGACAGAAATCTGCTGGACACCTGAGCCCAGGCTGCAGCATGGAGCTGTGGGGCCACACTGTCCCAAGCAGGCTTGTCCAAGGCTTGGGAATAAAATGCCCCTCACTGTTCTTACAGTGGCAGAGCCCAGTCCCAGCCTTTACACACATTATTCTGTTTTGATGCATTGCGTGCAGAGACCAAGAGAAGACTACTAAGAGGGTGCTGAACAATGTTTTTCCTCTTAGACGGCTAAAGCCAGAGACCAAAACCCAAAGCCAGGTGTTTGGGGCAAAATTATTTTATTTCTTTATATATTCCAAATGGCTGAGCATTACAAACACGGCATATGTCACTAGTAGTGCAAGTCCTCAGCAAACATGCTGCCACTCCTCACAGTTAATGGATTGAAATAATACCATGTTAGCTTTATGAGAGGTCTCAAAATGTACAAGAGCCTACATTTATGTCTGAAAATATTCTGGTTTTATCACCTAATTTTTTAAAAAGTGCTTAAACACAGCTCTTGTACATTTTGAGACCTCTCATAAAGCTAACATGGTATTAGCCCCATTTGCCAAAAAATGCCTGCTGCCTTTTTATATCATTACATGGATGACATCCTTGTTGCAGCAGAAAAACAAGAAATAATGGAGGAAGTCTTAGCCCTTGTCGCTGCTGCTGTATCCCGGGCAGGGCTTTGTGTTTCCCCTGAAAAGGTTCCATTTCAACCCCCTTGGAAATACCTTGGGTGGCACATTAGGACCCAGAGTGTTTCTCCTCAACCTTTGCAAATTCACACAGACATTCACCCTTTGCATGATGCACAAAAACTTCTGGGCTCAATTAGCTGGGTTCATTCCTTGTTAGGAATTTCAAACGCAGACCTAAGCCCTTTGTTTGATCTGCTAAAAGGAGAGCCAGGTCTCCTATCGCCTCACCAACTCACACCAGAGGCCAACCAAGCACTGCAACTGGTAGCTGATGCTATTTCAAATTGGCAAGCAGCCCGATGGGCCCCTGAGTTGCCCTTTTCCCTGATAATTCTGAATCCAGATAGGCAACCTCATGGTTTGATATTCCAGTGAGATCCTAAAGCGCTCGACCCCTTGCTGATCATTGTCTGGGGTCCCGGTGGGCCAAAAATTCTTGTGGGGAGTAAATGAACAGAGGAGTCAAGCAACGTTATTGTGGTTGAGGTTGCCAGGTCCAGTCTGGTGCTCCTTGCAGTTGCTGGGCAAAGATCTGAGGCGGTGCTCTGCTGGGCATTCTTGGTGGCTGTGCTTGTGGGGCTGGCATCTGCAGCGGTACCATCTGTGCCGGCTGAGGCATCTGAGTCAGCTGAGGCATTTGTGTCAGCACATGGTGCCGGCGTGCACTCAAATTCCAGTTTCCTTGGATTAGGCGACCTTCAGAATCATATTTGGAACGACACTGGTTAGAAAAATGTGTCCTTTCGGCACCTTGGACACATATCAGGGGTTTTTGGCTTAGCTCCTTTCTGAGCAAAACAACTTTTTTTAAGGTGGCCAGGTTTTCAGCAGCTATAGCAAACTGCTGAACTTCCAAAAGTGCCTTTTGAAGCTGCAAAAGCTGTGGCCATGGCCTTATATTGATGCTCTAGTGTCCCAATACGGTTGCATGCTTCAACCATTTCAATAAGACTCGGTTCTTGGTTAGGCAGAGGCTTAAGGAGTTTTTTACAGTCTGTGTTTGTATTTTCAACAGCAAGCTTTAAAAACAAAATTTCACGGGCAACTGCATTATCAATCTGGCATTCTAACGCTTGTTTGAGACGATCGATAAACTGCACGTAGGGCTCTTGGGGTCCCTGGACAATGATTGTGANGGAGTCATTGTGTGGGCAGCAAACACAGAATCTAGCAGGCTTACAAACGGTGGTGAGCCAACACCGTGTTCTGTTGCCACTCGCCCGGAGTTCTTTGATCTCTCAGAAAGATAGCTGTTCCCAATGG
>VWYP01023547.1:0-12173 GCA_013400435.1 Pycnonotus jocosus | reverse complement strand
GGTCCCTTTTTTTTTTTTTTTTTTTTTTTTTACCTTCCTGCTGATGGCTGTGACATTTGCTTTCCCCGTGTCCCTGGCTATCTCCCCCAATTGTCATGACACTTGTATCACATCTGAGAGTGGCCTCACAATGACACCAGCCAACTCTCAGCACTAGGGGATGCGTTCCATCAGGTCCCACAGCTCTGTCTACAATCAGTTTCTTTAAACACACCTTAATCCTTTACCTTTATCTCTGAGGGCAAATTTTCCTTGCTCTAGACTTTCCCAAGGATCACCACCGAAGCCACGTTGTTCCAGGTGTTGCTGTGGTCGAATTTTTATGAAGGTGAGATGGTTTCAGACCATTCCTGCATGGAAGGTTTACATAGATAGTGAGTGATATTGCCCCATTTCCTGATGGTGTTAATTGAATGTAACTATGCAAATATGTCCTTTAAAACCTCATACAGATTGATAATGATGATTGCAACATTTTTTTTCTAATTGGAACGATGGTTAACCCCTAGAAGGAGCATTTGGAAATACTAGAGGTGATTAAATGTTGCATATCACAGTTCCTGGACAGATTTACCTGATTCCTGCTTACACCTAAGACGAAATGAAAAAAAAAAGAAAAAAGAAAAAGAAAAAAGAAAAAAATTGCAGATGCTTTCATGTATCCATTTATTACAAGTTGGTAAAACAAATTTATTGTCATGGAAACAGGATTAATATTTTAATAAGCCTCAGCACAGGGCTGATTTAAAGTAATCTGATAAAAATAATTAAGGAAGAGCAGACTTTAGGTAACACACTCAGCAGGAATACTTGTGTCATTCTTTGTAGTTGGCAGACCTTTCAGTGTGAGGTGGCTAACTTGATACTCCAGGTGTTGTGATTTATGTTTGTCATGCTGTGCATCTTTGGGAATTGAAATATTCATCCATGTCACTGAACCAACAGAGATGGATTTTTCTCATTAACTGAATCCCAACAAGATAATCATTGTGGACTTGAAATGGATCTGTATATTTGAAGTTTATTATTCATTCCACCTAGGAAAAGCCTTTAGCTAATCATATTTTAATGACCTAAGAGACTTCAAGGGAATTATAATTAATATTCAGAAAGTAGCTGTATTTTCTTCTGGAATGTGCGGTTTAATTAAAGGGAGCAAGCTGAAAAACAAAACCGTTTTAAAAAGGTTATTTTCGATTGAAATCTCATAGTGTAGAGACTTATCTCAATAAAAAGAGTGTAGTTGTTTCAAAAAGTTGAATAAAGACCAAATCATTAAAACTTTTTAGCTTCTGAACATAATTTTGGTTTTACATATATATATTTTTCCCACAGCCCCAATGTTATAAAGTTAAAGGATTAGAAAATGTCAGATTACTTTTCGTTTGGTTTGTAAGGAAATGATTTATGATTATACAGATTTTAATAAATAACTACTTTTCTTTCACATGAATTTTTAATGGTGTTGTGAAAATTATTCTTCCTATATGGCTTATACCCAAAATATATATATATACATATTTAGAAAAGCTGTTTCTTGCATTTTTTATCACTGTAGGTTTGTATTCCCATTGTGGAACACATCTTCACTTTTTCATATGGTGTAATGGAGGCAACCTCTGAACTCTTGGCGTGAGCTGTGTCTGTAATTTGAAGTTCCTAGCTGCATTATACTGGGCTTTAGTTGATTAACCAGGAGTGGAAGGTGTAACTAGCCACGGACTGGTGCCCTGCCAAAGGAGCTGCAATGCTATAGGAATCAGAGGTAGTATTTTCCCAGTTCACTGGACTGTGTAGACTCCACCAGCTTGAATTTATATTAGCATTGGATTTAATCTGTGTTCTGCTGTGCAATACAAAAATGAATAAGAGGGTGACTAGACTGAATATTCAGCTTGGTGAAATTAGAATGTTGATCTGACTTTAGCTGATGTACATATAAAACATGACAACTGTTAGCTACCTGATATATATTTATGTAATTTTACATTCATTATGGTATAAAAGGACTCAGAGAAATTCCACCAAATATCTGGTCTCATTTCTGTCTATGAAATAATTTGCGCCTAATGTTGAAATTGCTGGATGGAAGAAATGTTAGTTAATCTTAGGCTACTGTGGTCTCTTATCCTGAATTTGAGGGGAAAAAACCCAACGCAAACCAGACCAAAAAAAAAAAAAGTCGTTGATAGAAAATAGATTTACCCATAAAAACTCTACATAATTTTCACAATATAGTTTGCATTTAGAGGAATTATTCCAAAAATACCAGTCATTGCAGTTCCTGATAATCTCTTAGAGGTAACAAAACTGGATCTGTGATATTTTAACAACCATCTAGCTAAAATTTCCAACCCTGTTAGGAACTGTGTAATGTAATCATGACTGGACATTTTTGGCTGAGAAAAATGTGGGTGAAAAGAGCTCAAGGACGTGTATTCAGTATAATTTACTGTTGCTTAATATTCTGTACAACTGCTGCATTATTTACAGGCTGAGATGCATTGAAAGCTCCAATGACTGATGCAAATATACTTTTTAAAAGCCAAGTAATTCAAGTGTTATTCCTTTTATGATTTTTTTAAACCTAGTCTAGAAACGTCGCTATTTGTGATATAAATGGTTAAAACATGCTTAGTCAAAGGAAAGATCATCTTCTTTGTAAAATGTTGGCATTTGTCATTTTTTCACCTAGAATATTTGATGATATAATTAATGTAATTTTTTCACCTAGAATATTTGGTCATATAATTCATGTCTCAAATATGGGGCTTACATATGGAGTTTTGGGGGTTGCATAGGTCTTGTTCATAGTGCAGTGATATGTTTAGTCATTGATTTAATAGAGTACAGTTGGCAACAATGTCTTCTACACAGGAGTTTCAGACAGTGACCACATCATTAAAAACTTCAGTGATGTAAATTCTTATGGCACTTATTCTTCCTGAACTGAGACATAATATATACTTTTACTCAGTTGTCAAGAACTGGTTTGGGAATCTCAGCCCAGATCTACATAAGTATCTATACTGGTGTAGCTGCTCTTGAAATCTGCAAAGGTCTGCTGTAACAATCTGCCATAATAGAAATTTTATGCTTGTCTTTTTTTCCTTTGGTTTTTTATCTGAATATGCTTGTTTGACAAATCCTAATATTTAGCATTTCTTAATTGATTGAAGGTAATGTGTCTCTTTCATAATGTCTTAGATATTTTCGGGTTATACCTTGCTAGCACTTTGCCAAGTAAACAGAGCTAGGGAAAGGTTCTGATTATTAATTCCTTATCATTAAAAAAAATTGAGTATTTCAAGTAACATATAATTCTAGAAGATTCAATGCAGTTTTCTCTTGATATTTTGACTTTAACTCACACTTTTTTCCTCACGTCACCTTCAGGTGTGTCTCAGTGCGTGATTTTCTGAGTGACGTACAAAGTTTAAAAATCTGATTAGACAAAGCATATTTGAAACAGAATAAGAAATGTTTCTTAAGCATTACTTGAGATACCAGAAGCACTTTTATACATTCATAGCTGGAGATGTTTAAGTCAATGTTCCAATCTTGCAGAGATCTCTGCCATCTCTTCCTGACTTTTAAATATGTGTATATTCAAATGCATTTAATACTTTCTGTAACTTTCTTTACATTCTTTCTACTAATTTTTCAAGGTGTGTAGATAACTTTGCAGCAATTATAAAATAGATTTGTTGTTGTTGTTGTTGTTGTTGTGAGATGAGTTTTGTGCCCTATGCTATATGCATTTTAAGCTTCCCTGGAAATGAAGAAGGGGGAAAGGAAAGATGGAACAAAATAGTGGAAGGAAGATTAGACCTCTAACCCCTGAGAGGATTGTTTAGTTTCTGTGTGTGTATGTAATTCTTGATGCCTTACTTCAGAGAGAATGTAAAACTTAAAAGCCTAAAATCTTCTCTGAGCATATATCTCTCACTTCAAACATTTTCAGATAATAATTTGGGAGTATTTTGAAATAATCAGAAATTGATGAATTCTGTGATACAACTACAGCAGTTGTCTCTCTTTCAGATTTACAAAGACACTAATGCCACCACTAAAAATATCTCCTGTGTTGTCATCGACATTATTCAAAATGTGGGAGTTCTTCTGATTACCCCAGAAGGTAACTAAACTACCATTAGATATATTTACTGACTTCCAGTTGACAATATGGTCAAAGTATTTTACTAACTTAGTTATCAAGATATTTTACAGACATTTTCAATTGTACTCAGAGATTATCTGCTTGAACTTGCAGTTGATCATTTAGATCAGAGAGATACAGAATATAGAATTCTCCACTTCTTTATCTTTCAGTTTCTTTTGTGCTCACTAAAGCATTATGCATGGCGTGAGTATTCTTACAGCTATACATTCTATGTATTTAATTTCCTGCCAATATATTACAGTCTCAACCTCTCTTGCTTTTCAAATGAAAGATACTAACTTCATCTACTTTTCAGTGCAGTGTACTCTGGTTCAAGTGAATAGTTGCAAATAATTCCAATGAGGTTTATAGTATAGTTTCGTTTACAGAGAGTTGTGGTATGCCTGGAAGTCCTTCATAGAATTTAAAAGAACTTAAAGAGTAGTGTTGCTGCATATTGTAGAAATCACATCTAGGAAAGTGGACACATAACTAAGTTATACATGTTGAATAACCCCCCCCTTTTTTTTTTTTTCTGAGTCTGTGTAGTTTTCTTAAAACTTCTCTGGTTTTCTTACCAAAACCGGTTTTTCTTGCTCCATTGGATTTTCTTATTTACAAAAAAATAAGAATTTGAACCATTCTTTTCTTCATATGATTTTTTAAAAAAATATATGCATTATCTAAATTACTGTAAGTCATATTCATATAGAGCTAAATAAAATCTAAATTACTGGGAGTCATATTCATAGAGGACTTTGAGTTATGAAGTGAGCAATCTTAGAATTAATTGCTGTGGTATCTAGTCTATCCTTTCCTACCTTTTAGCTTCTTTCCACACACTTTTCACACTTAGTAAGAATCAGATTGGGCCACCGGAATGCCCTAGGATATTTTGCAATTAGAGGGGACTAGATGATCATTAAGATCCCTTTCAATCCTTAACATCCCATTTTTCTATGATTATTTTCAGGTTTTCATCTTTATTACCAGAAGCCTAGAAATATTTCAAATGAGTATTTTAATTTTTGTGAACTATTTTATAGGTTTATTATTTTACAGTATTAAAAGATACACAATGTCAATATAATGATATGCTGACATATTATGCTTTTAAAATTTTTTGAAGTGTTTGAGAAGTCCAATATCCTGCCAGCTTAAAAGAGTTGTATGAAATAACTTCATTTCACATAGAATGGGTAAAGCTGTAAGGGACCACAGTGGGTCATCTAGTCCAGCCACCCTGTCCAAATGGGACCATCCTAAACAGAATTAAGTCTAGAGTGCTCTTGAATATCTCTGGTGAGGGAGACTCCACAACCTCTCTGGGCACAGACAGCAGCACAGTAAAGAAGTCCTTCCTCACAGGTGGAATTTCCTTTGCCTGTTTCTGCCTTTTTCCTCCTCACTGCTCAGCATCACTGAAAAGAACCTGGCTCCATCTTCTTGACAGCCTCCCATCAGACACTTATTTACACTGATAAGATCTCCTCTCACTCATTGCTTCTCAAGACTGAACAGGCTTATTTTTGTAGGGCTCCACTGGGCCTTCTCCAGGAGCTCCAGGTCTCTCTTGCACTGAGGAGCCCAGAACTAGACACAGACTCCAGATGTGCTTCACTAGGGCACATTAAAGGGGCTGGATCACCTCCCTTAGCCTGCTGGCAATATTATTCCTAATGCATCTCAGGATTCCATTGGCCTTGGCCATAAGGACACACTGTTGGCTCATGCACAGTTTGTTGTCCACAAGGACCCCCAGGTCTTTCTCCACAGAGCTGCTTTCCAGCCTCCAGCCCACCCTGGTGCATGGGGTTATAATTCCTCATCAGTGGAACCCTGCACTTGCTTTTGTTGAATTTCAGAAGGTTCTCTCCAACCACCTCTCTCTGCCCATCTCTCCAACCTGTTGAGGTCCTTCTGAAAGGCTGCACAGCCTTCTGAGGTATTGGCCACTCATCCCAGCTTTCTTTCCCTTTTGCTTTGGGTAGTATTTAGACTGTGAATTATTCATGTATTGTTTTGTTCTTCATTATTGCTTTCATTTATATATTTGATTTTATTCTCCATGACTGTGATTTGTGAACTGAGAAGAAAGTGTGACTAGGTTTGATTCTCAACATTATGCAAGTCCACTATCCTCATTAAAAAATCTTTATCTTGGAGGTATCTTCATGCATAAGCCTCTTGATAAAAATAAAAATGCTATCTCACAAAAGTTATTTAAAAGCAACTTCCTGATAATCATTCATACTCTCATTTGATGAGGTGAAGGAAACCTAGAGATGCACAAATATTTGTAAACAGCATAGATGCGTGCACTTTAATTCAAACCACACAAATGAACAAGCAAATAATAAAAATTCAACACCTCAAAATCCTTTCCTGCTGTCATATCTGACAGGGTACAAATGAGTATTAGAAAAATGTTTATTCATTTCCTTTCTCCAGGTGACAATTCTTTTCTGAAAGGAAAGCATTGAAATGTTGAAGGCTCAGTAATATTTTTGTAGCTGCAGAGAGACAAGTAGGTTGTAGCTATTTGAGCAGCCTTTCTTTCCATTTAAGGTTTTACCTGATCACTGATCTGGAGATATGTCTGAATGCAGTAATGGTCTATTACACTTTTACATGCTACATTAAGGTGTATGTTATGAAAGTGCTGCACTGAACCATCAAACGATAATATTTGAGAGAGCACCTCCCTATTATATAATGCTATGAAAGGCTGGCCTCTGCAATTATATGGAGAATATGACCTTGTGGAGGAGAGCATTTTTATTTGCATGCGTACAGAAATTTAGTGTAAGGGAACAGATTTCAGCATTCAGTGCTATTGCCCAATGAAAGATGGCTCTAACTGCTGTTGTACATAAGGAAGCACAAAGCTAATTTTTATCCACTCCCAGAAAGATGAACAGTGAGCTGTAGCAAGGCATATATCATTCTTTTATTGCTACAATACAAGCTTTGTGTCAGAACATTTTTTCCTATTTACTTATACGGCAAATTAAAAGTGTAATTCTTAAAATGCTAATACAGAACAAGTAAAAATAAAAAAAGGAATTAATGGGGGGGGGGGAGGGGAATGAAGCATCAAATCCTGAGAGATATTAAACACATAATTGGGGTGTAGAAAATTTGGGTGAGAGTTTGTAGTTTCCTGACAAAGATAAAAGATTACTTCATGGGTTCTTAGGAATTGATATCTAACTGTAAGCTTTTTATTCAAAATAAACAAAAACTAAACAATTGTAAAAATCCTTAGATTATACTGGTAAGTAATTAAATCACAGAGTTGCATAGTTTCTTTTGATTTTGAGCTATTGTCACAAAAGGTGTGAAAAATCATGCTCAGCGCTTGAAAGAACCAATAATAATGGATTCATGAATCCTCATAAGCTCAAAAGTATCTAATAAACCAACAAGCACCTAGGCAAATAGCCAGAATTCTACGGAAGTTGGGGAGTAAAAAATCTAACATTAACTTTCAGGGTTTGTTTGCTTTTTTTTGTCTTCCACCTTTTTTTTTTTTTTTTTTCTTAAAAGTATCACGTGAAAAGCGGAGATTTACTCAAACCCTCAGTGTTAGATTAGTCTGTCAGAGCCCCAGGAAATCTGAGACCCTTCTGCCCTACCGGTCTGTCAATGCCCTGTTATGGGGAGCCTTCACTGAGCGGTTCACTGGACTGGAAGGCAGCTCAACCAACTTGCTCAGGGTCACACTCCAGAGAGACCCTCTCCTGAAGGACTCACATTAACAGTTTACAGAATAACTCTCCTAATTAATAAAATCAATAAAAGTGTGACAGGTTAAGGTTCAAAGACTGCTGGTGATAGCATCTGACTGCAAAAACATAAAGTGAAGTAGTAACAAGACCTAATCCCTAAAAGGAGCTAATGCAAGATAATAAGTCAGCACACGCACAGTACAGTTCTTATTCCCGTGGGGAAAAAGACAGGTTCAGCTCATTCTTAACTTACTTTTATACTCTTTATTTGTGTTTAGGGAGAGGTTGAGTTACTTTTGTTATACATTTTACTCGGTGAGGCATGGTCGTGCCTTTGGGGTGGGTATCTCAGTATGGTACCTGAGATAACCCTGGGATGGGGACATGCATCACTCCAAGGAGAATGATTTCACCATGGTTGCTGATTCAGCAGCAGGACATTTTCCTTTCTCTCCCTTGGTTCTCAGCTGCTGTGCAGCTTATCAGCTACAAAGAACCCCTGAGTTCCCTCCTCTGCAAGGGTTTCAACAAAATCTGGACACAGTGTTTCTGCTCCATTCTACCCTCTGTTTAGTCCTCCTTAGATTGTATTGTGTGTCAGATATGTTGACCACATTCCATCCAGGGAGTAGAAACTGTAGTTTCACCTATAATTTGTACGACTGTCTTTTTACCCCCAGTTATTTTTCCACAAAAGGCCTCTCAATAGACTTCTCCAAAATGCTAGTGCTTGTATATTTAATATCATAATCAGAAAGGGGAAAAAAAAAAACAGATAGGCTGGAAATCTGGTTCCAGTCACAATGATCTTTAAATTATTTGGGATAGTTGAGCTGGAACACAGACGCTACTGGTTTCAAATAACAGTGCCTTGTGAGACTTAATTTTGAATATTTTTAAAGACAATTAATAAAGTAAATCTACACCATCAGTTGACATTGGGAAGTCTTGCTATTTATTGATATCACATTCTCTTGTATGGAATGATATAATACACTAGTGATCTACACAAAATTCAGTCATTTTGTTGATAAGCATTAACCATGGTATTTTCTCTTTTTTTCATAGTCTGAATTAAGTTGTTAATCAAAAAAAATTGCATGGAAGGAAAAGGAAAAATAAGAGGCTAAGGGCTCTTTCTGAGCTTCCTTTCATTTCATAGTCCTTGACTGAAATGGGAATTAGAGATTTAATATTCTATAAAGTTCCCAAAGGATAAAAATGAGACTCAGACTTTGACCCAGCTCTGATTTCTAAATGCTTCCAAAAGGATGAGAGGTGTTACAAAAATAAATATTTCTAGACAGAGAAGCATCCACAAATGTTCATTATAATCATTTTATCATCTTTGATTATGGTATAAGGGGATAGGCCATAAAGCGTAAATCATAAACTATTAGTAGGTGTAAGAAGAGGCTGAACTGAGCTCTGAGTTACTGTAAAATGAAATTATGGGTTTGTGATACATACATGGATTCAGAGCTTCACGCCACGAAGGAGATGGCAATTTTAAAGTTCCATGGTAGTCATTTGCTAAAGGCTGGCTGTTTTGTAGACAGTGTTTTTGTACAAAGCCTCTACAGTGAGGAGGAAGAATTCCTGTACTCAGATTTTCTTCATTCAGGTGCAAGTTTTCCCACTTTGGGATGTCACTTATATCTGTTGTTTCTGAAAGAAACAATCATGAGACACAGTAAGGGTTTTGCTGGGTTTTTTTTTGGGGGGGGGGTTGTTTTTTTTTTTTTTTTTAGTTTACCTCAACTTTTCTTTTACTGTTCCCTCAAGTGAACAGCTCATCCAGTAGACTGTGTTCAATGCCTGACAGTAATAAACATGATCCACACACAAGGAATCCTGGTAACACCAGCAGCAAAGCAACAGTCTTGATGGGATCATGGTGGTGTGGTTGGATGACTTCCATGACTGGAGTATTGAATGAAGGAATACAAGATCTTTAGGAAGGACAGGCCAGAAGGAGCCCAGAAGTCAAAATTGTATCCAGTCCTGTTTAACATCTTTGTTACTGATCTGGATGATGGTGCAGGGGGTATCCTCAGCCAGTTTGTCGATGATGCAAAACTGGGAGGAGGGGCTAACAGGCTGCAGTGCAGCTTATCATCTGCAGGTTGTGATCACCTCCAGGCAGACCTGGACAAACTAGACAAATGTGGAGAGAAGAACCACATGGAGTTCAACAGGTCCTGTACCTGGGGAAGAACAACCTGCACATCAGTATATATTAGGAACAATACATCTGTAAAGCATCTTGTCAGAGAGAAGGACCTGGGGGTCCTGGTAATCACCCAAGTTGAACATGAGCCAGCAATATGCCCTTGACACAAAGGATCAATGGTATCCTGCACTGCATTGGACAAAGTATTGCCAGCAGGCTGAGGGAGGTGATCCTTCCCTTCTACTCAGCACTGGAAAGACCACATCTGGAGGGATATGTCCAGTTCTGGGCTCTTCAGAACAGGAGGAGCATGGACATACTGGAGAAAGTCCAGCAAAACACTGCAAATATGATGAAAGGACTGCAGCATCTCTCCTGTGAGTAAAGACTCAGAGCTGGGACTGTACATCTTGGAGAAGAGAAGGCTCAGGGGGATCTTATTAATGCATACTAATACTTGAAGGGAGAGCACAAAGAAGGCTGAGCAGGGCTCTTTTCTAAGGTGCCCAGTGGCAGGACCAGAGGAAGTGGGCACAAACTGAAGCACTGGAGGTTTCCCCTGAGCATCAGGAAACATTTTTATACTGATGGTCAGTGAGCACTCTATAGGTTACCCAGAGAGGTGGGGTGGGGGGGTATCTCTCACTGGTGGCATTGAAAATCCACCTGGATATGATCCTGGTCATCCAGATCTAGTTGTCCCTCCTTGAACACAAGGGGTTGCACCAGGTGACCTCAAGGGTTCCCTTCCATCCTCACAAATTTTGTGATTCTGTGACACCAATACGCATTAATCTTTTTTCCTACAAACATACCTCAGAGCTTATCCTAAGCTTATTTTTATTCTGCTGTTGTGTTAGCTGTACCAATATCTTATTTTGGGAGGTGTTTGATGTTCAGGGTTTTTTTATAGCTGTTTTTACAGTTAGAGGGAAAAGTGCAGAGAAGGTGTAAAACTATCTAGACTACTCACTGACAAAACACTTCAGCATGATAAAATTCACTGTTATAGTTCTTTAGAGAAGCAGATGTCTTGATGAACCTAATATTTTAAAATAATTACACCATTAAAATTATTTTGAGACTTCATAACTTCTGCTTTTGCTAAGTGTAAAATTGGAGCCTGAGAGAAATGAAGCTGTTCTCCTGCATAAGAATTTGTTCTTGAATCCTGTATAAAAACACTTCCTAAAATGTTGGTGAAATTTGAGGTCCATTGTACATTCAGCCAATAATGGGCATATAGGTCATATGTAAATATGGAGAAACCTGTAGGTTTCTATCTTTTGAGACTTAAAATCTGAGCTTTGAACATGATTTGTATGTGTCTTGTAGTCTGTGCATTTCTGAAATTTTGGGATATATTCAAATACATATGCATTTCTGAATAGTTGGGATTTCACTTTTTCTCTACAAAAACCTTTGTTTTCATTGCCATTCAGTAGTGACTGTAGTCAAACATCTGGGGCAGAATTAAGGTTGACTCTGCTTCACTGCTATTCTTAAGCTGAGTAGTATATAATTTTTTTTAATTTTCTTTTTTTAACCTGAATTATTGAGTGAGTTTAAAACTGCATTAGGATAAACTGAATAAGGTTTTAAATTTAGCTCCTTTTTTTCTTTTGTCTTGTTATGTAGATGAGGTCATTATATTTTTGTATGCCTGTATTGTTCAAGATCAGGTGAACAACCAGTGCAAGTAATAACTTGTAGGTGCTTAGGATCACCATTAAAAATTAAGGGAATTTCATCTGTTATGCTTGTATTTTATGATCATTCCCTCATGATTTCAGAGCCTGGGTTTCTAGAAAAACCATGAAAAGTCACCTTAAAATTATAGCATGGATAGTATTGTGCTAATGTGAAATAGATTATGAGCCATGTAATGACAGTAAGTGAAGAATTTAGCATGTTCTTTTTCTTTCTCTGATTCTGCTATGAATTGTATAATATAGGTAAGTTTATTTTAAATAGATGATAGAAGGCAATGCATGAGAGGAAATACTGAAGGGATTGGTAAATAGAGATTCTGCTTTTTTAACTGCAAATAATCTCTGGAAAGAACCAGTCAGCTATCCTGAGTCTGATATGGATTTTCTGCCTTGTA
>VWYP01023542.1:0-35532 GCA_013400435.1 Pycnonotus jocosus | reverse complement strand
GAGACTGCAAATTCTTTGGGTCAGGATTGACTTGTTCTGCACTGTGTGAGTAGTACCTTGATCTAGGGAGAGCCCAATCTCTTAGTCTCTCTATACTTGTCTCTAGCACAAGTAATCATTAATATTACTTCAGTGTAAAAATGACACTTTTCTGAATTACTTAGCTTTTCAGAAACAGACAGGAACACCACTAGTTTATGTTTTGCTATGTTTGAAAGCATGCAATTAGACACAGATCTTACAAACATAAACAAACACTCCCATCCAACCTCCATGTTTCTAAAAAATCCCAGGTTTGTTTAGACAAGGGGTTGATAATCCAGTTTGAACACAGGTATCTGAATGCTGTGACAGCTTCTTCATAATGCTCAGCTTATGGTACATTAAACTTTAAAGCAAGATAAACTCCTGCTTTCATTTTATCAAACATCTACCCAGACAGCAAAAAGAAAGACACAAAGAAATGTTTGCAGCTACAGCCAAGCATGGGATATCCAACTCAGCATATGTTTGAAATGAAAATGAACAATATGTTGCATAGATATTCTACTGTATTTTTCAATAGAGAATATCACTGGGATTTGTAAATGTTAACCTCATTCTTCCCTTAAGAGTTTGGTTTTATTTCATGCCTGAAAAAAACCCATGAGATTCACAGAGATTAGGCAAATAGAGACAGCAGTGCTTGCAATTGAGAAAGAAAGTGCTCTTAAAAGACACTGCTCTGATAATCAGTTTGGGTGGAAGAAATCACAGGGGAGGACACAGACAAGGCATTTTTTAAGAGTGCTAAGTGTTGAGCCACCGGCATTACTGAACTTTGGTAGTTAGCCATATTATGCCTTTTTGTGGTCAATAAAGCAGTAACCTATCACAATAATAATGATGTAGCAACAGACATCCAAGAATCCATGATAAGAAGTCTGCAAGAAGAGACTTTTACCTACAGAGAACAAGTAGCAAGAATGGAGAGGGTAGCAGATGACTAAATCCTTCAGGAATGGAGGATAGCAAAGAGACTTGAGCATCCTCTTAATTCAACAGATTACCAAAAAACCAACTTCCCATTCAAATCCAAATAGAATATGTAGCCAAAAAGCTTCACAGTTCTTTCTACTCCCAACATTAAATCAACTACCTTGCAAAGTCTCTCCTTAGAGCTGACTTAAGGTCATGTAGAAGACAAACGCTGAGAGTTGCTTCCACTGATTTTAAATTGACACATTACACTATAAGCATCACCTTCATATTACACTGATGACAACACATGAGAAATCAGAGATGTGCTATTACATGATTTGTTACAAAGAATTATTGATGATCTTCATTGTACCATAAATAACAGCCTAAATATTATCAAATCATCCAAGTTTCTTCTTAAGACTTGCATCTTCCCTCTAAGTTTATTTTTAAGCAGCTACAGCCTCTCCTCCCTTTCCCAATCAAGCCTTTTTTCGCTCCCTCTTTCATATGACCTCATCATACCCAAAAATGTGAAGAGATTGGTCTTATCACAGTTTAGCAAGATACCACCTGCCAGCTGAACTGTGACAAATCCCAGCTGGCCTTACCATACACACACAAACAGGGACTGAGGCTGAGACGATGGCCAGCAGCTCAAGGCTGTCATTTAAACCACTGAGTACCCCCATCCACAAAAATCGTGCTAAGGAAAAAGCTCAATAACACAAATGTTGCCATCACCACGTTCCTATTCTAATGTGCATTAGATCTTCTGACTCTCTCCTCTACCTGCAACTGCCTTCTGTTGAGCCTTACTAAGCCTTTTATGGCCAACAAGGGGGACAAACTGCCTGTTCTTTATACTCACACAACAGTTGACACAACATGACACTAATCATTCATATACTACTACCATAACAAAATTTACAACAGCAAATATTCATTCCTCCCTTTCCCCAGGGCTGCCCTTCTGAAAATACAAAATCATGGCAGAAAAGGCTAAAAAAATAGTAATTCAGTAGTTATTAAAAAATTAGGATAAGGCTTATAAAGAAAAACCTCAAAGGAACATTAAGAGTTATTACTTTATTATTACTCCTGCCATACACAATACTCATGATTTCTAACTCCTAGAAGAGCCAGATAAGCAGGTACACAACATGATTGTAATAAAAGCATTCTATAGAATTAGAGACCTATATTTCTATTAGCAACCATTTTACACACTGTTTAAATAATTCCTTGAACCCAAGGTTTCAGTCATGAATAAAGTAAGATGTGAGCATGCATTGAGTTTCCCTGATTTGGTTGAACACTCAGGCAGTATAAAAAACTTTAACAAAATAGACTCAAATTAGAAAGTTGGCAAGTTTGAACAACTACCACACTTGCAGATGTTCTTCAAGACTTTAACCTTACAGGCTCAGGCACTGCACTTTACTGAGATAAATGAATATGAACAGCTCAGCCACCAGGCAAACCTACCAAGAGCCCATAGCTTATTTCATTGCAAGTTTAATAATTGCCAGCTTCCCATTGGAAAAGTGATCTGTGGGCACCTGTATTTAATAAGCTACTTAAAAATAAACCTGAATATGTAGATCAACAAGATTGGTTAGTAGTAACCATTGGCAGTTACAAGTATAAAACACTTTTCCCATATAAAACTTCTGCTTCCTTTTCTTGATGCTTTCACAGAATTCACCTTCAGCCAGGAAAGCAGACACACTGAATAAGGTGTCTCTACTGTTAGACAATTTCCCACCTCACTGCTAAGTTGAACTTTTTGAAACTTTTATGGTGGGCACTCAGTTCAGGAGTAACTGACCATAGCCACCAGACTGGTTTAACTCTACAATTACAGTTAGGTTTGTTAATGCCAAGACTAAATGTGCACTAAACCACCATGCCTTAACTTCAAGGGGAGGAACAGCCTTTCCTAAACTGAAACAGAAAATGAGACCTTGGGCAAGCACACACCAGACAGTAGCTAACAAGGAGCAGTTCTGGCTCTTTGGAGCTCTCGGCACATCTGGACGTGTGCTACGTGGAAGTATCAGGCTATTTCAAATGATTCACAGGTGGCCAGATCTCACCAGCTGATCTGCTGCTTTTCTGAACTGTGGATGTGCCTCTGTCCTCCCTCTCTCCCCCTTAAGCTCTCAGAGATGCACAGGTCTACAGCCAAACAGCATGGTCTTACATAATGATCTAGAGCTACCATCCTTTTTCCCAGTAAAATTCAGAGGAAATGGGACTTGGATGTTTGTGATGATTTGAGCAGATCTTGCTAAGAAAGCAGGCTCACCCACCTATTTGATTCAGCAACACACATCAAATATGACTTGGTTTGACTCTTTTTAGTCTCTCTAGACCATCCTTTGACACAGAAGGAAGTTAAACAAAGCTCAACAGGGTGAAAGAATGACAAAACACATGCAAAGCAATCTGTCATTTACATTGCTACAAAAATTGTGCTTAACTCATGGTGCCATCACTAGTCTTTTCTAGATTAGATTTGGATTTTTGCTGGATTTTTTTTTCTGCAACAGTCTCTGAAACCTTTTCTTGAACACTGATACAATTCAGAAAAAAACACGATTTATTTTACCAGAAGGCAGGATTTGAAGAGATATACAAGTAAAAAATCAGAAAAACACTTCCAGTTCAGCTAATATAATTTCTGAAATAAATTTTCAGGACAGGGAGGAGGGGGTTTTTTTTTCATTTCAGCACAGCTCACTGCAATGCCTACTGTGCTAACCATTAAGGCTGCTGTTATTCTGATTTGTATCCACTAGTCAGTGTGGAAAGAACAAGAGAGGAAATTCAAGCAGCAGTTAAAGTGTCTGTACACTTAAGCCAAAGAACAAGTGTGCAGCACAGTAGAGAGAAGAGGTCCAACATGTACTTGGTTTCTTTCTGACCTGGACCAATGTTCCTGATACCCAAAAAAATTAATAAGAAAACAACAAATAAGTTCTTAACTCAGAAGACAATTTTTGTTAGCAGTTGGTAAAGCACTTACAAGACAATATAGCAAGGAGAGAATTCTCTAAAAGCATCGTGAGTTTTGTATTTATTGCACTCCCTGCATCCAAACCAACTCCTCCTCAATTTCCCTCCTAGGAAATTACCTTCCAATTTCTCCTCATGGATAAAAGACTCTACAGATGCTGGCAGAGCTTCAGCAGGATTTGTGCCTGATGTGCAACCCATCTCACCACTATCACTTACCAATACAGCAGGACCAGAAAGATTGCCAGCAAAGCCAGGGTGACTGTGGTACTGTTCATTTCTAGGTAGGCAAGTGCCAGAGGATCTACAGGCTCCATTTTCCTCCACTACAGCTCCAGCCTTGAGTGCTGTGTGCAGGGGAAAGCCTCCACAAGGGCTGATAAAGCCTTCCACAGCTAAATGAATGACATCTGCAACGAAACAGGAACCGAGAGAGCAAAAACATATCAAGCACAGACTGCAAACCTTTCCTCTTCTCATCGACTGCACACTCTGAGACAGAACCCAAAGGCTTCCTGAGTGGTAGAATGTAGCAATTTCCCCCCTCCCACTGCTGTTGACTGTCATGCCAGTAAATATTTACATACCCACCGCCTGAGACATCAGTATTGCTGGATAGGTTTTCAGACTTCAAGTATGGGAAGCTGGGGAATGTGGGGAGGAAAGAAATGGGGAAGACAGCCTGACCATGTTACAGATCATGGAAGAAAAATATAAAGGCACTTCAGGGGTGCCCTGACATACAAACAGTGGCATTCTCTAAAGTAATCAAAATAGAGCATTTCTGCAATATAAAACTTCATTAGCACTTAATTTCCAAGCTGGTTATACCTTGTAAGAATTGAATAGAGTAAATTATAAATGATCACAATTATAAGGAGGAATTAGAGTAAAATTGGTCTAATGTGACTTCTAGGATGCATACAGAGAAAGAACTTTTGAGTAGAAAACCCCTATTTTTGGGGGTAGTACCAGATCCATAAGTCAGCATCTGCCACTCTGGTGGGACCAGATAGACAGCACTGTTTGGCTGTATCATCTCAAGTTCATGAGGGCTACAGCAAATTTTCCTGGCTCAGTTTACTGTCCCTCTTGGAGGTGTCACTAACCAGTCTCTCCAGAGATATTTTGGCTACCTCTACATTGTATTTCTAGTACCAGATTTAACACCAATATGGTCAAATCTACTATCTCTGCATTGTGGCACAGTCAGGCTGCCACAGCCCCTGAACAACCTGAATACAACAATCAAGTTTTGACCGCAGTGCTGGAAATGGTTTGCTCACTGTATTTGAATTCTTCAGCTCTCTTCCATATTTTCCTGCCTGCAAACCTCAAGCTCGTTTTAAGCATCTGATCCAGCCCAATTGGAAAGGTAGACCAAAGAACACACCTTGAAGCCCTTCTATGAGAGAAGTCCACCAACCTGTTATACACTAAAGTAACCAAAGTCCACGATCAAAAAAAATCTTCAGGAAAACAACATCAGAAGCAGCAGCTTGCAAGTAAATACCTCTGCCCATGACAAAATTCCCTGAACTGTCCAGTATTGTTGTTGCTTATGAAACTATACATTCTCATATATGTGCTTCAGAGTTCACATCCATCCTAAACAACCTATTTGAAAGACAAGGAAATCAATGCTATGCAAAAACTTGGTTTGTGAATTATACAGTAACCTTGAGAACCAGAAATTCTGTAAAATCTGATTCTCATAACACACCTGATGAAGAGTGGTTTCTTCTCTTACTACCCCAAGACAATAGCTTAGATTTAACGTGAAAGGCTTCTCCAATATCACTGTATTACATTTCCTGCTTTTATCAGAGAAGTTAATAATATAGGTATCAAAAAAGTAAAGTCTCTAACACAATGGAGTTTAATTTTAAGAAGATTTGACTTTACTCTAAGTGAATCACTGCTATTTTGGTTCTCTGTGCTTCACAACTGCATTAATTCCCTTCCAGCCTCAGATCTTTACAGAATAAGTAAAAGGTGTTAACCAGCTCATCAGCTCCACAGAATAGCGACATAGTTCACAGAAAACCTTGGTTCGTGTAATAACAACTCCACTGCTATTCTAGGTCAATAACAGCTCTGCTGGTTTGCTGCTGCTGGCAAGTTGTCCAAGAACAACTGCAACAAGATTCAAGACCAGTGACACAAGGAATTAATCAGTGGGCACAAGCTAATCCCAACTAGCAACCAATCCTGTGGGACTTTCAGAAAAAGAAAAGAAAAAAATCAAACATTGATATGCATCAAAGTCTTTTCTAAAATCTAAACCAACCGCCACAAGGGTAGAAGACAAGAAATAATATTGCAATTTCACTTTATTTGGCTTTTTAATAAAAGACATTTTTCTGCACATAGAGGACAGATGTTCTCCTATCAAAATCAACCGCGTGATTCCTATCAGCACACACAGGTCAAGTACAGACTTCACTTGTTTTTTAAGAAGCACTGGAGTTCTTTCCCAGTCATACTAGAGACAGGAGGTAGGAATAGTACTTAAACATATGCTTAAGAAAGAAAATAGGGTCCCACATCAGAATCTGGTTTGGAAGAGAACACATAATAGAGCTTTGTTTTTCTTTTCTTTTCATCCTCTTCTCTTGTTGATGGCAGGGTTTGTTTTGTTCTATTTTTTAAGCTTCATCACCTGCTTCTTGCTGAAGGATTTTAACTTGGCACCTCCAACCATTAAAAAGGGGGGGAAGCATTGACTCTAAAACCTACCTGGAGCATTTCTCATCACAGGCAGAGGCACTTACTGTTATCATCTTGGAGTTAGGGATCTCAGCTCTGTGAAGTGTCACACAGATCCACATGATACTTGTGGGGGGGAAAGGAGTCAGGGATGCAGAGAGCAATGAAAACAAACTATTTACCAATCCTGAGAATTCTCTTTACAAGTGTTTTACGTGAGAAATATCATCCTAATTAACACTTAATAGCACAGCAATTTTTCACCAACCTCCAAGTTCCTTTTGTGGAGCCGCGCTGGCCAGTACAGCAACAGTACTGAAGAACTAGGGAGACAGATAAAAAGTCCTCCCTAACCACACGCTGGAGGAAGCCAGAGGCAAGAAAAAGAAAGCCTTTTCCTGTCACACTGCTGTGAGTCAGCAGCAGTGCCTGCATTTACATCCACAAGGCTTCCCTGAAGATTGCATCTACCAAGGTTTGCAGCTCCTTGACACAGTGCCATTCACGCTCTTCTCTTCTGTGGCAATTAAAATCCACCTTGTTCGTCACAAACAGATGCTGACTAAAAACCTACACTGAAGAGACCCATCTCATCCCTCATTCCCCATCACTGCCTGGGAACTGCCCAGCAAATGACAGAAGGAAGTTCAGCGCTGAGCAGCCAGAGCTACAGCCTGCACACACACTCGCAGCAGTAGCTATTAAATAGGGAAGTACACAATAGCATTCAAAGCCTGAGAGGCTGAATTGTTCCTCATCTGAAAAAGAACAAAACCTGGCACCCAGACAATCCAGGTTTTACAGGAAGCCTTTGTGCCTTGGAGCCCTGTCTGAGTCCAGTAATATTTTCTGTAAATGCTCTTCCAAAACAATGCATTTCAGCTTCCAAAGGAATACAACTGTGGCTGTGAGCCTCAGCAATGCTTGACATACACAAGTATTGTTCCAACATGAAATACAGAGTTTATTAAAAAGCAGGATTATAGACCTTCCCAGTAAGCCTAAATCATGTTAAGGATTTTGACCTGTCTTCAAAGCATATCAAATGAAAAGTGTAGTCTCGTATTTCAGGAGCTACTGACTACACCAGCTAGACTAACCACACATTCTTGCTAATGACCAAATTCAATTCCTCTTGTGCTATTCTACCTCATATATTTTAGGTCTATAATAATCTAATTAAGGCTGAGCCACACCAACTTCATGACAGATGAAGGAAGTCCAGGAAGATGTTACATTTTAATTTTATAGCAGTTTGTGTCTATAGAAATTTATAGCACAGTCTTCAGATCAACAAAATTCTTCTACTGACAGCTTAGCCACAAAATACTGCAGACAAAATACCACAGAACAGCTTAAAAAAAGAGACTAGTTTATGTATAAGCTTTAACAAAGCCCATGTAACAAAATATGTAAGTATATATGATGATAATTTATCTTAAAGCAAAAACCTTTCCAGAGCCAAAATGAATTCTCAACATCTTGAAGGCAGATCAATTAAAAAAAAAATTCCAAAGACCCATTTCACAGAGATTTTTTTTCTTTTTCTTTTTCTTTCTTTTTTTTTTTTTTTCTTTTTTAATTTAAAACAACCCTAATATCCAAAGCACTGGGAATAATAATGTATTGGAATAGAGGGATTTACAATGGCCATCTGTGATTTAATTATTGCTGTCCCTGTTCAAGGACTGATTAAGCAGTTTAATCAGAAGATTCTGTATTCCTGCATGACAAACTATGACAAACTACTCAACAGACAGACCACCAAGGCATCAGACCCCACTGATAAAGATCCTGCTCTACATTCAAAACAGACAGGAGCACCAAAAGGACACCATGAGCTCATGGGAGATTCTAGAGTCCCCTTGAACAAAGTCACTCCAATAAAGTGGATCTCAAAAGGCAAATACAGTAACTGTAAAACCACACTGAGGCCACCTTCATGACACTTTCGGCTGAGAAGCAGAAAGACACACTTTTACACTTGTTTTGCCAATTCAGAACCTGGTCATATTAACTTAAATGCTTCTCAGGAAACAGGCATACAGTTTAAAATCCTCGGAAAGCTAAATTATGCAAACTTGTACTTCACTAACAAATTCAATCTTAGCTTCCTAAAAGTTATGGTACTTCAAACACAGTCAGTATCTTAGAGGCTAAAAAACTCATTATGCTAACTAAATGTAGTGCCACTGTACTAAGTCCCCTCTAAAGCAACAAGCTGTGAGATATCCTAGTTATTTCAAAGAACTCCTGTTAGAAATAGCATAGATTTTGTGGTCAAAAGGAATGACAGTTTCTTCCTCTTGCTGTGAGAGTTTCTAAAATAAAGTTACCTTTGCTAATAGTGACATTAAGATCTTGCAGCCCTTGTGAAATTCCAGGGAAAGCAGAAATTAGTGCAACATCTGCTGCCCGTTGCCAGGCATTTCTAAGCAAATTGACTTTATTAAATAATTGGTAACTTGTTTATATTTCTATAGCTTGCTTTAGAAACATTGATTGATTCAAGCAATCCTATAATTTCATTGTCCTATAAACTTGACTAGAGATAAATAAGGATTTGTGTTCACAGATCAATAGCTCCACATTCACAGAAAAAGCAAAAAAAAAAAAACCTGCCTAGACTAGTCTTGTAGTTGCAGACAGGCATATAAATGTTTGCAAAAATATTATAGTAAGAGCTGTTAAGTTATAATTTTTTCTGAAGTTCAGTTTTTAAACACCATAAAAAATGCTGTTTAAAAAATACCTAACTTTCTTTGTCTGATTGGAAAGCTACTTTAGATAACAAATTCC
This sequence comes from Pycnonotus jocosus, assembly GCA_013400435.1. Classification (NCBI taxonomy): domain Eukaryota; kingdom Metazoa; phylum Chordata; class Aves; order Passeriformes; family Pycnonotidae; genus Pycnonotus; species Pycnonotus jocosus. Next base: position 26,043 of record VWYP01023542.1, on the reverse strand, counting down.
AGGCTTGAATTCTCCAAACTATGTTTTGGTGCTGGATCACAGGCCAAAGAACTGTGAAAAACTTAACAGAAGTACCTTGTTCTATAACTTAATTAAACAAGCTTATAGACTAATATAATGCATTTATCAGTACCCTGTCAAAATTCAAAATGACAAATGGGATATGCACAAAAAGTCTCAAAAACCTTGAACCTCAGACAAGGCAAAGAACTATTCTTCACCTGAGGTGCACAATTGTTTTTTTCAAATATCTTATTCTCCCAGAAGAAACTCCACAGATGTGAATGGAGGATGTGCCCATGGGTTGTGGCCTTCAGCCTGAAAAGAATGGTAGAATTCTTCCCATTTGGGAACTATGGGCAGTATCAGCTGTCCCTTTATGCCTTATCTCTAACTGTCTAAAACCAGAGGGTTTAGGTGCAATTGTCCCTCTGAGATGAATAAGACAGCAAAAAGAGAGAGCAAATGAATGTGCAAGGTATTAGATGATACAAACATGCCAAAACCGGAACAGGTACTACATCTCAGGTGCTACCCCCACTAGTCTCTGCACAGAAGAGGCAGTAAAAACTTGCAAAAAGGAAAAAGAAAGGTGGCAATGAAGCAAGTCAGACTAATATTATTGCCACAGCAATGGTTTTCATACTGCAAGGAGCCCAGAAGCTCTTAGTTTACATCCACATGTAGAAATGCAACCTGACTGCAAAAAAACCCTCAAACTGGCAGCAAAAGAAATCACTGAGGACCAGTTCTTCAGCAATTCTTCAGTGGCACCTACAGAACCACTCCTTAAGATGTAGAAACATCTCTTCATAGGACATTCTCCTGGAGATCACCAGGTGCAGGGTTTGGTAATGTTGCTCTGACTCCCACAGATGCAGCACGGGAAGCTGTTGCCCTGTTGCCTCTCTTGCCTTTGAAAATGTTCCCCATGACAAGCATTTCAAAATAACAATAACTGCACTATGAACAACCATGATTAATATTCTCAGATGGCAAAAAGAACACAAAATGTATGGGGCTCTGGAACACACAAAGAGAGGACAGGAAGACTCATCAAGCCTTCACACTACAGGGCAAATACAGGGACAATATAAAGTACCTTGAAATGCCTTATTTTCACTCATGCCCCTCTACAGAGCGTACTTGCTGCCTAAATGTATGCATGACATGATGAATAATTCTTGGTAGATCGTGCCAAATATTCCCAAAGGCCTTCTTACCCATATGAAAGGGAGCACAGATAACTAACATGCAAATTGCAGCCCCCTTATACGTGGCAGAGAAGCACATGCAACATACAGGCAGCTTTAGTCTGGTTCAGCCTTTTGTGCTTCCCCATTCATTGGGCTTTTTTGTTGCAGACCTTTCTGCTGACCGCTTGTACACTAATTCACCAAATTAAGAATCCCTTCAGCTATCTCATTCTCAACAGATATGTTGTAATACAGACATGCATAACTGGAGAGGGGAGAGAAAAAAAGAAAAAGTGAAAAAAAAAATGCAGTCACAAAACCAGTACTTCCAAACCTCAAGCTCTTTCTGAACTCTTGGTTCAGTTGAGTTTTTTTGCTATAGCACTGGTTCTTCATTTGTGCAATTGTGACAAATACAGGTTTTACTGGGGGCAAGGACTGTCAAGCTCAAACCAAGGAAAAAAGTGCTCAGAAGCTGTAAAACTCAAAGGATCAGGGCTAAAATTCTAATTAAACTATTTTAATTGCTCAATTTTAAAAAATGCATGTTTTTTCCTGCAGTCTCATGGATCTGAGAGTAAATCTGTGATTTCGGAATGCTTGAGGTTAGCAACACTTGCAAAAGGGCATGAACCTAATAAACTGACCTATTAGCCAAGGGAAGAGAGGTTAAGTGGAAGACTAAATAACCTGACATTATGAGTTGAAACAGCAAGAAAACTTAGTCTCAACAAGATTTCAACCCTGCTGACACTCCTTTTAACTTCATCTCTCGAAGAGTACTGTAGTTGGGATCTGAGCCTAAAGTTAACAGTGTCCAGCCTCCTTCCCACCTTCTGATGCCTTTCACCAAGCGGCAGACAAACCCAGCCTTATATTGTAGCTGGGCTAGTACAGAAAGGAAATACATATCCTTCTCAGGGAATGGGAAACTCTCTCCTCAAGAGCCCCAGCTCTGTCTGTGGCAGCTCAGGCTAACCAGAATTTCCCAGGGACAAAGGGAGGTTATGATGAGCTGTAGTTCAGAGGGGCCCCCACAGATGCATGTCAGTATTTTAAGGGTGTAGCAAAGAATTTTTGTAAGCCTGGCGTAGGTAGATGCTCTCTGTCTTCATGTGATGCCCTCAGCTCTATGGGTGGAGAGCATCAACTCCAAACATAAAATATTGTTTTTCTCTCAGTATATGTAACTCCAATGAACCTTATTGGAGCACTGGGGGTACACTGAGAAGATTACACTCCTTAATGTGCAGTTACAGCTGTACTGTAAATGCAACATTACGTGCTTTCTATTATGGTTCAAGACCACTCGGCTCTTCAAGACTGTTATAAACCTCAGAAAACAGGGGTTTATAATGGAAACGCTGAAACACACAACTCTAAAAACCCTGGCAGAGAGGAAATATAGCTATAAATTCAGCTTTTCTTTTCCAGCATACACATTGGCAAGTTATGAATAATACGTATTTCTACACTTACAACAGACAGACACACACACTGCTCAGGGTAACCTTTGCTGTAAAGGTGGAGGATGGAAAGAGCTCAGAGTGGAAAGAGCAACCTTTCATCTTGTGTTTTACAGAGTTACTGCAACTGCAATGATGACATAAACCCAGCAATTGAAATTTAGTAGCCTGTGCACCAAGGCTGAATTTCAAATGCACTTTTTTTAGAAAGGGTGGGTTATGTTTCTACGGGCATCCAGAAAAAGACATGAGATCCCTCAAACCTCCTCAGCCTTCTTTGTTTTTATAAAATACTTGGCTGTTAGGATGCTGTTCAAATGACATTGCAAATCAGCTTGCTATCCATTCAAAAACAGATATTCTACATATATTCTCTTCTGCATATAATCTGGTCCCTATCTTTTTAACACTACCAAGAAGCAAAATTTGGAGTTGCAATTACTGTAAAAAACCCTGCTCTGTTTGGCAAGGGGAAGATGGGCAGGCAACTGTAGCACCACTGTGGCTGAGGCATTTGGGGATTTCTTCTGGTATTAATAGCAACTGCAGGTCAATATAATCCCATTATCCATATCAGGCTGTGTGATTCCTGATGTGTATGAGGAAAGCAAAACCAAACCAACACAACTGCCGTTTGGGAGGAGTGCTGCTGTTGGGTAAACAGGGAAATCCATGCCTGTTTTAAATATTGCAGCCTGACTGTCAGATGGGGAAAGGTAGAGTAGGGAGGTCCATCCTCCTTCAGCACCAGGAGGGAGGGAGCAGAGGCCACCACCACTGGTGCTGCCTGCACAGGGCTTGGTGCCACCACCACCATCCTCCTCCTTGGTCACGTGCCCTGCTCCAGGGTTTCAGCAGCATTCCCAGCCATCACACTTCTCTGGAGATGTCCTTGCAGGAGTTCTGACACCCTGGTTTACGTTGCCATGTATACTGTCCATGTTTAGAGAAACACTCAAAGCTCAGCAAGGCTGCATGCAGGTATGATCCCTGTTTATTATGTTAGTGCTGCTCACACTTAAGAAAGTTTTTTTAATGTGTAGGAATGCTTCCAGATTGAGATGCCCCTATAAACTAATTTCTATTCCAATTCAGATGTGCCCATAAGTTATTTTCTATTACAAATATATCAGCAGTGCCATTAATCAGTCTATGAGGTAAATTAAAATCTTCACCTGTAAAGAAGCCCATGAGACCTCCCCATTACAGCTGCTGAGATTTTTAAAGTAATGGTAGAAGGTTTAGAACTTCTTATCAATGCCTCTAATACTAGCTATACCATCCTCATTTCAGATCTGAGGGCACTGCATTTAACCTTTCTGCATGTTTGATTCATGAAGGACACCCACCAGCTTTTCAGCTTTCTGCTTTCTGCCTTTCCATACGACAGCAGTCTTGATGCCATGGTGTAAAAAACCCACACACCCAAAACCATTCCTCACACTGACCCAGAGCTGCCAAGCCTCTCAACAGGGAGGGAACTGCCTCCTTGTCCAGACCTGTTTAGTTCAGCATTTGGCAACTTCTGCAGAGACAACAGCAAAGCTACTTCATTGCCATTAAAAGGGCAACACAATTCCCAGCAGAACACCTTTACCAGGAGGGTCTCCTGTCTTCATTTCCACCCTTTTTGTTTAAATATAGTCTTGCACCAATAGCCTTAGCTAAAAACTCCCACTCTGCTCCCACAATTTTCAGGCTGTCCATTGCCTGCTGCTTCACCCCAGAAGCAGTAGCTGAGAACCAGTGACCCTGACTGTAAGTAATGCATACAACAAATCTGTGGTCTTCAGAATAATTAGTAAATTATTTGTAGGAAAAGACCACAAGAGTATAATTGTGTCATGGAACTAAGTCTTTATTCACAGGGCACTGCTATCTCCCATACACTTAGCCCTGGGAAGTCTGCAGTGTGTCCTTTTGCAAGGTATTTACCACAACTCTCTGGCAATTCACACTCGGGTATTAGGACCAACAGCAAGGCTGGAATAGATTCCCAGGTGCCTGTTTGCCAGAGGATCACAGCCAAAACCTTCAGAACTGTTTCACCTTATCCAGGAAGCACACAAAACCATTTCTCCTCTCTCTGCTATTTGACCACTGCTTTGTTTTATTAAGCAGCAGGATGAAACAGTAGCAGTTCCAAGGATTTTCACTGTGGTGGTCTGAACAGCCTAAAACTTTGAGTTGCTTCCAGTTGAGCAAACAGCAGATACACTCGAAGACGGAAATGTACACAGGCAGAGTCTATTGTAGCCACATATGCAAAATGTATTTGTCAATTTCTCTCTACTAAAACCTAGAAAATAACTTGAAAGAAAAAAAGTACTTAAAAAGTAAGCTTAATTCAGCAAAAAGCTGGATGCCGTAAGACCCTTATTCGCTAGAGAAAGATTTACAGCCTCCGTAGAAGAGTGGGATTCCTACCCTCACTTTTTCTAAGGGTGAATGATTATTTATTCCACTAACCCCTACCTAAAGGAGCCAGCACATCTAACCATGGCTGCGGGGAAGAATGGCACCTCTCCCCGATCCCACACGCTGACACTGCAGACAGCGCCGCCAGCCAAGCCAAACCCAGATGACTTTGCCCAAGGATGTGCCACAGGAAAGGCATGGCAAAGCATCCCAGCCTTTGCACGGGGCAAGGAGGACTAGGATGGACCACAGGATTTACACAGAAAATCCCAGGAGATCCTTACCTTCAGAGGTCTCCCGTGCCTCCTCCAGCGGTTCCTGGTTGAGGTGCCAGTCGCAGCTGCCCTGCAGCAGCCTGAGGGCAGCAGTGGGGCGCGGAGCCATCGCCGCCTCCCACAGAACAGACAGGTGCTGGGACAGCTGCCAGGCAAGGCCGCGGGACTACAACTCCCAGGAGCCCTCGCGTCTCCCTGCCCCGTTCCCCCGGGCTGCCCCCCGCCACGCCCTCTGGGGGCTGTAGTTCCAGCACCACCCCAGCCTCGGCGGCTGACAGGGTCTTGCTGGGAAAGGAGGCTTTGCGTGGCCGCAAAGGAAGCTGACACTCTGAGACCTTCAATAGGTTTCTTTTTAAAAAGGTCTATGTGTGTACGTCTGCATTACAAATAACAACAACAACAACAAAAAGCCTCAAAACTCAGCAATTTTTTTTTTTATCTCCACCAAGGGGAAAATGGGAAGTTAGTGTACTTCCAATTGTCTTTCTGCTTCTGGTGAGGGTTCTTTGGTTTGCTGTGAAGGGAGAAGGGAAAAAGTGAAAAGTAAAAGCTCATAAGCAAGTGTTGCCAAATATCTTTGCAAAATCAGATGGGAAAAGCTCAAATGTTCCCGTACACTAATTAGTTAATGACTGGCCTCAAGCCTGCAAATGTGCCGATACTTAACTGTATCCTCCACTGAAGTGAATGCAATTGAATCTCATACTCCAGTTGTTCCAGAAACTCAAGGCCTCTAGAAATTATAAGCATGGCTTAGTAATGCTGAGATTTTAAAAGTAATTAAAGGCTTATCCACATTGGGAGGTGCTGCGAAGTCACTTCTCTTGCGTAACTCCCCTTCATGTGCTGGACATGTATTTCACACTAACACTGTTTTATTCTGAATCAGTTTGCCCTGTTCAGGCTTTGAGTTCACAAGCTGCCTTTGCCCACATTGATGGACTCATGCAAGGTGAGCCTAAATTGCATGTTCTGTTTTTACCTTGTGTTCAAGCGTTCATTTAGGCATTTGCTCCCAAAAGCTAGGCATTTCTTTTGAAAACTAGAGGTGAAGTTTCTCATACAGTCACTGCTGCCCTGAATTTGGGAGATCAATAGGATCACTAAATGCCATGAGACTCACAAAAAACCACTTTGGGGGCATGGCCCTATTTGCCTAACTGTGGATGTTTGTTTTTCTAACATAAGACTGTGCAAAGGAGAGAAAGTTCTCCTTTCAGAGTAAAATCTGCTCTTAGTAATTAGTCCTTGTAGGTCGCAAATTTTAACAATACTTCACATAGAACAAAGAAAAATCATAATCTGCCCAGAATATAGCAAAATCTTTAACGTTTTGCCCAATTTTTATTAATTGCATATGCATACAAAAATATCAACAATGTTAATGTACAATGAGCCAGAGAAGTTCTACCAAGACCAGTAGATATTAAACCCATGGATATATCAACAGGTCTTCTTTACTTGAGGCGAAGAAGAGGAGAAGGAAAGGTCTTCAATAACGGGAAACAATAGTACATGTGTGATGCAGGAGGTTTTAGTGTCCAGACAGGAGGTACCATAAAGACTTCTTAGCTTCTGTGCAGGACCACACCATGGCCATCTGTGTGCAGTTGCAGGGCAAGGTTTCCAAATGAAGAAAACTTCCCAGATGAGGAGCACATAATGTAGAGGCAGATGCTGAGTCCTGCCAGAACTGCAGAGGACCCACACTGCTCCATGGCTTCTAGCTCTGAGACACAGCCCAGGTCTGCATGGCAGTGAAGGGAAGCTGCAGGACTTCTGCACCCTAATCAATCCATTGAATGGCTTCTGGATTCCATCTGGCCCAGGGAAAGGTTTAGCTTCTTTGCAAGGCACTACAGCTTATCTTGTACTTCTAGAACAAATTGGCAGCACATGAATAGCACACTTAAGCCATAACCCGGATAAGCCTTCCAGGATAATTGAGATTCTACAGTATGTGACTTTTTATAGTAAGTTTTCATAGACTTGCTAGAAAAATGTGAGTTTTGACCTAGCACTTTTCACTCCAAGAGTTCTGAATAATCTATTTTAATGCAGGTTTAGAAAGGGAAAAGAAAAAAAAAAAAGGCATGTTCTTTTGACTTCAAGTTCAATTGATAGAAGATTTATTAATCACCATCATGCAATTTATATCAGAATGCCTGTATTAAAGCAGATACATGGAAGAGCTGGAATGGATTGCTTCCCAAATCTTGTGCATTAACAGTGGAGTTATGTTTGCTTTCCTTTTTTGTTTTGAACTCTCTAGCACTTGTTTCACTGAGGCATTCTCTCTTATTAAAAATGAGAGGTAAGAGAACTGCTTTTGTGAGTGCACAGGGTTATTACTTATTCCAACAGGTATTTTGCTAGTTTCTGACTTGCATAACTACAAACACCATGCATAAGTCTATTGAAACTGCTAAGGTCCATCTAATGTTTTCATCTTCCTATTTCCCAAAACAATAATGGTCTCAGTCATCTATTTGCAAGAACTCACAGATAATATCAGAATAAAGAGGAAGCGTGGATAACACAGCACAAGACCCTCCTATTGTTTCATTGGAATAGGGAAATCCACTGGAGACTAAACTTTCTGTAAACACTGGTCTGATGCTGGCTGCCCTTCTTCCCGCCCTGAGGAGCTGACTGATGTGGGGAAGCTCAGCCCACCCCATTCCCCTGAGTGCCTGTAACCTAGAGCTGAAAGACTCGCCGTATGTAAGGGCCACAGCAGGATTAACATGCTTCTTTTTCCATATGGAAAAGGGACGCAAATTCCAAGTGCAGGTGATTTCCCAAAAGCAGAGGGCAGGACAAGAGGAAAAAGCATTTAGCGCTCATGGTGGCAGAGCTGAAAAACCTTTTCATAGGGGAGCTGTGAACACCCTGCATCTCCATGTACTGAGAAGGGTGAGTCAAATTCACAATGCCATGCAGGCTTATACATGGCAAAAGCTTTCCTTGTTGCTTTCACATTTTGAAAAAAATCAGAGCTTTCCTCAGCCTATTCTTTTAAACACCCAGTAGACAAGGTAAAAACGGAGGCAGAGCCAAAATAATACCCTTGCAAAGTGCTGAGCAGCAAAGCAAAGAGCCAAAAGACTCCATTTCCCCTGAACACTTCTCACAGCTGCACTCTGCTTTCCTGGGTGAGGCTGGTGCTGCCGCCTCACTCCATTCCCATCAGTATCCCGAAGTGCAGCCTCAGGGGACTTGCAGGGTATTTCCATTGGGTTTGACTGACCACAGGTGAGCAGGGGAATCAACTTCCCAGCCAGCAGATCAAATAGTAAATACACGGCATGCACAGTACTTAATTTGTAACTTCGATGACATATTAGAGTCCAAAATAGAGGGAAACTCATGGGAAAGCAGGGATCCAAAAATAAGGGTTGTTCTCCAAAAATAAGGGTTGTTCTCCCTCCTGTGTCTGGGGGAGGCTCTGCTTTTCTCTCCCTCGGCACTTGTGGCAGATGAAATGAAGACATGGAGGGAATCTGGGCTGGGGAGGGGGACAGGAGGGGCTGGATCCCGGCGGGCAATCGGCAGCGGCTCCGCATTGTTCTTGCCAGCAGATGGAGCAGGGCTGGCATGGGAAGGGTGAGCCACAGGACTGGGTGGCCTTCCTGCCTCTATCCACGCCTGCCCCTCTCCCAAGAGCTTCTCCTGAAGTAGACGGGCTCCCCTTTCCTGCAGGAGGTTTCTCGTTCCCTCTCCCGTCCAGCGGATCCATCCCAAAGATCTCTCCTGATGAAGGTAAAGCTTCTGCCAGGGCTGCCTGCCTGCAGTGATGCCTGCAGAGAGCTGAACACAGCAACGAGGGCTGATGAGAATAAAAGCATCTGTCTCTACTTCTCCACTGGTGTCTGTATGTCCATGCTCACATGTCCGCAAACACCCACTCTGTTGCTCTTAAACTGTGGAGTACCGTGAGTAGGCAGAGACTTTCTACATACCTGTGACCACCTTCCATTTCTCATGAACGTGTTCAGTGTCATTGACTCTAGCTACCAGAAGGGTTATTTTCCACTCTTGTGTTTCTGCTGAGTTTAAGCCATGATCAACATGAAAGATGGATATGCTTGTGTCAGGTCAGCAAATTAAACCTAGTGAGCTAAGAATAACCAGATTCCAAAGGTGTAAAAAACAGAGGTAGGGTGGAAATGGAGAAGTACTGTTTTCCTGCTTAGCCCTGGACTAAGGAATGAATGGAAAAAAAAAAAAAAAGTGTAACCCTCCACCTCCCCTTAGAGCCTCTCTCTGTGACCAATTCCCCTTACTCCCAACAACCATTTCTTCATTCCTTTAATTTGTTTTTTTGGTCATATTGTGAGGCACAAATCCTTCTGCAACTCCTACACATCCTATATGTTTCAGGCTTTTAAAATCAGATATAATCATGGTCATCCCTTGATAAGCACCCATCAGTGTGTTGTTCCCATCCCAAGATTCCTGCAGATGTGGGTCACACAAGGGTGAGAACAAAAAGAGCACTGGCCACTACATTTTTGTCTGCCAGTTTGAAGAGGACAGGTCAGAGTCCGGCTCAGCGTGCTGTGTCAGAGAGTCAGCTCTGCACAGGTAACTCCTCTGCAGGTAGCAGGCCTCCTCATGGCAAAGCTGCCCTTCTGTGCACTTACAGTTAAGACTCAATGCCTATTTTTCCCATAGATAATTATATATCTATATAGTAAATGTGGACAAAGTGGGTGAACCATGTGTCATTTTACAAATATTGCACATGCACTGGCTTGAGAAAGGACAAGCAGGCTCTGATGGGTGGGCAGTGCTCAGTGAGCATTATAATCAGGCAGTTTAATATAGATGTAATGCTGCTGGTAGGGCATCATTCAGTGCACATGAAGAGACAAGGATACAACAAAATATACAGAATAAATACTTTCTGGATGGCAGAGGGAGACATTTGCAGGTAACTCCAATATCTGTATGGCATTCTTCCTTCTTTTGCCTTTTGGTTTTCATTATCCTACTTTTTGGAACCAGTTCATTCTTTTTCAAAAGAGTTGGAATATTTTGTTCTTCTATTTTTTTTATTATTGTTAAAAAGCAGCTCTTTTGTTTATGTCACATATACGATCTTCACCATCATTAATTAAGACATCACCTAGTGTTATGCCCATAGGGGAAAATCCAAGCTTTGTAAGTGGAAAAGTACATCAATGTCTCATTTGCTTTATAATAGTCTACATATTTGAAGCCAAATGGTAGTTGTGTAGCCCTGGTATGTTCAAAAACTACCATTCCAGTGTAATTTATTTTAGTCTTTTATAAAATAAAGAAGAGATGATTGAGAATCCTAAAGCTCATACCTGAGAAAGGACACAAAGAAATCAGCATTGATTGTACTCTTTCTTACACTTTTTTAGGGGCAGAAAGAGATTTTGTTGCAGAAAATGCCTTTGACATGGATGTTTAAGTGATCTGCTACATAGACAGTAAAGAATAATATTTTATAAGGTTTTTATGGGTTATTAAAAGTCCAAGGTGGCCAAGTTTCCTAACAAAAAAAGCAAAATATCTCAGGGTTTGAACAGAGGCACCATCTGCACCAGAGTGACCCCAGATTAATTGACTGTGAGTGTGCATGTCTTTGTGTGTGTGTGTACACGTGTGTGTGTGTGTGTGTGTGTGTGTACACTTCAGAGGGACATTCTTTTCTTCAGTTCCATTATAATTCCTTTAAATATTTATTACTGGAATGTAAATTCTGCTGAAAACTGAGGCCTTTGCTTTGGAAAAAATAGACCATCACCTACCACGGGTGTTGTCGCTCAAGTGAAATAGCCAAGTCATTTTTGGAGAAACAAAAGGATTTGGTTATATAAACAAGTCACTGTACTGAATTATAAGAGTGGGGAAAAAAAGAACAAAAACCTGCTGACTGCTGCTTGAACTACTCCTTGGCTATGTGTGAACTGAGGTTCTGCAGATCTAGCAAGAAGCAGGAGCAGTATTAAAATGAATTGGTTACTAATAGTGGAAATAGTCCAGCAAGCAGGTTTACAATATGCAGTGCTAAGGATGGCTGTCTTTTCAGATTGGTTTGTCTTTATTTTCAATGTAAAGCATTAATAAGCTTCTTAAGAAGGTTAGGGATGCGAGAAAACATTGGCTGATCACCTTAAAGCCCGGGGAAATAAAAAAAAGTTCTCAGGTTGCTGGATGAAATAACAAACTAGAATGGGTTTATACTTCTTACACTGCTATGAAAGCTTTACTTCTAGATCATTTCCAGACACCAGAAAGTTTTTAAAATCCACAAAGGGAAAAAAAATCCTACACTTATATGAGCTTTAAAACTTACTTTGGGACTTCAGCTTGATACTTGTGTATAAGAGAATAAACCTGTAATGTGAAAAAGCTAGTCAAAAAGAGGAACCAAGGACCAGTCTAGCACTACAAACACTTGGGAAGGGATATCAAATATTATCAAACAATATTTGGGCTTACACTTTATTCTGAACTGGACCAGACTGCTGTGGACATTTAGGTTCAGGTATTTGTATCACTTTAAACCCTACTGTCATTTCAAGGATATAAATAGGCTTGGAAAAATCAGATTATTGGAAGGATTAAATTGGGATCAGTGTCAGTAATAATCTATTCCTTTGTGGTGAAACCAATTAAAACAGGGAAAGTTTGGGGGAGGGGCATAACACTATACAACATTGCCTATGGTTGTGTGGGAATGAGGAATATAAACAAGGGGAACGAGGGTTAAACAGCACAGCTCTCATGTGCCCAACAGGCAGGGTATGCATAAGGCCAGAGAAATCCTCCCTGGAAATAGCATTGGCCAAAGACTCTGTCTCACTGAAGGCCAGTAACAGTGATGGAGTGCCAAAACACACCAGTCTTTCTAGTCTGTCAATCTAATAAAATCTGTCTGTGTGCCGTGCTTCCACACTTCCAGTCCTACCCCCCAGCATGCTCTAAGAACCACAAAATCATAGAGGAATCATAAAGGAACTTTATTTCTTCTTTTTTTTTTTTTTTTTCCAATCACATTGCCTGAATCTATTCCCTACAGTGTCACTCCAGTTATCTCCTAATCAGGCTGGACAAAAAGGCAGCAGGTACCTGGCTGCCCTATCTCTGGGGATTCTGAATTATTCCAGACTGAGGAATGTCACTTGGCCTCCAAGCACCAGCCCCCTCCATCATCAGCTCAGTGCAGTTACCCCATCCAGGCCTCATTCAGCCATCCCCACTGCAATCCATGCAAGTATTGCCTACATAAGGGCTAAGTGAGCAGCAGCTGGCCTACATTATCATTGCCCAAAATAAATTTTTACAAGTACAATCAAATTTATTCTGCTCTTTTGGATCTAGAATGATTTTGATAGCAGTGACTTTAATTTGGTGACAAATTGCCCACAGAATTTTCTTTCAGCCAGAAACATGACAGCAAAGTACACAAGGAACCTTGTGGTGATAGAGCAAAGAAAGCATGTTTAGATTTGTTTTCCATCTTGCTTTCAGAGAGAGTTAAAGACTGGGTTTTCAGTCTGGAGCTCTCTAAGTGAAATCCTGCCTCCATGACAAGCCATTTTCTGCTTAATCTGAAGATGATTAGAGGGCTGGAGCACCTCTTCTGTGAGGAAAGCCTGAGAGAGTTTGGGGTTGTTCAATTGGATAAGAGAGGGCTCCTGGGAGACCCTATAGTGGCCTTCCAGTACCTGAAGGGGACTTATAAGAATGATAGAGACTGACATTTTAGTAGGGACAGTAGCAACAGGACGAGGAGCAAGGGTTTTAAATTATAAGAGTGTAGATTCAGACTTGATAACAGAAGAAATTTTTTACAATGAAGGTGGTGAAACTCTGGCACAGGTTGCCCAGAGAGGTGATAGAGGCCCCATTCCTAGAAACAAGGTTAGGTTGGAAAGGTCTCTGAATCTGATCTAGATGAAAATGTCCCTGTCTGTGGAAGAGGAGTTGAAGCAGAAGAGGTTTAAAGGTGCCTTCCACCACAAAGCTATCTATGATTCCATGGGAAAGGGTATTTCTCTGGATAGGAGTCTTTATCCTTCCACTGACCACCGAGTGGACGGTGCTGGAGACTGATGGCAGTGCAGCTCAGGGCTTTGGGCAGGCTTCTATGAATACACCCGACTATAAGCAAGGTGGTGAGAGAAGAAAGGAATGCAATGTTTCTTGGAATAAATAACATTTCACTTGTACTGCCCAGTGACAGGAGCAAAAATCATAGGGTGGGCAATTCCCAGCACTATTCCCAGGTGCTTTTCCAAAAGTTTGCTTTAACTCTGTACAGAATGCATCATTTGGGGTTTTCCACTGTTGAAGGATAAATGGTTGATATTTGGAATTGTGCATTTATAGCTTTGTCTCTTCAGAGGCTTCCTCATAAAAAAGATTCCTTTCACATTTCCCACTGGAATTTTTTCCCCTAAATATGCATTTAAATTTCTTCCTCTATTTCTTTAGTTGTGAAATGCAAGCCTCTGCATCTACCAAAAAAGCTCACGCACTTCTCTTTTCTTTCAGTCTTTCAGCTTCCCATTTTTACTTCTGCTCACTTATAATTATTTCCCTCTTTTTTTACGTGGGCATGTATTTTCCCTGGGAAGCCGCTGCCTGGTCTTTGGGAGTCAGTGTAACCTGACTCCAGCCCTGCTTGCTCTCTGTGAACCTTCTGGCGTCACGGAGCAGCTCTCAGCAATCAAGGGGTAAGAGGATCGCTGGCTTGCTTGGCCCTGGGCGCTGAGCACTGGGTGCTGGGTGCCAGGTGCCCCTAAGCACCTGGAAATGCTCTATCATCCCAAAAGAGCCTGGGTTGTGAGGCCAGAAACCCCCATGGGGGCAAAGCTGGAGGGGGATGAGCGACTTGGAAGGGCCGGAAAGGGGAGGGCATCCCAGCATTGCAGCCTCCATCCCTTCATCTCCCTCTGCCTCCACTCTTCCGCTGAGGAAACCGAGCTGGCAGCAATGGCACTTTGTGCTTCAAAGGGCCCCTGACAAGCACGTCACTGCTGTTTGTGTAATGGGCTGAAATTCTTGACTGAGCAGTGATACATAAAGGAAAAGTCTCAGCGTAATTACTGATCCTTACAGCTTTTCATTCCTGAAAATTTGAGGGTAAGGAAATAGCTGTAAGGGTAAGCAGGAGAAAAATGTTGGTTCACGGCACATTCCTTATATAAACATTGCCAGCATGTCTCGGGGTTGCTGTCCCATAGGCAGGGCTTACCAAGGGTGTGATTCCTTTCTTCTTCATCTCTAAATCATCAAGCTTTCTCCTTGGACATCAATTAGAAACATCTGAGCTGATCAAAAAGAAGGGGAAAAAATTTTTACATAGATCCTCATCACGATTTCCCTTCTAATTTTTTGTTTTCACATTTTAAAAACTAGTTTTGAGCACTTCTTTCTTGAGGTTGTGAGAAAATTTCCCTTTAGCCTCCCACAATCAAGTAATAATAGAAACAAAATACATCCCCTTCTATATCCACATTAAAGAAATTTATGCTTGTCCCACTTAAGAACTAACTGCTACCAAGACCTGCATTTTTTTATCTCATCTCTGCTTTCTTGTGGGTTCATATTAATTTCTCTGTAGTGGTAAAAATGGAGTTCCAGGCATGTGTTTTTCTCAGAATCAGGCTGAGACTGACTCTCTGACCACAGCTTTTGTCAAGTTGGTCAAAGGGTTGAGTTTGTCTGAGAAGCAACTGTCTCTTTAGTACCAGTAGCCAGCAAAAATTCTTCCAGGCTCCAGCAGCTCTCTGCTTCATGGCAGTTTCTTTCTCCAAAGAGATCAAAGCTTTCCATGCTGCCTGACTGGGACACCTTCCGTGACCCTGCACAGGCTGGGAAGCAGCACCTCAATTGATTTCAGCTTTCCCAATTGACACACTTTGCTGGATTTTGGAAAACATTCTATGGAAAAGAGTTCAGCAGCAGCTGGTGTGCAGGCCACAGGCTCTGTGGGCTCTGCTCCCAGTGTCCCCGGTCACAGCGCCGGCGCCTTGGGTCACACACCAGCATGAGGGATGGAAGCAGGATATGATCCAAGATGGAGCCAAGGGTACCAGGTACAGCCTGGCTGAACTCACAGGCCAGGGTTGCTCCACAGGAAAGCACAAACCTCACTTTTTCCTCTGGTGCCCTGGGTCTGAGCATGAGCAAGAGGACAAAGTCTCCAAGTTGAAGGGGCCAAGCACTAGGGTGGGAAGAGCAGAGTCCATGTTTAATAACTTACCTGCTTATCTCAATATTGTACCTGGCACCACAGTACTGTAGTCATTGGAACCCCATAAATGCCAATGACAGATAGTAATTAGCACCCCATATATACCATCAACACATGATCTTGCCACTAGGAAACAAGAACAAGTTTTTCATACCCAACTGGGTCGGCAAGCTTGAAGGTAAAAATAACAGGAAGATGTAAAAAAACAGTTTAAAAACAAAGATCTTCCTTTGGAGACAAACTTTTTAATGAAAACAAAGCCTAAACCAGCAGCCTTGTACTAGTAGTCTTTGGCTCCAAAATGCCCTAAGTTAGTTTATATCTGGCTGATAAAAGGGTAGTTGATTGATTCATTACAGCCAAAGGCTCAGCTCCTAGGAATGCATGGTGCTTAATATTTTTTCTGGGATCTCTTTGATCTCTGCTGGAGGTTGAGGAGCAGGCTCCAAATTATAAAGTATTTTTGGAATTATATTGAGACCATTTTTCAGAAATGTCACCTTCAAGTCTCTAAGATTCTCTCTAGAGACACAGGGATGGTGGAAAACTTCTAGCATGACAGTTTTATCTGAGGAAAAGGAATATGACCAATCTTAAAAGAATGGTAATCCAATCACATTTGGACAAACACTTGAATGTGGACCTAGGACCTAAAGTTTTCTGCACACTAAATCTAAAGCACAAGTTTCTATGAGAGTATGTGGAAGCAATAATAGATTTACAAATCTCTGTAGATCAGCTAGAGGAAGACAGGCATCCTACACACAGCACATGGGAGAAACTTACCTTTCAATTCAGTGTGTTAAATTCCACAGCTCTACTTATTTCAGGTTAACAGAACACAACAGAGGCATGGCATCTGCACTCTACCAGTCCTCCTCTACACAGCGCCCTTCCTGTCCCCCCTTGCACCTTAGAGCCCAGCAGGTCTTTCACTTTGTCCTGTCTGCCAGATCCTGATCACATTTGCCAGGCTGTTGGAGAGCTCCTGCCATCAGAGCAGTGGCTTGGGAGTCTGCTGGAATCTGGGGGTCTCGTCATCACAGATGGTGGTCAGCAGAACTGGAACCTGCAGTTCAATATCTGACAGGTGCTCTGGCAAAGCAAGTCATGGAACAAGGAAAACCTCCTTCAGCATAACTGTAATAACCTCCTCCACAATACTGTAGAAACATAGAAGGCTCTACATTCACCAACTGCCTTTACCCGAGCCTTACAAAATATTAAATAGCATATTTAGCAAAACAAGAGCTTTCAGGTATTCTCTTTGGTAGGCAATTGTCAAGGGCAGAGCTGCATGTCGAGTTTGTGTCTGCGTTGAAACCTCCACTGACTTAATTAGGGTAAAATGCATGAAGTGTAGTCATTATAATCTGCTTTGCAATGACAAAAACATATAAAAGCCATGTTCGTATGACAGGAGTGTCCAGATTTTACATCCAAGCCTTTGACAAGATTTGTGGGGGGAGAAGAGGGAAGGAGGGGAGAAGGGAAAATTGTAGGAATTGCTCTGCTGATGTTTCTAAAACCCTTGGAAACAGCCACTAAGTATTTTGCTGCCTCCACCCTTCCCAGTAGTCTCATTATGGTAAGTAATGTTGCACTTACTTGAAAGCTCAGGTTTTCATGAGGCTGGCTGTGCAGAGGAGGCAGCAGCACAAGTGGTGCTGGAGATCTCTGCTCCCAAATGCTGAACTCCAGCGCTCATGCCCCTTCAGCTCCCAGGAGCATCTCTGTTTGCTTTCAGAAAGCAGCTTGAACTTCTGCCTTAAAGTAAAAGCATATCATGACAGATACTCTAATCACAATGTCTAAATATAATATAAGGGAAGACAATTTAAGAGAGCTCAGCTACACTTTTTAAAGCAACTGTCAGGAAACTGACTCTGGCTTGCTGCTTTAGAGTAAGATTAAATGAATCAGTCTCACCATTTGAATGCATGGGAAGTCAGAGACAGCAAAGTGACAAGTAAGGACAGTTTATTTATAATTGGGACCTCCTTCTATAGCTGTTTGTGCACAAGGCCTGTGCACTAAGTACAGGAGTACCTGCCCTTTATGTAAAATTACTCACAATTGCTATGTGTATGTCAGGCAGATGGCTCTGCTGGTTTGGCTGATTACAAAGTTTATGTAATTATTGAACTGTCTAGTGGTGTTTGGGAAAACTTATTATGCAGCAGCTTCAAAAGGCTCTGACTCCACGGTCCTTCAGCCAGGAGTCTTTCACAACAAGGAAGAGTCTGAGCTGCCAGGAGACGTCTGGAGAGATGGCATGGGGACTGAAGCACCATCAGTGCAACAACTTTGCAGTCGAGGCAGGTCTGTGAGGGCTGGAGAGTGACACCAAAGCAGCATCAGTGGATGCTTTACAAGCAGGGGCCCTTGATGCTTAAGCTGCAGATCCCCACTCCTTGGGCTAAAACACTTCTGACTTTAACCCAGAGGTTTCCAAAAAAAGAGGTTTGTCACTGAGAGTGCTGTAGCTGCAGATGCAATCATGAGATTGTGAGAAATTCAGTAGTTTTATGGTACTGTCTGGTTAATGAGCTCAAGTGGAGCAGCATCAGAAAGAGAAATGGGTTTGTCAAAAGGAAAAAAGGTGGGTTTCTCATCTCTACCTCCTCAGGATGTGGTCCTCACCTTTTAAAGCATCATTCCGAGTGAGTGAAGGCAAAATCAACAAATGTGAGATAAAGCTGCTGAGAGAAGTACCAGGGAGTGGCTGAGTCCCTTGGAGAAAGTGCAGCATTGCTCTTTGCCCAGCCTCCAGGTGGAAAAGTCAATGGAATGAAGCTGACCTCAAGCTTTTATTCCTCCCCACTTTGGCAGGCTTTAGTCTATAGCATCAGCCTGCACCCCTAACTGGGAAATATTATTAAAATGACATTAAATATTAAGAGAGACAACGCAGCATCTCTCACAGTGAGGGAGCTCCTGACACAGCAACCTTTTCCTAATAAACTGCCTTGACAAACAATTTACTTATGTTCTTATTTCAATTAGATGAACTACTCTGCAGCAGTAAAGGTGAGTGTGGCTGGCTGTTATTTTGAGAAGTAGTAAATATTTATTCCTCCCTCTCTCTGCGTGGAAGAGGGTGGGCAGCAGGGTCGCAAGACAAGATCTCATGATCACAATTCTTGAAGCTGTAAAAATCACAGGCTGTGACTAATCAGCAAGGCACAATGCTTTTGTGTCAAACTTTCACCAATTGCTTAGCTATTGGTGCAGCATTAACAGTGATGGACATCATGGCCAGATTTGGCCCTCATAGAGATCCGGGCTGGAAAAAGGAGTGATATCCACTGCACAGCCAGATAAGTGTAAATACTAGAAGAGTTTTCCACCCCTGGTCAGAAGGCTCCCGCCAAGCTTGGGGCTGTGTTGTGGCTGGCAATGTGTGTACCAAATGTACTTCTTGGCCCACAGTACCTAAACACACAGAACCCCCAGACAGATCCGTGGTCAAGCCATGGGCTCACATCTCCAGGCTCCCAGCTGAGCAAGGGAGTGGTGCAAAGACAGGAGCAGGACTGCTGGAAGGCACTTGGAAATTTAAAGCAAGGAAAATCTTCATCTCAGTTTTTTTGGAAACTTTGCCTGTAATTTCAAGTATTTTCTGTTGACAGCATGAAAGACGTGGAAGTAAGCATGTGTGCTTGTCTTAGAAACACTGCTGGTCTGATGGCCATTTTGGGAAGGGGGATAAAAATGTTACACTTCGGAACAGCAGTTGCTTTCCAGAAAATCCCTTGAGGCTCCGCACAGCGCACAGGTTGGAAGCCACGAGGTTTCTGTCAGCACATCCGTACTTATCCCTGAAGTATAGCATAGAAGATCAGCTCTGGCAAAGTGACAGAGAAAGTTTTATTACTTTAAAGTCACTGAGTTTGTTTTATAAGGCCTGACCAAAATTTTACCTCAGTCGCTATAAATTTTTTCCCATATAATAAAATGCCTCTCTTTGAAAAGGCTGTTTCAGAGGCTGAAGAGTAGAGTGAAATCCCTTCCCTTGTTGCTGAAGGCATGGCTGAGATGAAGCATAGCTGCTCTTCACTGGAAAGGCCACGCAATGGGATTTTTAAGGTGAAGAGTGAAATGGAAAAAATAAAGCCGAGCAGTGAGGTGAGGTAAATGAGTGGGCCAGGCAGGGATTGCCCAGTAGGAATTTGGCTTGTAAATCATCCTGTTATTAACTCCATACAGTCTGTAATGATAGGGAACCTCACCTAATGCCTCATCAAAAAGCCAACACACTTTGCAGAACTGAGCATCCCTCACACAATCCTCTACAGCACTTTATACAGTGAATCACAGCCTTGCATGGAATGCTTTCTTTTTATGAGTGTTGCCCTTTTAATCGGAAATAGTGCCTTCCTTTCCCTTTGACTGCTGTTCAGGAATGGATTTTAAATGGGCATTAGATGTAAAATTTCAGATCCAGAAGCAGAGAATTCAGAATGCAAGATGATTCCTCATGTGTCCATCCACATCCCTACAGAAATGATTTGAAGTCTGGAGAAAGTGATTTCAGAGGCTGAGCCAAACTGTCCACTGAGTGGTTGTATTTAAAGCTGCATATGTGTCCAGGGGCATCACAGCATCACCAGTACCAGCAGAGCCACACAGGCTGGTAGGAGCTCAGGCTCGGCACACAGGGCGCTGCTGATGCCACTGGCCACTAAAAAGGTTGAGTTGATGCTGGCAGAGACTGTCCCTCCCTTGGAAACAGCACTTTCAGTAAGACAGAGAGTGAGTCAAAGTTTAGGGGATACACTGATGGTTTCGCTAAAGGAGGATGAGGAATTGCAAAGTGAAAATGGTGTAAAATTTAGAAAGAGATAATTTGAAAAATTTCCTGTTTAAAAATTAAAAACAAAAACAAAAACTTGAGGGAAAAAGAAATATGGAAATAACTATCAGCAGGATACAAGGACTATGTTTAATTTTTTGTTGTGTAGAATGGGAATTTTTTTCCTTGCTCTAAGTGTACGTTCTAATACAGCTTTATCGGTGGAATAATTAACAAAGTGTGCATCACAAATGTGGTGCTCTCAGGAGCTAGGTACTGATGTGCCCTTTCCCAGTGCAGCAGAGACAGGAGGGTTTCCAGTGAGCTCTGGGAAGCAGGAGTCTCTCGGGAATTTGTCAGCACAGCAAATGCACCAGTAGGTGCTATTGGCAGTTTTAACCAGAAGGATTTTCTTCAGTGAGTTTTTCTCCCTTGCAGCCAAGGACAAACCTCTGACACTAGCCCACATTATTGTTTGAAGACAGATTGAAATCTCGTGATTCTGACATCGTTTTATTTTTAATTTCCACACTGCAAATGTCAGGGGAAAAAATACCCTAAAAATTATACTTCAGAAAAGACTATAATTACTTCCAATTAAATCATAGCCCTGGTTGTTTGAAAGACAACCACAGCTAGAATTTCATTATCTGATAAGCACTTTTCTTTAAAATATATTTCAAAGTTTCTTTTATTAATAATAAGAAGAAAGGGATCCAAGATCCTTCAACAATACCTGAGCCAACTGCAAAAGCTCGACGATGGGAAATTGTGTTTAACCCCTCAAACGGAGAGGCCACGTCATTTTTAGGACATTTATTTCAGTGATACTCCTGATGAGGAAGCAAGCTCAGGAATGTGATCAGATGTGGTGTTAGGCTGGGGTGAGGTGACCCAGATCTCTGCCTTCCCCGGGGCATTGATCAGGCTGTGCACTCACACTGCACCTCCCCTCCATCCCTGGTACCTAAAGCATTCTACAACATCTGCCCTGTTTCTCATTGCCACACCCCCGCCTCTATCAGGGTACATCTGTTGAAGCCACTGAGGCTTTATCAGCATCATCTGCTTTCATAGTGGGAATTAAGTCTCATCCTGTGCTGTAGATCCATTTGTTGCCCCCTGAAAGGGGCATTTACATCACATGAGCTGCATTGAGGAAGCCACTGATGCTCAGACTGAGTAAAAATATCTGAGTTCTTATAAAGCCCCACTTGCTGGTGCATGGGATAATTGTGCTGTAAGTTTTTGTGATCTCGTTTTGAACTTCAGCTGGGACAGAGCCATCAGTCCCCAACAGTATGCAGCATATATTCCACATGTGTTCAAAGATAAGGGCCTTCCCTCAGAACCTTATAAAATAAGCAGTCATAGTTCCATCCCAGTACACTGGCTGTTTACTGATGTGCTTGGAAGTCCATCTGGATCATTTGCTGTGGGCAAGAGGGACGAATGGGCTTGAAGGAAGGGGCGGAGGGGCTTCCATAAAATACCTGCCTGCAAAAAGGCTTGTGTGTGGAGGGATAGGTGACACTGAAGTCACTAGCAGCAACCCATACTCCCTGTCACAAGGGACAGGATTTTCTCCAGGTGATGCCCACAGAGGTGGGCCCACCAGCCTATAGCAGGTGTTTGCTAATGATGATCCTTGTGGGACCCTTCCAACTCAGAATATTCTGTGACTGGCAGAGATGTAATGGACACACCATAGCAGGCTGCCTGGGCACCCACAACTTGCACACAGAACAGACATTCCTGTTATCCATGGAAAAATCCTTCCCCAAATATTCCACATCACAGTAGCTACTCTCTGAGCTAGTCTTAGTAGGTAGAAAGAAATTAAAAATTGCAATTGACTCACCAGTAAAAATATGTGAGCATACCCAGCAAATAATGTAGATTCCCTCAGTACTTGCCTAATAATTTTTCTTTTAATTAAACTGTCCATTCCCTCACTGATTTACATTTAAAAATAAAACAACTGTGTGTATTTCATTGGGAAACCTTCCCATGGTGTTTAAAATAATATTTTGCTTTGCTTAATGTGAAAGATTTGGGGCCTGATCCTTGTTAACAACTTGGTGAATTCCAGCTCCACCATGAAGGCAAACAGGTGTGAAAAATTGTCATTGAAGGGGACACGCTCACCCTGTGTGCTTGCAGACTTTCTCTTCTGCTTCTTGGGTTGGTTTTTTTGTTTGTTTATTTGTTATGTTGGTGGTGGTGGTGGTGTTTTTAATGTACCATACAGTCTTATATTAGTAGAGTTTTAGGCTCAGTCTCTCCAAAGAAATAAATACAACGGATGGGCACAGAACCAAGAAATCTGGGAGCCACAGACACCCCAGCTTTGGGGGAAAGAGAGGTAAATTGCATCTCAGCAGCTGGCACCTCTGGCACTGCCCTTCATGTGCTCTTGGCACAGCCAGGCTTTGGCAGAGGCACCAAAGAAGAGGAGGTGATACCACCATAGAGACCAAAGGGCATCTTATATCCACTCATACAACCCCCCTAAAATGCAAATGATGACCAACAGCTATGTTTTAAAACTCATTGGCTTTTCTTCTTAAACTTGACTTTCAAAATCTGTAATCATTTCTAAGGAAAAAGAAAAAGAAGCCCAAACTCTCACCATTTCCAGCAAGAAACAGTAACTCCTGCTGCTCCCGCTGCAATTAAGTATAGGCTCAGGTTGTTACCAGCAGGCCCCTGAGACACACCAGAGAAACACCATGTGCCTTTCTGGAGGAGTTACATGCCAAGACCACCAAGATTTGCATAAGTGGAGCAGAAATGGAGCACCTTTGAGTGGCAGCCTAGTGCTGTAAAAAGGCCATCCCTCCTTTCCCTGGCTTAGTGCCTGCCACCAGCACCCAGCAGCCACACTGGACAGAGCTGGGCATGCTCCTGCCTTGGTGGCACATGATACTCCATGGCACAGCTGAGCATGCCACGTACCTGCACCCAGACCAGGGCTGTGTTTATGGGAGACCCAAATATACAAATGGAGATATGGAAAAACCTGCAGATGAGGCAATAAAAGGTGCTTTTCCAGAGCTGGTTTGCCATCCTCCCACAGAGTGAAGGGGACAAAGAGAAGAGGTTGTCTGCTGAAGTGGGAAAGTCTCTCAGGATTCAGAATTCCAGTGGCACCCCTTGCAGCCTCAGACACAAAGAGAGTGGACCATGATCTCTCCAGCAGAACAGCCTTGCCCTGGGGCTGTTACAACTGCACTGCTGATGACTGGCTCTCCACAGGTATGTTCACAGCACAGGTATGTTCACAGCACAACTCTGGCCTTGGCTTGGAGACCCAGATAACAAAGGGTGTAACAGATGCTCAGTTTTGGGGAGAATGGCAAGAAGGCTCAGAGGTGAGCCACCTCCAGAGTGCATCTCCATCTGTTCACATCAGTGGGAAGCAGAGCAAGGGGTTGTACCCCCTTAGCTCCAGTCACATGCCCTAAGTCCTCTCTGAAAGAGACACTCATTGGGAGGCTCCTGTGTGAGCTGGGGAGGAAGACTGTACCCAGCTGGGCAAATCCCTGCTCCCTCTACATGCCCACAAAACACCAGCATTGTCTATGTACCATGTTCTCATAGCCAGTCTGGAGCCAAGGTCAGGACCTGTTGGGACTGGCTTTTATTTACCAAATGTGGCCTCATTTGGCAACAACATTTAAAAACATGAGGCCAGAATAGTCCTTGTTGGTGAAAACATGCCCATTAATTTTCCTATCTTGGGACAAATTGTAAGTGGATGAGAGTCTATAATGTCCTTGGCGATACTGAACCTGAGAGGCATTCAGGAATTGTTGTCCTTGACCAGCCTAGCAGTCCATCAAGTTCAGCACCTTTTCCCTAAGACAAGCAGAATAACCTGTGCTTTGAAGCCAACAGCTTTAGCATTTGCCTAAGTATGTCATACATAGGTTTGGATGTTCCTGTGTCCCCCTTTGTGCTCCACCCGCCAGCCACAGGGCTTGGGGGCACCACTTCCATGCCCAGGCCACACATGGTGAGTCCTGCAGACATCTCTGGTGACCCCTTCCTCCTTTTCTTCTGGCAAAGAGTGAGTTTGGTTTGTATTTTAAGCTCCTGTGTCATGCCATCTTGATGGATGTAGAGTAAACACAGATCCCACAGGCTATGGGATAGCCCAGGGCAAAAGAAAGGGAGAAGAAACTATCAGTGCAGTCTCACACAACAGAGTCTGGTACGTCTGCCCCCCATTCTGCAGCTGAGGAGAGTGAGGCTGGTGTGACTGACCTGGAGCCATGCTGCAGCAGACAGCAATGCCAAGAAGTGAAGCTGGTTCCTGTAGCAGCCTGCTCCTCTAGTTTTGTCCTCTACTGTTCTCCAACACTTCTGCAACACTTCTCCACATCTCCTCTTGTATCTCCCCCTGCAGGGAGGCATGCTGGATCAGAGGCATCAGTAGCCTTGGAAAGTAGATAAGGTTCTCCATCATAAAGAAGAGAGCAGTGCACAATAACAATGACCAGAAACACGTTTTAGTAAAATATGAGGCTTTCAACTGGTGCCTAGATCTGAACCCTGAGGGTCGCCATAGCTAAATAAAAGAGGGACAAGAAACAGGTTCAAATACCGTGCCTGCTGTCTCTTGCTTGCCCTCCACCTCTGGCCTGGACTTCCCCAGTGGTCCAGCTGGAGGCAGGTCCATTTCTTTCCAAGATTTAGTGATGGCTGATCTCGGGATCACTCTCAAAATGAAGCAGGGATTGAGACGGGAGCAGGTTTTGCTCCCTCTGCTGTACATACTCCTCCAGTGCCATCCTAGCCCACTTTTGAACCCTCAGTCACCTCCACCAGCCCTGCGTGGCACTCCCCCTTTAAAATGTATCTTCAGCTTCATGTTGCAAACAGAATGCTAATGGGGCGTGAGACAGCTCTCCCGTAGTTTCAGGCATTTTTCAAGGGAGGGAGAAAAATCGTGCAAAACACTGAAGATACCTTGCAAACAAGATGGCCCACAGGAGCCTGGGGATCACATCCTCCACAGCCCAGCCATGGCCATCCTGGTCCATCGGCTGGTCAGCTTGGGTTGTTCCCTGGCCTGCTTTTATCTGCCGGCGTAGGCACCCGCAGCACCCCGAGACAAGGGCCAGGCTGGCTGGAGCGCTCGCCTCGCACTGAAATCCCCAAGTAAAAGTTACCTCTTGCCTCGTCCTGGAGACATCAGTGGGAGTAGCCGGGTGTTGAGCCCTGCTGCGACCAAGTGCTGCGGTGGGAGAGGTCTGGGTGGCACCAGCAGCAGCGAGAGGCAGCGTTTTGAGGGATCAGCAGCAACAGCAGGCACAAAGGGAGTTATGTCTTCGCCGGTCCAGTCCCAGACTGCTCATCTGTAAGGAGCTCCAGGCAGGCAGATCCAGACGGCTCTTAATGCAGGATCACAGCCCGAGGTTTTGTTTCCACCTTTGCCAGAGGCTTTGCATGAGTCTCAGCTTCCTTTGCCTGCGTAATGGGTACCTGGTGACTGACCTTCCTTTGTAAAGCTCCTGTCAGGCAAAGGGGGTTCCTGTGGCTTCACCTACAGCTTTCCTCTATGCACCGACAAAAATGATGCTCATCGGGTTGGTGCTCCTACAGCAACAGCTCAACTGGAGAGACGGATGATTTAAAATTAAAAAAA
>VWYP01023538.1:248697-433992 GCA_013400435.1 Pycnonotus jocosus | reverse complement strand
TTTTTTTTTTCTTCCTACAGCTTGACTGTGATTAATTTTTAAAGGCCAGGGGAACTCTGAGGAAAAAAGCTTGAGCCCTCAGTTAGAAACATCTACATTAGCAGCATTTGAGAGCTGTGATCTGAGAGGAAAGGTTTAAATTCTGTGTAGGGTAAAAAAAGTGATGCATTCCCAACTGTGCTGTGTATTGCATGTGGCACAGCTCTTGCTGAGGGTTTAACGCTGCTTGGTGCTGTGTTAACCCTTGTGGAGCTGAGAGCCAGGGGCTGTGCTCGCTGCTGCTGAAGCCAGCGGTGAAAAACCTGACCCCGGGCATGCAGAAGGGGCTGCAGGAATCCCGAGTGTCTCACAGCCTGAGCCTGTCACTCACAACCCCTCTGAGGAGAAAAGATTAGCGAGCACAGTGACAGAATTGGAGTGCTCAAGGGCCTGGCAAGGAGACTCCGTGGGTGAGGGGGCAAACTGAGCTCTGAACTTTGCAAACCAGACTCTGCTGGTTTGTCTGGAGGAGCCTGGGACTCGCTCTAAATTTTAGTTCCTGATTTTTTGTTGTTGTTGTTGGTTTTGTTTTGTTTTATTTGTTTTCTTTTATTCCTTCAGTCAAATCTGGGATGTTAAAGGGTTCTTCTTTCATATGTTTGCAGCTGCAAACAGTGGGAGAAATTTGTGAGGATTTCCTCAGCAGACAGAGACCTGTGGTACAGCATGCCTTCCTTGGAAAGGTGTGGAGGGAATCCCCAGGGCCGAGTCCCCGCTGCTCGGATGCGATTTGCGCTGCCTCCAATGGCTCCAGAAACTGCGCACCTTAATTCACTTTATTAGCGAGGGCTGGGGGAAGCTTCGCCTTCAGCCGGCACCCTGCGCCTTCCCAGCCCTTTGCCTCTGCCCTCCCTTCCCTCTGCCCGCTTTCCTCTAGATGGCATTGCAGGAGAAAGGGAATTCAGATGGAAAAGGAGATTTTTTTTTTTTTTTAAACTCCTGGAGGAGTTGCAGGAACCGCTTTGCATTTTGATGGTGCTCGATTATCTTATCCACTAGACAAGCACACACAATATTAATACCTCCCCTGTCAATCTCCAACAGGATGCAGATAAGTATTTCTTCTGAGCGGTTTTATTGATTGGGGTTTCATCTAAACAATCTTTCCAGGGTTTTTTTTGTGTGTGTGTCTGGGTGATTTAAAGATATTTTCCCAGGATATTCATGTTTGTGCAGAAAAATAAAAATCATGTCTGTCTTTTGATATAAAAAGACCAGTGAAAATTTTGGGAAAAAAACCAAAACAAAACCACCTTGCCCTTTTCATTTATCTCCTAGATTTTTCTTTTTTAAATCTCACTTGCTGAGATTGCAGAAACAATTTATTCTGCTCTATTTTTTTCTAGTTTGTTTTCCTCCTGCATTTGAAAGTACTATGTGCATAATCAATTTCTCTTTTTCACTGTAGTAATTCCTCTTTTTATGGGATGTTCAGGCAAGCAGGAAAAAAAAATAAAAAGAAAGAAAAGGAAATTACTTCTTCTAAGACTGCCCACACTGGCTGTGGTACTGAGATGCAGATTGCTATCTGGGGAATTCAGTAATCGCCTTGCAGTCCTCTTAAAGTTTAGCACACTTTCCAAATATTTTCTTTTGAAGAGGTTTTGGGAAGGGAGGGCTGTGAGCAGGTTTCTGTGCTGACACAGACGAGTGGTATGAGCTGTTTGCCAGGTGAGCAGGCTGCTGTCACCAGGCAGGTTGAATTTTCTCTCCTCAATTGTCCTGTTAGGAGCTCGTTACTCCTCCAAGAGCTCAAACCTGCATTCTGACTTCCAGCCCACATGAATTCACAATGGTTTCATACAGAATTCTCTTTCAGCTCCAATAGTTCTTCCCTGCTTACTGTTTAATCCTGAAGCAAAGGGTTTGCATCCCCTCTTAACCTTCATTTTGACAGGCTAAATCAACCCAGTCTGTTCAGCTCTCTTAAAGCAGTCTTTCCATTACTGAAATCATGCCAAGAGCCTTCCTCCTGCCCACTTCTAGAATGAGTTCATCTTTGCTAAATCGTGCTTGAACCACACACTTCTTCTTGGATAAATACCTTGCAGGTGATTTGCCCCTAGCACTGCTGCTCTTGCAGGGGCTGGCTCTCCTCTGGAGCACAGTGACCTTTCTTTGTGGCTTCGTTATGGTAATTCAGTTGTCATGGGATCCACATCTTTTCCTCCTCAGACACTTCCAACTGCGAGCATGTAGCTTATAATGAAAATTCAATTTTTATTCCAAAAATGAATCTATTTTTGGTTTAAATTTAAATACCACTTCCGTTAATTCGGTAGTCAGTGTCATCCCTGCCCACACGGTGCTCCAGTCCTTTGCTAAAACCTGTCATGTTAAAGCCAGCAAAGTTGGTGTCAGTGGAAGACATCATCTACGTGCTCCTGCTCTCGTGGTTAGGAGGTAATTTTGGAGGTGGGCTGGGAAGTAATTAATGCAACCTGCTTTGGTAAAGGTTCAGGGGCCCAGGTCTGCTTCTCCTCTCCTGGCAGTGAGGGTGTTGGCTCAGTCACATTAACCCCCTGTAGTGGATACAGGTTGTGTTTCTCTGGTCTCCACTCACTCACAACCTACTTTGCTTCAAAATCTCTTCTAAAAGCTGAAAGACTTTTGAAGTCAGGGTGATAGATCTCTCACCATTAGTAAATTAATGTGTTTTTCATCATAGTTTCTTAAATATAGAGACTCTTCTGCAGCTATAAGGTTACATCTGCAAACTCAGGAGCTATTAAAAGTTCTTGTTAAAGGAGGCGCATCTTTTTCTGTCACTGTTTTTAGGAGGGATGACTAGAATATTTTTATTTTAGAGCCATTTTAGCTGTGGTAATTTCTTTGCATCCCCCTGCCACCCATTACCCTTTCCATGTGCTTTGTGTGGTCAGGCTCTGTTTACAATATTCTCTTCTCCTTCGTATCCAGACATGGGCAGTGATTAAAAACCTTGAATTTGACTAATAAAACTTTCATTAGGAATTACATTTTTTATTTACATACTTGAAAAAGACATCAAAGTAAGACTCATCCAAAGGAAAGTGTATTTTTGAGATGATGTTTTTGTAATCTGTTCAGGTCCTAACCTGTGTGCTCTGAGCATAAATAAATCAATGTCACTTCAACTTCTGGACTTGGCAATCTTTCCTGTTAAGGAGGCTCCCTCTCTGTGTAAATATATATATATATCTGTGTGTCTGTGTATATATATATATGTACATATGAGAACTGCCTATTCTGAGTAGTCCCAGAAGCAAAAGGTCAGAAAGTCTAGCTGCTCTGCATCAAGGATCTCTTGCCTGAGGGGAGTTCATGAAAATAAGTATCTGCCTTCATCTACCCTTGTGAATCTGCTGTACCCTGTGTGATGGCAGGACAGCAAAAACAGAGCCACTGTGTCTATCTGGTGTAGTGTGAGTGGGTTGTGACCCCTGAAATGCTCCTAGTGACAAATCCTACAACCTGGAATGCCCAGAGGGTGCAGAGGTGGGTCCAGGCTGGCCCTGCTGTGCCACCCCTGAGGGCCAACCTGCCTGGGGACTGCTGAGCCCCTGCCCTGAAATCCATCCATTAGTGTACATGGGAATATTGATGTGCTTGGACCAGGTGCAGTGCCCTGGGGCTTTGAAGAGCAGAGCCTGGGGAGACTGAAATCTTTGTGAAATTGAGTATTGATTGCTTTTGCTTGGAGAGCTTCAAAAATCCAGCCTTAACTCAGGGCCCTAAGACTTTGAGGATATCACAAATTATTCATGTACATTCCACTAAAGGGAATTTTTTTTATCAGTTTAATCTTCCACATTTAATGCACCTCTAGCACCAGCTCAGCTGCAGTGTGTAAAGAGGAGTTACTGGCTCTTCTCCTTACTCATCTTTTCCTTTCTTCTATCCCCTGATACCATTTAAGGCTGGTAAAGTGGTGAATTTTAACCAAAATATTAGCTAAGACACAGGGGAGAAGTTTAAATGAAACTCCTGACGTATCAAGAATGCAGTCCTAAAACCAGCCAGAGAAAACCAGCATACAAGCACATTGGTGTAAGCCCTGCAGACATTCCCCTCTGGGTATAGCCTGGGTCAGGGAATTGGCCCTGACCTGCCCAGACTGAGAAAATTGTGCCCAGGTGGGTCATGTGTGTCAGTTCTTTATGGTGTGCTTCTGTAGGAAATGGGTCCAAATAATGATCATCTCTTTCTGGAAAAAAGGCAAGAATGCTCTGAAAGTAAGAGTTGATTATTAAAATGGAATTTGAAGTGCTTTTCTCTGAGTCTTTTAAGTTTATTTTTCTTTGGTTTCTGGCTCTGTCATTCTAATAAAAAATATTTACTTGATCTGTTTATTGATGCTCACTATTTTAATTAAATCTGTTTTCCAGAAACAAAAGACTTTGAGTAATGCTTGCAATAAATGTCATGCTTGAATTCTTTGAAGATTTAATTTGAAAATATTCATTTGAAAAATCAAGCAAGGTCCAATGCTGACACTTTGGACAAAGCATATTTGTTTCCTCTCTCTGATTGATGACATTATCTTCCCAGAGCTGCTGCTCCTCCATAAGGAATGCTGCTTGCTCTATGTAACAAACTCTTAGTTGCCTTTACTATTTGGTCATTGCTATTGGAAAGAAACAATTCAGGAAAAGAACAGAAAATACTGTTTGCTCAAATATATTCCTTATTGCAAATGTGAATAGGGTTCACCTCCCATCTTGATTAGTTTTTTCAGCTGTGCTCATTTCTTTCTACTGTGGAAGATGATTTCTTAGTGCAGCCAACTAAATAAACATACCATTCCCTACTCTGAAGTAGTTGCTTTAGACCCCAGATTTCAGGTTCCTCTGTTTTTGGCATATCCAGCCATATAATTATGGAAAAATCTGGAGTAGTAGGAGATAAATTTAGATAATCTGGACATAGTTCATACTGGACCTAGGCTTTATATTCACCTCAACCTTCTGCTTCAAACTATCCCGTTTCATTTTGACCTGACAGCTGCTGCTTCTTCACCTTCTGCACAGGTATTGCTTCACTTTCCCAGCCTTGAGCCCCCTCTCTGATCTTTCTGGAGCACTTTCTCCCTGCAGTGTTTTGAAGGAGTTACTCAGGTGTTGGAAACTCCTGATACTGTGTGCTCTGTGTTTGAATTGTGTGTGTGTGTATATATATATATATTTTGCCCCAGATATAATATTTAGGCCTGGGCATCATACAGCCCAGTTACCAGCGGGAACTCTCCTGACTCATGCTTATTAAAAAAGGCTCTTAAAAAAAAAAATTAATGTTGATCAACAGTTTGCTTCATGCTGTGCTGAGGAAATAGTATTATGGTTTGTGCAGAGTTATGAAGAGTCTCTATGAAAACAAAATATCTGAAATCTGGGGCAATTTCATCTTTTGTACCTTACACAAGGAACACTTGCTACTGCTATCAAAGTAAATTCATGTTTTCTTCATTTAATTGTTCACAATTCATACCAGATATCTTGGCAGATTCAGCTGTATATAATCTTTGCATGGTACATTGTGTCTTGATTAAATTTTGAATTGAGAATTGGGACAGTGTCTTCCTGCATTCCAGTCAAGGCTGTTGGGATGTTCTTGTTGATGATGACACCTGGTATCTATCATGGAGATTGATATTTGCAATTGTGACTCTTCCTTTTTCTGGGGCTTTTTTGCTTTCTCTGTGGACAGTTTGATTATCATCTGTTGCCTTGTAAATGAACAGATAGAAAAAGCTGAGATGGAATTGGTGTTAAAAGCCTCAATAATGAAGCCTTTAATAAGGAAATGATGGGCTAAGTGTTTGGAAATAAATAGTTGTGTTCCTCTGACAACAGAGTCAGGCTTTGCTCCCACCAAATTTGGTCTGTGGAAGTGAACTGTGTGTTAACCTGCTGAAGTCTCCAAATTATATATTTGAGGGAAGCTGGCAGCCTGAGATTTACATCAATGCTCCCCACTCTCCATGAAATTGGGGGTTTGGATTAGTTGGTTATAATGGCAGGAAATTGTCCTCAGATTCTAGGGGTTGCTTTGGGCATCAATCACTTCTTAAAAAAAAATCTCCAAACACCTTCCCAGTGAAGGGACTGATACCTAAATCAAACCAGAAATATCTTCTCTGACCCCATGCTCAGTTTGCAGAGGGGGAAAAGAATGTTACTAGCTAGCTTCCCCAAAGGCTTCTTGTTCTATTTTACCCTCTTTTAAGAAGCATTTGTTTGTCTCAGGGGAGGAAACAGCATTGGCCAAGTGAAATTGAGGAATTCCCTGCTCAAGAAAACAAGCTGCATCTCAGCAAGGTGTTGAGAAACAACAGCTAGAACAAAAAGCAGAGGCTGACAAATTGAGGCAGCTCTAAGATGCATTTTAGGTTATTCTCATGTGACATTTTGTGTGACTCTCTGGTGGAGCACTTAATAGAAAAGGACTTCTGTTGATGTAAAATCAAGAAAAAGGAGAGGCAGAGATAAAAAATTCAGCACTTTTGGGGGATGCATGAGGCAGTTTTGTCACGTGTGAGATCAGAGAGGTTCTCCAGGTAGGCAGCAGCACCCAGTGCCGTGTGCTGGTCACAGCTGTGCAACAGCTGGCAGGACACACTGGCACTCAAGCTCGTGCTCTGGGTGAATCTGCATGAGGAGAATGGCTGAGGTTTGATATTCAAATCTTAATTTCTGTACTGAAAAAGTCCTTTCCCACACTGCACATCCACAAACAAGAGAAAATATCAATGAAACCTTTTCTTTTTTTTCTTTTTATTTTTTTTTCTGACCAGCATTAGTCTTTTTTAGTTCTGAAAGCTGAAAATGAACAAAGCCCACTTCTAAACTTCCTGTACCAGACATTGCTTTCATTCCTTGCAGCTGTTGTTGGTGTTGCTCAAACCAATATTGTCAGAGAGAAAAGTCTTTCTGGGTTGCCTTGCCTGATTATTAATATGCTAGAGCTGACTGGAAGCTGCTTTCTTCCCAGACTGTATCCTTCCCATTTCCCTTTCCTTGACTTTTTGCTCTTTTTTTGGATGGGGAAAAATTGGCATCTGAAAAGTCAGAAATCAACAGCAGCTCAGTGAACTATTTTTTACTAAAAATGTCACTTAGATGCAAATTCTTTTGTTTTTCAGAAGGCAAAAAGAGATTTAAAAGGCACTTGACTGAAAAGAGAAATTTTTTTATTTTTATCAAATCTCCTATTTTTACATTCAAAACCACTTGAAATTGAAAACTCCTCACCACAATTAATGTGCATTAATCATTCATCTTGGCAGCATCTGTTCTGAGCCACTGCTCCCCCAGATAAATGTTATTATTCTTGTACTGAAGGTAAGTTTCTATTGCTGGCTGTAGGGATTTTTTTCTAGAATCTTAATATTCAATTTTTTTGCTTATTCTTAGAAAATATGGAAGTGTCCCCTTCAAAATTACTAGCATTCTTCAACTGACACAGATTCCAGTGGATCATCCTAAGGATACATCATTAATATATATTAGTCAGATCAGGTTCAATTATGAAAGTTTAGAAACCATGGAGTTCAATGTCAAATTTTAATTCTAACACAGCATTAAGGCTCAGTGGACTCATTTGATGAATGGCAATAATTAGTAAATATCAGTTCTCATCAAGGCTCAATGTTTAAGCTGCTTGCTTTGGAGAATAATATGTGCTATGCAATAAATATATAATAATCTGGTTTTGTCTCAGAGATGCTCATTTAGAACCCCTTTTTTAAGCCATGTGGGGAAGTTTGAGGTGCATGCCCTTCACCAGAAACATTTCTTTGGGTGAAAGACCCAGGTTATTGAGTACAGAGGGCTCATTAGTGCAGGTAATACTGCAAAGCAGCATTTACAAACATTCCCTTCTCTTCAGCAGAGCTGCTTGCTCCAACTATGTTTATCCTTGGTGTTTGCTATTCTTGAATATTTGCACATATGTTCTGGGGAAGCCTGCTGTTCCTGCCGATACCGATCTGCATGGGAACCAAGGGATGTGTCAAAGGACTGCATCATCTCCTGATGATTTATTATTCTCCAGGGTAAAAAACAAGCAAAACTTTTTAATCTTCCCAAGAAACAAAAGAATAAAGCAGTTTGTGGCTTTTCTTCCTGCCCATTGTGAATGGATGCAAGTGTTGCCAAAGAAGCCCCAAGTCTCTGGAATAAAATATTGTGGAATAAAATACTGTGGCCAGTTACTCAGTGCTGCCCTGCTTCATCTTCCTGAGATGTCCAGTCCTGCTCAGCTGTGGGATTGGGTTTTATACGTAAAGAAACCCTCAGCTGAAATATGGTGGGCTGAGGAATAAAACAAGGGAAGTGCTGCCAGCAACACTGTCTTGGGAGAATTGCAGAGGAATGGGATAAAATGACCTGGCAGATTAGACACAGGCATTTTTCCTTCTTGGCAAGTTGTAGTCATCTAAATAGTATACATGAGAGATGCTGAAAGAAAGGACAGATTTGGGGAAGAAAGGCAGGTCATGCATGCTAAATGGGAGATTAACTTGAAAATAATGACACTTGGGGGGGGGGGCAGAATCTCCTAAAGTAGCAATTAGATATTGAATATAGTTATTCTTCTGGGGTGAAGGTATGGATGTGTGTTCTTGGGAATGTTGAGCAAAATCCTCTCTGCAGGTACTGTGAGGCTGTTGTTGTTCCTGGTACTGCTGTCTGTGTTCTCATAGGATCCTGAGAATCTGGAAGACATCTAGAAATTTGCTGTTGAGGTGACCCCAGGCTGAAGAGTCCTCAAGAGTGATTAAAGACTCTGTTCAAGAGCAAATCAAGGGGCGGGGCACAGTTTACTGTCTGGGGTTTAGAAGAGAACTCAGAATGGCAGCAGATTTAACCAGGCTCTTGAGCCACAACTGCAAGCTGGAAGTTAAACCTGAGCCAGAGATAATGTATAGATTGTTAATAAGTCAAATATTAGAGCAGTTTACCTAAAGCCATATTAGATGCTCCAATATTTGTTATCTCCATCCAAACAAGAGAAGCTTGGTGTGGCAGCACTCAGGAGCTGTTCATGGATGTTGGAGCTCATGGCTGAACTCTGCTGCTGAGCTTTTCCTTGGAGACAAAGGAAAAGGGTGAGATTTGCCTTAAGGAGGGAAAGGATGGTGGAAGGGATGGAATAAGCAATAGTGCTTGTTTATTTTAAGAATTTAAAAATGAAATGACAGAAGCCAAGTCACTCCGTACTTTATTAATTCTTCAGAGAGATCAGAGATTGCTTTTAATCAGTCTCTGACAGATATTTTACTTCTTTTGCTTGTAGTTTTCCTTGTTTTCTGTGCTAAGAAAACACTCACTGAGTTAAGTGGGGCAATTCATCTCCTGTGTGTAGGAATTGTTTCCATAGCTAAGCTCAAAAAATGTTCCCAGTGTTCATTTATCTTATCAGGACCCAGTTTCTGATTTTTAGGAGAGTGACCTCAATTTTTGGGGGGTTTTTGTTTTTTAAATAATTTTTGAGGCTCTGCTCATAAACACAGCATGTGCTATAAGTCCAGTAGGTATTTAGGCAGCGACCTGGTAATGGAAAAGTGTCATCTGTTTGTGTTTTTTCCAGGCAATTTTAAACCTCACCAGAAAAGGTGTATGTGATCTTTTTATTCCTTATTTTCATGTTTGAAAAAGAAATTCTCCGTAGTGGTAAATGGATTGTAAACACATTTGATCTGAAATGAAATCTTTTTAGTGAGAGAGGGAAGGAAGGAGACTGAGCACCTAATCTGAAAAATGTATTGTTGGCTGTGAGCCCACTGTCCTCGGTCTGTATTGAAGTGAAAGGCTTTCTGGACAGCTCTGCCCATGTCTTAACCTGATTCTGCTGAAAGCAAGCTGTCTTCCCCACGCTGGTGAGAATTATGAGCAGCAGCACTTCAATATGTTTTCCTTGGTGTAAATTAGGAGTAATTCAATTGATGTGAGAAGCGTCCTGGGTAGAATCAGGTAAAAAATCTGGATAAAATGTTTGGGGAATTTTTAATCCAATATTGCTTAGGCTGGCTCAGTTCAGAGTGTGTCATAAGTTATTGTTATTTTGAGGGCAACAGGTTTCATTTAAGCTCTAAATAACCACCTAATGAAGCATAGAAATGATTCCCTACCTGTGTGCTCCTGCAGCTGAAATGGAGGCAGATGGAGGCAGGGCAGCAAAGCTGAGAGGCTGTGACCTTACCCAGTGAAGGCTGTCCAGGACCCCAGGAGCAGCTGGGAGTAGCATCAGGGTCTCCTCAGTCCCAGACTAGCACCTAATTCAGTAGAACAATCTCCCTCTGAAAAATGATACCTTTGATTTTTTTCAGAATATCTTAACATTTTATTGCCAGAGATCTCTGCTTTATCCATATAATAAAATCAGCCTTAGTGTCTGTTTCCAGACAGCCATCTATTTTCCGTGCTGATATTAAGCTCCTGCTCAGTTTAGCTTCTTTCTCAAGGGAATGAGGGGCTGCAGAAGCCCAGCCAAGGGATGATGAAGTTTATTTTATTGCCTTGAAGATACACCATGTGCCAGGTTTGGAGCTCTGTCGGTGCTGAAATAGCTTATCTCTGGTTATTACACTCTCAGTCAAGGGTGAGCAATTCTTGTTTCTCCCAGTTTTGACTGGAGCACAGAGTGTCCCACTGATGGGAGCACCCTGGTGTGCAGAGACATTCCTGTCCCTGCACTGCCAGCTACAAAGCCTGGAAAAGCCTCGTAATCTTCACTCTCTCCAACCTGTGGGATCCTATGGAAAGCTGCTTGGCAGCCTGCCTGCACACACACCAGGCTGAATGCTGCAGTGGGTGCCAGAATGAGAAGGAACCAGAAGCTGCCAGGCCAATTTCCAGTGACCCATTTCGTCCTGCCTTCTGTCCCTCCTGGTGTGCAGAGCCACAGGCTCGAGGCTGGCACCAGAACAGGACTGGCATCCAAGGGAAATTCCTCTCTTAAATGTACCTGTTTGGTAGCACTTTTGNTTTTACTTCCCAAAAGTGTGGTTGTGATTCTTCTTAAGGAGAAACTGCGGTCATTAATCTTAAAGATTAATAATTTTATCCACTCATCTGAATTCAAGAACTTTTAATAGTTCTCAGCCACAAAGTAACAGGAAATACTTCATGGGATTTTCCTCCAACTCCATTTCATCCACCTTTTCTAGCACAAAGGCAATATCAAAAATATTTCAGTTTTCACATCCAAATAGTTGCCAGTGTTTTAAATCCTCCAGGAAAAGGCTGCATTGTAGCCTGCCTTATTTGCCTTTTTCCCAGCTAGGGAGACAGGTGCTACCAGTCTGGATGACTTCCCCAAGGCTGTAACAAGCAGGTTTTAATGCAGAGAGATGTAACAATAACCTTCAGATCCCAGGGCAGTCTGGCATTTTATTCCTGCCCTTTGATGCTTGTGTTTTGGGTTTTACAACCAGTGATGCTTCAAGTCAGTTGGCTCTTGCTGAGACATATATTTTATTGTTAGAATATTATTATTGTTTTCAAGGCAGAGCTAGCTACCTTTCTTCTCTACTGAAATGAATTTAGAATCTTATAGAATGTGCAATTTCTATGGATGGCCTTGTCTTGAAGAAATAAGTTGCCACCATTAAAAGAAATGAATTAGTTTGTGCTTACTAAAAACCACTTCTTTGGAGAAGGTGAAGGAAAAACTTTATTGTAAAGCACCTTCCTTCTTGTGAAGTAAATGAAATGAGGCATAAAGTAGTACAGGACCTTATATAAAGGATTATTTGTGTGTGGAGAAGGAATAGACATAAAAATTACCATGACTGCTACAATAAGTTTTCAGATTAACAAAAAACCTCATCCAAAACTAAAGAGAACTAACTGAGGTTTCAAACTTGGCAGAAAATTCTTACCTAAACATTGCAGTCTGAGAGGACATCAGTGAGACACCAGCCTTTGTGAGGTTTTGCACACATTCTCAGGGGATTTTAGAATCATAAAATATCCTGAGTTGGAAGGGACTGACAATGATCATTGAAACAAAAGAAAAAAGTCCCATAAAGCCCCCAAACACCACGGATTTAGTTGCCACAGATTTGAAGACAAGCAGTCCTAAATCTAGGGAAGAGATCTGACCTCTGCTTTCATGGCATGATAATGTGCAAAGCTGGTGGTTGTTACTGCTGTGATGGTTGAATTAACCCCACAGAAGGGCAGTGGTTTCTCCCCACAGCTGCACTCCCCAGCCCAGGGAGCTGCTTGAAGCTTTCTGGGTGGGTTTTGCTCAGTGCT
This sequence comes from Pycnonotus jocosus, assembly GCA_013400435.1. Classification (NCBI taxonomy): domain Eukaryota; kingdom Metazoa; phylum Chordata; class Aves; order Passeriformes; family Pycnonotidae; genus Pycnonotus; species Pycnonotus jocosus. Next base: position 421,711 of record VWYP01023538.1, on the reverse strand, counting down.
GCTCTAAGTGGGCACCTCCAGTGCCCACCTGCAGGGTCCAGCAGCAGCCAGGACATCTCCTGGTCTTTTCCTGCAGAGCCTCCAGCAGCTGTGTTTGCTCTGTGCCCTGTTGCTGCCCTGGGCAGCCCTTGCTGCTCCCTGATCCTCTCCTGTCTCTCCGAGGTGCTGCATCTGCTGCAGCGCTGTCTGCAAGCATGAGAGAGAGCATCCCAGTGCTTGCTGATGCTGCAGAGGGTTGGGAGCAGCACAGGGGCTCCCCAAAGGGCCCTGCAGGTCAGAAGCCCAGCTGGGAAATGCCCATCAGTGCTCAGGCAGTGGCAGCCCCGGAGCTATAAATGACTGCACCAGTGGAAATGTGCTAAGCTCAGCTGGTGGCACAGCACAGATTTGATCGCTGGAATGATTTCCCCTGAGCTGCAGAGATCACCTCCTTACATCTCATTTGCTTTTCTTTTGTGTTTTACATAGGGGAATCCCACAGTTTGGAGAAATACCTTATCTCTGGTTATTACAAAGAATTGCAGCTGGCTTCTCTTATGATGGAAAGGGGAGTCAGGAGAAGGGATGCCTGGACTGGCACAGGCACAGCTCGTTGAGTTCATTCCTGTAACTCCTTCACTCCCAGACCAGTACAGAGCCAGCTGAAACTATCTTGTGCTGCAAGCAATAACTAACAGCACAAGAAAACATCTGTGGGGAGACAGCCCAGTGCTGTACTGGGAATAGAAAGACTGACATGGCAAATGCATCTTCCAGCTGCTGTCATCTGCAGCACTATGGATTCTAAATGTGCTTTGAGGAAATCCCCTTTCCATGCCTGCTGTCTGGACACAGGCAGCAGGGCAGGAACTCTTGGGTACCATCTGTTGATGGCTGCTGTGGGCTGCAATGATGGGAGAGTGGAGGAGAAGGATCAGCTGAAGGAAGGAGATGTGGAAACGTTGATTTCTCAGGAGTACAAGCCCCCACTCCACCTGGAAAACTGTTGTTTCCAAACAATGTGTTGTACCAGTTTTCTCTGCCTTTTTGTATGGGAGTTTGGCCTTGGAAGGAGGCAAAATAGTTCCTTGACTGAAAAATGGTGTGTTTCAGAATGATTGCTTGGGAAGATCCTGAAGTTTATACTTTCCCCATTATTTCTGTCAGCTGGTATCAATGTCATGGAGAACTGCTGAAGGAGACCTCTTTACTAAACACAGATTTATTGGGTTTTGCTTGGTTTTAGATTTTATATGCAAAAAACTTTCACAAAGTTGAGAAACATCTGTAGACTAATATTTTCAAATTAGGGATATTGGTCAAACTCAGTCCTAATCTCCTCAGAAAAACATCTTTAGGTGAGCCACCCTGTACCCCACTACAGCCCCTTTGATCTTGCAGCTGGTGTCACCATTTCCTGAGGACTCAGAGTAAGCTGAATCTTGTTTCTCTGTCAGTGAGAGACAGGAATACTCTGCATTTTATGTTCCCCTGCTGTACAAAAGGCTTGAACAAGGAGAGAGCAGTGTTCCTTATTGTTTGAATTGCTAAAACACACAGCACCAGGTGCATTATTCCAATGTCAGCCATGCAGCAGTCCCTGTGTGAGGGCAGATTTGCAGACCTGTGGGTCAGTTTGGGGGTATGTGTGTTATTTCTCCTAAGGAGTTCTTAAATACACCCAGGGTTTAAATGGCCAGGAAGGTCTGTCCTCCACAGCTGGGTGTTTGTATCCAGGAGTTTGGCTCTTTTCTCTTCTTCCAGATGGCTGGACCATCTCTCTTGTTTAGGCTGCAGCAGTGGCTCACATGCTGAAGCCTGCCTTCATCTGACACCTGTGCTTTCAGAGCCTGCTATCCCAGAAATATAGGGGATCTAAAAATGGGTTAAAACACAGCCTCTCGTCCAACATTTTGTTATGTTTACACCTAGGGTTTGGATTAATTTAAAATCGATTTAAATGTGACTTACAGATCTGTTGTGCTATTATTCAAGGTAATGAAACCAGCAAGATGCAGATCTCCTGTGCCAGCCCCCAAAATGATTCAATACATGCCTCCTTTGTGGGTGGTTTTAAATGGAAGGATTATGTATTTGGCTGGTGGGATGCCTTGCTGTGAAGTGTGTGCAAGCAGATATTTAGGCTGTATCTGCAAAGGCTGAAGCTGTGAGCTGCAGCAAATGAGATTTCTTTTTATTTTTTTTTAACTGATGTATAGACTGTGAGGAGACTCTTCAGTGCTCTGTAGATAACATAATCCTTGCCTTCATGAGTTCTTTGGTCCAGTACTCAGCTGGTGTTCCAGTGCTTCATGCCGGAGGAAGAGGAGCAGTGCATCTTGAGAGAGAGGGGACAGTGAGTGAGGGAAATCCTACCAGAATCCAGGGAAAGTGGTTCATCTTGCAGTGAAAAAGGCAAGAGCCTGTGCCACTTATTGCCTGTCATTACCTGCTAAAATCATTATTTTGATTTATAAATGAGATTCAAAGGAATTAATGTGTGACTTTGGTGTCTTTATTTAAAAGCATGAGAAGGACTCTTCAGAGAATATTTCATTTTGTGCTTGCACACTGCTAAGCATGTTGCAGTCCTAACAAACAGCCAGGCTCCTGGGTGCAATCTCAGCGTTACTAACAGTAATTCAGAAAAGCAGAACTGAATTGCAGCTCCCTCCCAAGGCATCATCCTTCCTCCTCTGTGAAATGCCAGTCTAACCTGACCCTCACCAGCATGGACAAAGCTCCATTGTCTGGAACCAGGAGGTTCCTCAGGTTCTTCAATCACCACCTGCAGCATAAAGCTGGGCCCTGTGGTATAATCTGTAGATCAGCAGCCCTGAGCTATTTCAGAAGCTGGAGAAGTTTTTTGTCGTTTGAGTAAAGAACATCTTGGCTTGATGCCAAGTCATATTAATTCCCATCCCAAATTGGTTCCTCTACATGGCCATTTTCATGCAGTGGCACAAACAGAGGCAGGGCTGCAGTGCTGACAGGCAGCACCACCAGAGCACCCAGCTCTGGAATGGGACCCTGCCCTCCCTTCTGGCTGCACAGGATGGAGGGGGCTGAAGCCTCGGGGCTGTCATCACTGAGCTCCCTGGCTGTGCTTTATTGCAATGGGACTTGCCTGGGGTTCAGTTTCCATGAAAATAGAATGAAATGAATACTCTGCTTTTGGGGCCCTTTAGCAATCACTGAAGCTCGGCATTGAGCTGGGGAGCTTCCTCTGGGGTTCCAGGAGCCCTGGACTCTGTGGTTTCTACAAAGTCAAATACAGAGTCCATGCTATCTGAGAACATTTTTTTTTCTTTTTAAAAATATTACATTTTCTTTCCCAGATTCCTTCTGAAGCCTGCTTTTTGATTTTACTTCAAACAGTCTGATCTTGCATTAAAGGCTTTTGGGACCTTTTGTTTTTAATGAATGACAGAAAAATTGGCATTCCTTCTTGTTGTTGCTGCTTTTTCCCCCTCTGCTCTAAAAAGAGCAACGTTTTGAGCCAGCTCTGCTTTTTTCTCTGTCACTAGGAGATGTGTTTCAAGCATATGAGATAAGAGTGGTAAGGGAAGTATGGGTCACAGCAATTTCTCTCCTCACGCCAATTCTGTCCTGCAGGAATCAGGAGGAGCTGAAAGGCCAGCAGTGTGTTTATTTTGAGATTACACTGATGTTAAATCAGTGCCCCTCTAATGCTGCCACGCAGGCTTGGTGAGTTCTTGCCTGGAAATTGTATCAATACAGGAAATGAGAGATTGAACTGTCCTCTTGACCCTGACAATAGGAGTTAACTTCATTTGAGTCAAGGGGGCTGGTACCAGGTTGAGACCAGTGGCTGGGATATGTGAAGATGGTGCATTCTATATTGAGGGGCTGAAAAGTGGAGCCTTCAGTCTTTTTGCCCTGCAAAAAGTCCTTGAAAAATTTCTATGGCTTTGTAAATGTTTCAAAACCAGTGCAGTATGCGTTTCAGGTTGATGGCAAAACCCTGTGATGCTCTTCTCCCTTGAGCTACTCCTACCTGGGGGTAATAAAACACTCCTACAGACAAGTGCCCAAAACCCACTATAACTGTTCTTCCTTAAAATGATTTCAGCAGTAGTGAAGCTGTGGAATTGGATGGCTTTGCTAAATCAGCATGAATGAGAATGTGATATGAGTGGTGTTATCAGTGAAGTGCTCTCACCAAGGTACACCACAAATACTTATTTTCTGGTCCAAGATTTGCAAACTTGAAGAAAACCTTTTTCCTGTCAAAATGTCCCCAAAGTCTGACACAGGGTTCCCAGCTAATGACTTCATCTGGAACACAGTGAAGTCCTGGGTGTGCAGTCATGACAAAACCATTTGCAATCTTGTAAAGAAAAGCATTAATAAATATTTAAGCCTTTTTGTCCTATTTTAGTTTCATTCTATAAAAGCAAATACATGTCATGCTTAAAAACCTCAGTAATTCTAGCCCTCTGATCTGCAATGAAAAAGAAGAATAGTATTAAAAAACCCTTAAGCCTGTGTTTGTACCAGTTTCTAAAAGACTGTGTCGACAACTGCATTAAAAATTACGAGCTTTTCCAGAAGATTAAGATGTTTTCAGAAATAGATACACAAACCAGCTGGCAAACTAATTTCAGTGTTTGCCCAGCCATTTTATTTGTTAGTAAAATTTGGAATGAGATGATGGCAAAACCGGGCAGATGTTACAAGTAGGTTTGGGGTTGTTTCTGCAAGGAGTCTGTTTCCTCCTGGAGCAGGCCCCTGGGTGGTGCCAAGCTGTGCCTCCTTCCTGCAGGCTCTTAAAGGCTTTGCTGTCCCTAAAAGAAGCAGCCGTGCTTGGAAAACCCATCTGCTGGAATACCACAGACCCATCCTGCAGATAAAAGCAGGAGTGTAGAAGAGGGCTGGAAGCAGCTGCTCCCAGGAACATCTCTCATTGTCCACCAGAGAGGCTTTGCTCCTCCTTCCACCACAGCAGCTCCTGCTTGGCACCCCAGGAGATGTGAGGGAGGAGAGGGCCTGGCTTTAACAGTGCTGGAACTTGGGTAAAGGCACTTAAACCCAGCAGGGAAAACGAGTGGCTCTGAGCTGCTCTACCAAACCTCATAGTGAGGCTGGATTTTAATCACAAACTCTGAGATGTTTACTGACTGAAATGTTCAAACTTCTTTTTTTTTTTTTTTTCTCCCAATATCTGTGGGTTCATAATGTCCTGCTCTGTGGCCTGGAGACATGATGGCATTTTCTTCTATATTTCTTCATTCTGAAGGACTTCCAAACACAGCTCTGGTTTCAGAAGAGATAGCAGGATTTTAGTCTCTGTCCTTCCAGCTGGTTGGTTTTGCATTCCTTGAACTGTTTGTCCAACTCCAAGAAAATATTTCTTTGCTGCCTCTTCCCAGAGATAAAACTTGCTGCTGCCATCCTTACAAAGTAAAGGACCTGTCTGGGTGGAGAGGGATGCAGATATTCAGTTTCTGCCTTGCAGCCCCACTGTAAGCATGAGGCCTCTGTGCTGGCCCTTCTTCATCTGTCAGAGGTCAAACAACCCTCATAGACAAGTCAGAATATCCCCTGCAATATCTCTGTATGGCTGCAGCTCATTGAACTGTCCCTCAGACCCAGGATGCCTTGTGTCCTCAGATCTGAGACACAGCCCTGAGACTGAGTGGGGTTGGCACACCTGAAGGGCAGGATGCCATCCAGAGGGACCTGGGCAAGCTCCAGGAATGGGCCCAGGGGAATCTGATGAATTTAACAGGGCCAGGTGCTGGTGCTGCACCTGGGTCAGGGCAGGCCTTGGTGTCAGTCCAGGCTGGGCAGGAACAGATGGAGAGCAGGGAGAAGGACTGGGGGGTGCTGGTGGGTGGCAGGACATGACCCAGCTGTGTGTCCTGGGCTGCATCCAAAGCACAGTGGGCAGCAGTGGGGGAGGGAGGGGATTCTGCCCCTCTGCTCTGCTCTGCTGAGATAACACCTGCAGAACACCTGCAGGGCTGTGTCCAGCTCTGGGGGCTCCAGCAAAAGAAGGGCAGGGACCTGCTGGAGTGAGTCCAGTGGGGGGCACAAAGATCATCAGAGGGATGGAGCACCTCTCCTATGAGACAAGGCTGAGAGTTTAGATTGTTCAGCCTGGAAAGGGAAAGGCTTCAGGGTGACCTAACTGCAGCCTTTCAGTACCTGAAGAAAGCTGACAAAAGGGCTGAGAGGAGACTTTTTACAAGGGTGTGTAATGACAGGGCAAGGAGGAATGGCTATAAATTGAGAGTGGATTTAGGTTAGATATCTGATGTTCTTTACTGTGAGGGTGCAGAAACCCTGGCACGGGTTGCCCAGAGAAGCTGTGGATGCCCCATACCTGGAAGTGTTTGAGGCCAGAGTGGGCAGGGGTTGGAGCAATCTGGTCTAGAAGAAGATGTCCCATGGCAAGGAGGTCAGAACTAGAGGATATTTATGGTCCCTTCAAACCCAAGCCTCTCTGTGATTCTATGATTGACCTAGTTGCTCTCCTCCCCTTCAGGGCACTTGTACTTGGGTGTTCTGGCATCACTGATATATGTGGCCAGCTGTTATTTTCTCTAAAATTTGTATGAAATCAATATGTCCTGACATGAAAACAAATGCCATTCTGCTGCTATGGAAAGGCACAATTTATCTTTTGAAGAGAGCTGTCTGCCAATAGCATCTTAATACCCAGAAGAGGTCACCAGGATTGGGATGATTGAAATTTTCACTTTCAAATGCATGACTTTTTTTTTTTCTGCTGTTAAGAAAAAGCATTTCAAGTGAGCCTTGCAAATTTTTGCCAGCCTGAGGCAATCAGCTTCTTTAAAGGGTATTTCTTATTTTAAAATACCATAAAATAGAAATAAGTGCACAGGGAGATATACAGTCCACCCACTACTGATATATGTCTTTATGGTATAGGCATACATTATATATGGTCCTATGCATCTGCCAACTGCTCAGATTAAAAGACTCATAGGCTTTCCTTTCTAAATCACTTTTTGTTCAGAGAATTATAAACATTTTCTTGAGATATGCAAATAAAATAAATTTGCCAATTAACTTAGGGCAAAGCAGAGCATCAAAACCAGAGCCAAAAAGATACAATTCTTGGTCTTGCTTTTACCACTTAATACTTAGCAAGTTCCAGAGCTGAAATGCATCTTGTAAGAGAAATTCCCCAACAGTTTAGTCCCTCCTTAAAATTTCACGAGCCTTGCCAATCAGAATGCCAGTGCCAAGGTAACTTGTTTCCTACAGATTCAGGATGCTAAGTAAAGGATACACCTACACAAGCAATGATGCAATGCTCACTGATTTAGGCATGTGCAGCAGGCCAGATTGGCTGCCTGTCTGTCCCTCCTGAGGAAGTTCACCACCTCACAGTCATCCTGGACTGCAGCCTTAGGGCTGTGTGTTAGGATGGTTCTGCAAGTGCTGTTTTAAACCTTCCCAGTCACCTGCAGTTCCCTGGCTTGCTAAGAGCCACCTGGTGAGGCTGGAAGTGTAGTGCCCATGTTTGCTAAATCCTCTGTCAAGCTTAAATAGTTTCCTTTCACTTTCCTTGGGATTAGTCAGTACTTTGGCACTGCCCAAGTCACACTGAGCAAACCCCCAGACTAAGCCATACATCTGTCTTTATCCTTCCCACCTTACCAGCTGAGAATAAACATCTGCAACAAATATTCCAGGGTAGCTGGAAGGAGTTTGGTTGTCACCACCCAGGCACTCTTTGTGGTTAGAGCATGGTGGCCAAGGGTGCAAGGATCAAATGGACCCATCAGTAATTGATGTCATCCTTGCCTGTGGCTGAACCCTTCAGTCCTGTTAGGGAGGAGTAGGAGGTGGCAAAGAGCAATAGGCTGTAAATAGACCTGGGGGAAGAGCTGCAATACCTAAACCCAAACATTAACAATGTTAGGATTAATTATGGGAACGAGCTCATTTGTGCAGTTTGGCAGAAATTCCAGTGGGGGATTCTGCTGGATGCAATGGTAAGTTACAGACAAAAGCTGTGATTTAAGCCCATATTTATTGTCTTAAATAAAATCAAATTGTTAGTAATGCTGAGAGCTTGAAACATGAGGAAAGCTCCTGTGGTTTTTTATGCTTTAATTCACAAATATAGCTTTCATCCTAAGAAAGCCAGTACATTATTCTTTGCATTCCATGAATGTATCATTTAGGGGAGATTAAATGAGTTGTCCAAAGTCAGGAACACTTGGACTCTTCTTTCCCCTTTGTTTTGGTAGGCTATTGAACATAATCTGGTTTCCTTTAAACCCCCAGTTCTCAAAAAACTTGGGCAATTTGTTCTTATGCCATGTCTGTAGAAATTAGGTCTCCTGTTCCAGGCTGCCAGATTGCCTATAAGAGAAAGCCCAGCAGGCACTGAACTGGGTGTTAGGCAGGCATGGAAAAATATAAATTCAGTGTCAGCTACAGTTGGTTTCATGCTAGTCATGAGATTTCATGTCATACCTCCCCCTGGAAGCTGCACAGAGCAGCCATGAAGCACAGCAGAAGTGTTAATTGCTTTGTGTTGTCCTGCACACAGTGCAATTAGTATGTCATCATCTGTAATGGACTTGGTAAAACAGGGTGAAATTTGTCAGATGGAAAACTGGAGAAAGTGTTTCTCATTATTTTTAGTTTCTCCTTGCTTTATCATCCTACTAGAGGAAACTGAATTGGACAAAACCTCAGCAAGAACAGCCTGAGGAGCAATTTACCAGTGAGCAGAAAAGAAGTTGTTGAGCAATTTAAGCTGTTGACAGAGTTACCATGCATAAGTTTATTTGTCACTTCGAGGGCTTTGGCTGTCTGCTGTGTCACGCAGGTAATTCTACTGGTGTTATAGGGCAAAGAATTGGGTATGAACCTTACACAAAAGGTGTTTCCTCTTCATGTGCTGTGTCCATCCTGCAGGGTGGGAGGCCTGGCTGGGTCTGCAGTGCATGACCCTGGGCACAGAAATGCCTTTTTCTTTGCAGTCCATCTCAAACCTGGTGCTAGGGGTTCCCAGTCAGTTCATCTCTCTTTGAATCAAGCTCTAAATATCAAAAAAACCTTTCTGCAAAAACTTCAGAGGTGAGCTCTGGAATGAGTGCATAGAGGTCAGCAGACACAGCAATGGGGCTTACAGGCTCTGGTTTTGCATGTGAGACAAGACAATTGCCTGTTTCTGGTCAGTATTTGAATTTCAGGAGGGATTTTCTCCCGTGCCCCTCCTGGCTGTGTTTCAGGGCAGTGATGTGTGATGAGGCAGTTTTGTCTGTGGTCATCTCAGTCAGTGTCACACTCAGCATCCTCTGCACTGAACACTGAGATATGCTTTTCCTTAGTTATCAGTGGAACACATGGATTCTGCTGGGTAGTGGGAAACAGTAGCTCTACTGGTTTTTGTTTCCTGTGTAGTATCAATGTTTAAAAAGAGCTGGTTCAAAGAACATGGTTGTGTGCAGCATTTTTGTGCTTGACAGCAAAGACAGAAATGGGCATTTCATCCTTTACAAGTTTGAGTTTATTTTGTTAATCTGATGGTAGGTGCTGTTGCATTTTTAGTCTATATTTATCTATGGATCACAGCTTAACCCACTAAAACTGGGCTATTTGCCATCCCTGCATCTTGTGCAGAGCATGTTCCAATAGCAATCAACTTATCCCCACCTTGTCTTTCCTCTGCCTGCTCCAAAGCCCTGAAAGAATTCATTTGACACATTACCAGACATATACCTGAACTTTTTTATTAACTTGCCACATCTGTCCTCATGGTGGAAGAGCTGGTATCTCAGCCAGTGAACACTGTTCATATGTTTTGGTGGTGTCTTGCATCAGTACTTCAAATGCTCCAGTGCCCAGCCATAAACAGATGCCTTTCCAAGTGAGATATAGTTAGAGTCATAAGTATTTGTTTAAAATTAATAATTTGCAACAAACTTAATATTCTCAAGATGTCCTTGGCTGTTTTATGTAGAGCCCATTGCCACAACATCTGAGTATTTCCAACAGCTGAAAAAATTTTTCTGTACACTGTTCTAAAGAGGACAGAAGCATCCTTATTCTGTAGTTGAAACCAAATTTCATCCTGCAAGCCGGGAGATTTGGGGTCTATTCTGATATTCTCTCCAGCTACAACTTCTTGGTTTTCTCTTTTGGAATAATAGTCTGGAAATTATTTATTCATTAATCCCTTGTTAGGGTCAAGCCTGCCTGCCCTCAATGACTTTTTCTATTTCATCCTATCACTAACAATCTGGCACTTGTAGAAGAGAAGTTCAGTGAGTGACAGTTTTACATTTTGTGCAGCACTGATTGAGAGAGATTATTTCTAGTGAAATAAGAATTATTCTGACAGTCTCATTACTGTCAACTAAAAATTAATGCAGTCCTGAAACTGCAAGCCTTAGTCTGGAGTATATACTAATTGTTGCCCACATGGAAAGGAACCCTCCATGGACTGCAGGAGAAACCTTCATCAGGGATAAAATGAATAAAACAAAGTAATTACAGGACTCAAAACTTGACGCTGTCCTCTGGGAGCAACATGATCTGCTCTGCTCAGGCACCGTTTCCCCTTACAAAGAAACTTAATAGAGAAAGGCAGCATGCCTCAGTTTGGCATTTTTAGGAGAAATATGCCAGATTTCATTCTTAATGTAGAATGCATATATCTACAAAATGGTTTACGAATTGCAACATATATATGAGAAACTAATTTTTAGACAAATAATTGAATTTAAAAGGTAATTTGGACCACCTTTTCTCCTTCTACTTTCATTTTTTGGGGGGATGAACAACTGGGTTTTTCGGGGTTTAGTAAAATTCTCAGCATCATAAATGACAATGATACTTTCCTTAATTGTTACCAGTGCTGAGCATGAGACAGATTGCTGAGTAACTGGCTCTCTGTGAAGGAGTACTCTGCTGTGTATAATGAGTACAGACACACACACCTTGAATAGATTAACTCCCTTCAGCCTCTGTAGATGTGATAGAAGAGCAAAGAGTTTAGAAAGGTTACAGAGATTATTGACTTTCATGCTCCAGTTGAAACTGAAGCTTATTTGTCCTGGGTTATTCCAGCAGCTCATTTACAGGAAAGTTTCTGTGCATTCACTGAAATATTTTATTTCTTCTCTTTCCTATATGAAAGCCTTCCCTTCTCCATTCTTCACACTCAGGAATGCTAGGAATGCAGATTTATGTGGCTTTCCAGTACTTCTTCTCTATTTCTAGCATGCTATTTAAATCAGTGCAGGGTCTGTCTTTTAAACTCTACTGTGTATTTAAGAGTTTATCTGTGCTATCTGACTCTGACTGCTTTCAATGACTTCAGGAAGTGGTATTTCACCCAAGGGTGTGTGTCATCCCAGACAGCCTCTATGCATGCTAGGGGCTCTGGCTGGTTGTGCTCCTGATCTTTTAATTTCTTTTTCCTATTCTGAGCATGCTGCTTCCAAAAGGGACAAATATGACAAAATGGTGACACTTTCAATTTGTTGGTACCCATGCCCTCAGGCAGGACATGTTATATCTCTGGGGGGAAATTGAGACTCTAGGAATCCAGAAGAGAGTGAAAAAGGATTGAATTAGAGATGAGATGCTATTTGACTTCCTCAAAAATCCTAAATCTAGGGCTGCAGACTACAGAACTAGCAGCACGTCTCATGAAAGCTGCCCTCGCACCTCCTGCTTCCTACTGGGCTCTCATCCTCTGTTCATGGGATTCTGTCAAGACATCTTTTTCTGGATTGACTCTGCACACCCATTCTGTGAACCCTTTCAATAATATCTCTCTCTATCAAAGCTACAGCTTCCAGGTTTCAGGGCTGCAATGTATCATCAGCCCTCAGCATCCTTCCAGTCCCCAGGAAGGCAAATCTCACAGCATGAGAACTGCACAGCAGCTTAGCAGGCACCAGAAGCACAGAGGCCACAAACCAAAGGGAGCAGCCCTAGCTGGTGGCTTAGGAGCCAGTTTGGGGACAGACATAATAGGCTGGGGCGACATGAAGCTCCAAGAACTCTTTGAGATGCTTACCTAGGCTACCTGCTGCCTCTCCTATGTGTTTGTCCCTGAATCTGTCCCCATGAAATTGCAAATGCAAAAACAAACCAGGCTATTCAAACTCACTGTACGTGCATTAAAAACAAATCACCCCATCCCACCTCGGGAAGGTAATTGGCAAACTCAGAGTGCATGAAATAGCTGCAAAGCTGAGAGCAAAGGAAGGAGTGATGAAAATATCAGTCTCCAACCTGTGTGTTAGTGATGCATCTGAGCCATAAATACCAATTACTGGGCCACCAGCTGCAAGTCAGCCTTATAGCTCAGGGCTGAAATGCCCTCTTTTCCCTCCCTTAGTGATAAAAAAATGAAGAAGTAAAATTAAATAGGTAAAAGAATAAAATATCTCCTGGACCTCCAAGAACTTGAATTTTTGCTTATTTTTGCACTGGTGAGCTATATGAGTAACCTTGGTAGAAATCACCTTGCCAGAAACTCTTTAATTACATCCATAAACCAGCCGTGTCCAATTTTTGTCTCTCCTACAATCTGTTGTGCTGTTGTTCTGCAAGGTCTTTGTTCTACAAGGTCTCCTCTCTGCAAGATTCTGCTCCAGTGTCATATCTGAGAAGAGGCAGAGGAGTTGTGAGCAAGGATGAGGGGCGAGAGTAATGTTCCTCCACAACACAATATGAAAATAATGTATCTGTTCTTGTGGGGTTTGGCCTCTGCTTCTCCCTGGACCCAGATCTGTTGTCTCTGGAACAAAAAAATTCCTTCTCACAATGAGGCAGGCAGCACATACACCTCAAAATCCCTGCAAAAGCAGAAGTTAGAAGGAGGTTCCTTCCCAGCCCATTAGGCAGAGTACCCACAGAGTCTCACCTAACAGTTATTTTCAGCATGAAGCTGATGTTTATTAGTCTTGCACAAAGCTCTTTCAGGTTAGAGATGGTGTGAACATGACCCCAGCACCTAAAATGAAAACATTGTTCTAAAGGAAAAAGTGAAAAATCTGTAGCTTCTCCCCATGATCTTGCTATAGATAATTTCTTGGTTGGGCACTTCAGCCCATGCACATTCTGAATTTGGATTCCATTGCTCGATCAAACTTTGTAATTGCTGGTAAAAGATGTTTGGATATACAGCAAGCGAAGATGGGGTTAATTCAATGTGCTGCAGTGTAAAGCTAAGCAGCAGCAGTATGCAGTGTACACTATTGGCCTGTTTGATTTTAAATCTCATCAACAAATGGTCAACAAATAAGGTTTATTGCCAGGCTAATAAACTGTGTCCCTCACTGATTGAAATGCCTTCACTGCCTCAGCTCCTTTGCAGTCCTCTGTGGTTTTTTACCCTGATACCAAGACAGTGCTTGCATTTTTATAGCAGCTTGTTTAGCTCCTCTTGCCCTCCTCCAAAAGCTGTTACTAACCTGGAAGTTTGCTCACCTTCCCCATTTGTTTTTGCATAATTTGACAGTGATGCAACATCAAGGTTTGCATTGCTGCGTTTGACTCCTATAGGAAAGGGAAAGTCTCAGGACATCAATGGCTTTCTATCAGGTCTTGTCTCTTTTATGCCACCTCCAAGGTCAAGAGGGAACATTAGTTCTCAGTAGGCATGCCCTGGCTTCCTGCTTCATGCCCTGTGACATCAGATCTCACACTGTTCCTGAATGGGAACAGGATTTTTCCAGAGCGCTGTGCTGTGGCTCTGCCTGCTGGATCCAAATGCCAAGGAGAAATCACTCTCAATCCTGTCTCTTTACAAAAGTGGTGAGCTGCCGTTCAACCACTTAAATAGTTTTGCTTTGACTTTTTTCTGACTCTTGTGCCAATGTCAAACTAGGTTTAGAGCATCACAAGTTTTCCAGAACTGTCTGCTGAGCTTGTGGCTTCCAGACGAAGCCCCAGCACTCTGTAATGTCTCAAGAAGAGATTTGGTAAGAGAGCCCTGAAGAGATGCAGGGTGATCCTCTGCCCTCAGATGTGTGTTGAGGTTCATAATACTTGCCAACCTAACGAGCTGAAGTTTTAGTGGGTAATGAGTTTCAGAGCTCATTGCCCGTATTATTCATTGGTAAAAGGAGGAGGATTTGTTTCCTTGGCAGAAACTGCTGGTGAAAGCCCAGAGGATGGTTTTCTCTCTTGTTTATTTAGTGAACAAATACAGTTCACCTACAGAAGCTTTCTATCAAGAACTGATATGTTTTGGAAGTTAACATTAGCTCCTAAGAATCTCATCCTGGATGATGGAAAAAATATAGAGAAATTTTACTGGAAAAGAAAAACTTACATCAGGCAGAGTGGGCAATATGCATTATTAGGTTTTTCTTCAAGTTCAAGTATCCTATTGGCTTTCTTGCTGGGAAAATCCAATCCCAGTGGAAAATGATGTACAGTTAACTTTGCTGTAGTGACAATGCAGAGATTACTCACTGCTGAAAGTGAGTGACCCATCCTTAGAGGTGGGTTGGACAACAAATTGCTACTTCTGAGAGACTCTTGTGTCTTTCCCAAACTGAAGGTAAAATCACGCATTAATGCAAAATGTTACTGCAATCCTGATTGTACCAATAGGATCTTTAATGTGGATGATTAGGTAAAACATCTTACAGGGTGCAGTGTACTTAAACTGCTCTCAGGAGCAGACATGGTCCATTGTGTTTTATAAAACCAGGAAACTTTATACATTTTTTTATTGTTCTCCATAATATGGAGCATTTAAACTGTCTCATTTTTCCCCATAGTCTTCGCTCTGCTGACTTAAAAATATTTTTAGCAAGCAGAAGTATGGGTGAATGGAATAGTCAGGAATTATCTTCCCAGCATTCACAAAAATAAGAATGCAAAATAAAAATTCCTAACACAGAAGTGTATGGTTTTCTTGCCAGCCTGCAGTTCTGCCTTCTCCCTGAATGTCTGTGGGCTTGGAGGATGCAGATTTTGTTTCCTGATCAAAGCTGTAGTGGATGGGGATGACAAGGCTCATCAGTGCAGTGCTGCTGATAGCCCCCCTGTCAGCAGCAGTCTTTCTTCAGAGTGAGCTTCTGACGTTCTGCCAGGGGAGAGGACAGGGATGGGCTCTGCTGGCCTTGGCATGGGTGGCTGCTGCTCTTCCCTCTTGAAATGCCTTGCTGGTTGGTGCTTACATGAAGCTTAAAACCTTGCAGCTGCGGGAATTCCAAGATGTTTGTCCCCTCCATGTCAGTTCAGGCACTTCCATTATCAGATAGATGGGATGAGCAGGATGGGTTTGTCTTTCCAGCAGTGGACGAGAAACAAAGACTGGAGTTAATTTCCCCTTTTGTTTGTGTGTTTAGATTTGCTATTTATTTGTAATCCCATTTCTTCTCTACAGTATCCATGCCTCATTTCCCCATCTCAGCAGCCTCAGTAATTCCTCCTACCTACTCCACGGGGTTCTTATGAGTGCTAGCATTGATAATGTACTGCGTGGTTCATTGATGAACACGGATGTGTATTTATGTGTCAGATACCATTAGTGCTATCCTTCTTTTAAATAATGTTTCTCAGTCTATGAGCACTAATGAACGCAACTTTACTCTATAGATCATCTGCCAGGTGCCACAGCAATCCTTAATGTAAAGCTAATGACTTTTTCAAATGAATTTAAACAGCCTAACAATGAGATGTCATAGAAAAAATTAAGGATGCCATCATGTTCAGAGGCTAAATGTATGTAGAATATGCAATAAGAAGCGTGAATGCATTTTTAAATCTCAAATTGCATGTTCAAAACCAAACTACAGCCTCAAAATTTGTTCAGATCCCTAACAACAAAGGCACAGAGATGTGCTTTCATCCTGAACAAAAGTGGAGGAAATTTTTGCCTAGATTAGCTGAGTGTTTAATGTTCAGGTAGTGCTGGGTCATAGTTACTGTTTGATTTTTGACATGAATTGAAAATAAAGTGGCATTTTCTAGTTGTGGGTGTGAAAAGAGTTATTACCTAAAGCTGCCCAGGAATCAGTAGCTATTCAAACCCCTTTGAGCGTGTTTAGTTACTGAAACAATCCAGCATATGGACTTATGGTCATGGCAGCAGTGAAATCACTCTCTGAGAGATCTTTTTGGGGGAGGAGAGAAAGGAGAATTTTACAGCATACTGCCGTGGAAAGTGACATTTTACTTTGTCTACTCAGCCTCCTTTGCTGAAAGTAGTCAAGTGTTTCTGACAGGTGAAAGGTACCACTGTGTGAATGTCGGGGGTAGGAGTTTAGATCCAGTCACTTATTCAGGTAAATGGGTGTTGTTCCTCCCTCCAGAAGCAGTTTCTTCTGTTCAGTAACCTGAATTTAAAAATGCATGCAGAGATTAGACCCTGCCCTGTGATTTAGGGTAAAGAAAAGCACAGATTAACAAAGAAATAGCCTCTTCCAGAAACAATTTAGTGTGTTTAAAAATTTATTTTTACAGTTCATTAGAAGCTAAAGGCCTCTTTGAAAAAAAAAAAGACTAAAGAAATAAGCCTAAAATATATTGAAAATATGTAACTAGGAGGAATTGAAAACAAATATATTCTTTATTACCCTGGCCTATTGTTATGCACAGGGCAGTCTGTTCAGTCTACTGCAGAGTGGCAGGGAAACAGCCTTGTCTGGGGCTTCTGAAGGACTGAAGCACCATCTTCACCTAATGCTTTTCCCATTACCTACAACAGCTTAGAATCTCTAATTTCTGTTTTACATCTCTTAGGTTGGCTGTGGAACTCTGGGACTTCAACGGGAGAGATCAGATAAAGCCAGATGTGCCTGATGGAAATCAGCACACAAAGCAGCATTTGCATTTATCAATTCCAAATATATCCATTAGAAAATATGTTGGAGTAATTTTCTTACTAAGATCCTGCTCTTCTGATTGTATTTTACCTCATGTTTCTTTTATTTTAGTGCATTTTATTTTACTGGGTTATAAGTGAGAATAACTTCTTTTATTCTGTTTATTTGCATTTTGCTTCTGCTTCAGGCTGGCTTACTTCTCTGGGTTTCTTCTTAATTGTTTGAAATAATTTAAATTCAGATTTAATGCTGTTATTCAGCTTCTGTTCACTGCATTATTAGCTTTTATATGTGCAACCTATACATGTCTTATTTAGATGGTGGTGTGAATAAAGGAGATTTAAAGGCACTCAGCGATTTCTTAGCAGCTGCTAAAAGTGGGCATTGCTTCTGCTCTGAATTTCTTTTGTTTCAAAGTAATCCTGGCTCTGCAGATGTATTCACAGATAAAAGTTCCAGTCAGATTGCACATTTTATCTCTCTGAAGTAATGTACCAGCTATCATTTTCCGTGTAGCTTTTACCTTTTTTTTTTTTTAACTGGCTAAGCTTTTCCTATATATTTTTTTTCTGATGGAAACAAAAACATAGTTACAGCAGATCAATAATTTGATCACGACTGAATTCTGGCATGTAGCTAAACCCAGATCTGGACAGGGGTCTTTGCTTTGCTGCCAGTGCTGAGGTGTTTGTGTTGGCAGAGGTGGATTGCTTAACAGCAGTGGTTGGTTTGATGTGCAGAGTGACACATTGATGTACATTCTTGTTATGGTGTAAAGCACTCTGGTGCTCCAGGGGCTGACCAACAAAAAATTGTATCCAGGAACAAATAACAGTGGATATTTTTTTACTCACATGGTCATTTGTTCTGGGCTGGGGCAGCCCTGGTGACAGAAGCAGGTGCCTTCTCCACAAAAGAAAGCTGTGACCAAGCCACAGGGACCTGCTGGCCACATGTTCTCTGCCCTCAGCAAGTGCAGGGTAACATGATGCATATCAATTTCAGCCAGGCCCACTGATATCACTGACAATCAGCTGAGATTCAGAGGGTTTTGCCAACCTGACATATCCTGTTTGTGTGCCTTAATCCACATTAAAAGCACTTATACCTGGCAAACTTCAAAAGTGACACACAGCTGATGATGTTGTAGACCTGCTGTCTCTAAAGGCAAATAAGGTCATCTTTTACAACCCCTGGAGGTTTCCACTAAGATGGAAAGCAGTGAAATGGAGCAGCCCAAGGTGCACATGTACCTGTTGTTCTCTGAGCCATGTACAAAAGTGGTCAGTACAGGCGTGGTGCCAGGAGCAGGAGGCATCATAGCTCCTGATAGATATCATCTGATAGATATCTGCTATCTGAACTCTTAGTTAGTGGCAGACTTACTAGAGACTGTAAGAATGTGGAAGAAGCATAACAATTGTGCACACAACTGTGTCTTTCTCTCTGGGAAATAACATGCTTAAGTTTTCTCTGAAGACATAGAGACATAAAAGT
This sequence comes from Pycnonotus jocosus, assembly GCA_013400435.1. Lineage (NCBI taxonomy): Eukaryota > Metazoa > Chordata > Aves > Passeriformes > Pycnonotidae > Pycnonotus > Pycnonotus jocosus. The sequence goes on along the minus strand of VWYP01023538.1, from coordinate 403,424 downwards.
GGGGTAAAACCTGGGGAAGGATATACCCTCTCATTCACTCATCCCCTAGGAAGGTGCAGCTCAAGTCACAAGCTTTTAATCCTTCCCACTGGATTAATTTATGGTGCAACCACTAAGATACAAGGGATTTAGAAGGGCCGGGCCTTAATGCGGATTTCTGTTCCCAGGTTACTTGAGTTTAGTTTATTAACAGCCCCAAGTCTGCAACCCTTGTGCAAGTATAAATCTGTGTATGAATTCACCACTCTGGGGACAGAAGGGGAGCTACTTCCACACACAGAGTCTTGTCCTGAAGCTCCTGTGTTGAGACCAATAAACCCCAAGATATTTCAGAAGTATGCAGGGCTGAGCTCTTTGTGTCAGTACTTGAGAAATTGCTGAACACTGGGACTTGAACTCTCAGGATCTTCAGCTATGAAAAACCAAAGCAAAGGCTGATCCCTTCCTCTTCTAATGCCACTGTTACTGTACCTCAAGGCCCTCTGACTTCCCTGACATGCTGGAGCATCCTTTCTGCCCTGTCAAGGTGACAGCATCATTACTCCTAACAAATTCACTTCCTATAAGATATTCAAAGGATATCCAGTTCATTCAAATGTACCAAATTTAAATGTGTCTTAATTTATGACTGTGTTCTAATCACCAGAAGATGATGAATATAATTAAAGATAATGGATGGTCCCATTAGTCTTTTGCTTGCTGTGATAATTCCTGCAGACAGACACTTCCTTTGTCTGTGTGGTATGGAAAGATGCCTTAGCAAGGGAAACTTCTGTTGCAGCAGATTCTCACCCTGGAGCTTAAGAGTTTTATTTAATAGCTAGTTTGGGAGCAAAGAAGAGAGAAGAAGCAGACCTCTATGCTGAATTATATGCAAATAATTGCTGAAGGTGGAGGTAGAAAGAGCTGATCATACCTACCAAATTTTGTGTCTCCCTTATGGAAATCCTGGAGTTCCCCCACCATATGCTGCTATTTGCACCTCATGCTTTCTCAGCTTTATATATCCTGCTGAAAAGATTGCTGGCAGCTTTATAATATCCACTATACTTCCTTTACCTTCCAGGCATTCCAGACTGGCTCAAGATTATGCAATCCATTTATTTGGCACAGGGGTTTTCCATCTCTCATCTAGTTAATGAATAAGCCTGACACTGTGATGCCTTTATGCTGCAGCAGCATTGCAGGCTCCCCTTGACAGGGCTGCAGAGCTGAACCAGGATTGCTGAGACTCTTCCTGCTCAGTCCTTGCATTTTACATGCAAAATGTGTGCCCTGATCTGCCCCCCTCCCTGCCACGTGATGAAGGCAGAAGGCAAAATGCAAACCATGGTGCTTTGTTTGGTGGGGAATGGTGAGGTGGTGAAGGCAGGCATAAAGCTGAAATTTAATTTGGGGGGAATTTGTTCAGTGCTGAATTGAAAGTTTTTTCCCAGTGTGGCCTGCAAGTTTCAGGATTCTGCTCTGTTTGTCATGACCCACATAATTAATGAAAACCTGGGATGCTCTGGAAGGACTCCCTTGAAGGAAGAGCATGGCAGCAGAACCTCAGGAGTCCCCATAGGTTTTGCATCTCTCTGGCAGCAGTTTTCCTAGTTCACCAGGACTGCAATGAGGAGCTGTCATTTTTGCCTTGGAATACTTTTAGTGGCTGTGTCGAACCTTTGGAGTGATTTTCCTCCCTCTGTGCCTTCCTCATAAGATTTTCCCTCAGGCTGGGCATTAAGTTTGTATGGACAGTGACAGGGTCAGGGCTGCCACTGAAGGCTTTTCAACCTTTGCCAGACTGCTAAGGAATTCAGGCTTGCCTTGCCTGACCAGCGTGGTGCAGACAAGGGGGAGTCTGTGCACTGTGTGTGCCCTTCCTCGCTCCTGTCAGGCTTTTGAAACTCTTTTATTGGCCTGCACACCTCTTCCAAAACAGTCTTGAGAGAGACACTCTCTGAGGGCTACATTTGCTCTGAGAGCAGAGAATCTGTGCACCAAATAAGAACCACTCTTAGCCAAAGAGCAGGAGCTGCTCCTAATCTCTCTCTTTTGACACGATCCCTCCAGGCTGTGCTCAGCAGATGTTTGAGTTAAACCTGTCAGCTGTGGCAATCTGATGCTTCAAATCTCTTCTGAGACCCAGCAGGAAAACCTAATATCTCTGGATGAGGGGATATCAAGCTTGTTCTCCTTGCTCAGAGATTTTCAGATGTGCCATGAAACACAGAACTTCAGTAATATGACTCACAGCTTTTGATCTGGCAATTTCTTGTTATCAGTGTATGTGCAAAGATGTCTGCTTAATGTAATAAAAATATGCAGGAGATCTCTGTTTCTAAGGTCTGACTAAAATCCCACCCTTCAGTCCTGCTAACATTGAGAAAGCAGGGTTGAGCCTGCAGCAGTGGACATTGGCTTAACAACCCGGGTTGAATGCTCAAGAAAAAAGCTGGAATTTCATGTACTGAGGTTTAGTCCCTCCTGTTCTTCAAAATGGAGTTTTGAATGCAAATGTCTTTTTAAAAATTTCAAATATTACAGCCATCACACACTGTTATTGTAGGGCACCACAGATCCAAGTCTGGAGGCTGGTGGGAACACTACATCCCCTGCTGAGGGAAGCTACAGATGTGTGAGCTTGGGGAAAAGCTGGAAATGAATAGCAGAGGGACATGAAGGGGGTAGAAACAGGAAAGAGCAACTTAATAGTGATCAGGGTGACACCTGCTTAGAGCCACAAATTGTCTTCAGCTTGCCTTCTACGGATCTTGTTGAATGTCTGCTTATATTTTTGAGATGTAGGGATCTTGATTAACAGTTGAGTTTTCAGAGGAACTGAAGTCTTTGTGAAATTAGCTCATGCTGAATAACTTCACAACAAAATAAAGGGAAGGGGTTTTTTTTCCAAGTGACAAAGCATTTAGTTTTTATTTTTAAAAGAGGAAGGAGACAGTTCATGCTGAAACATGATTTTTTAATTTTATTTTTAAAATTGCCTAAATTAAGAAAGAAAAGAAAATTATTTTTTAAAATCTTTAAAAAATTACCATCAAAATACAGTTTACAACAACCTGGAAATAGAAATATTTAATAAACAGAAGGGGGATGGAGTGGGTGCTGGGTTTACTCGTGAACATTCCCCCTTGGCAGAGCTGGAGTCTCTTGCTACAGCTGCTGATGGCTCTGGGGAGCAGAGCGGGGCTTGCGAGCAAATTTCTCTGAAACGCAAGAATGAGTGCTTCCTTGAGGAATAACTACCCAGGGATTGTCAGCACCATTTGCGTCTTGTGCAGAGCTGTAGTCACTCCTGGAGCGTTTTCCTTCTGCAGGAGGTGCCAGAAGCAGGGCCCTGCTGGCAGCGTGGTGCCCCCTTCTCCAGGCTCGCCTGCCACACTCTTCAGCCACCCTGACAGTTGATTAATGCCTCGGCTCTGGAGTGACAATTCTGTTTCACACCTTCATCCATCATCCCTGCACCATTTCCTGGGGGCCTCAGGACCCTGACAAATTGTCATATAACCTACTGGGGACTTGCTGTTCCTCCAATTGTCTGTCTCAATAAGTGTCCTGGTTTTTTTTCAGAAGTTGCAAGAGGGAGAAAGGGCTGGAAAACGGCTTAGTTGCCTTCCATAGGAAAAGGAGATTGGTATGATTCAGGAAGCTGGCTAATTTACCTTTTAAACCTTTTATCTCAGCCATGTCTCCAGGAAAGTTGCAAAATTCAGTCCCTGGCTCCCCATGGATGGAGATGGTTTGAGGTGATGTTTTGCAGGAGAACTGTGGCAGGGCCAGGAGAGAGGTGAGAAATGAATCCTGATTTGGAATCTAGCTCTTCCTTCAGACTTGTAGGGGTGCCAAAAAAGTTTTAGTTGCCGTGCCTCAGTTTCCCCTTTGGGATGGATGGCAGTGACGGAGAGCAGTGAGTCTCCACTGCAGAAGTGACCCGGGAAGACCCCGCAGAGAGTCCCAGCGAGGTGGAGGAGCCTGATCTGCCCGTGGTGTGGGACTGGCTGTGAGCCCCTCTGAGCCACTCGGGCTCTGCCTGCTTCACCTGTCTCTGCAGAAGGACAAGCTGCTGTTAAGGTCTGCCATTTGTTTTTACACTTTAAACACAAAAGGAGCTCCCCCGATACCCTTCACAATGTCACGTTGCGATTGGAATCGCTGCTCCTGCCTACGAGATGAAAAAAAGGAGAAAGCGAGATGAAATCGAGTTGAGAGGCGTTTATCTTTTTGCCTTTTGGGCAGGGATGTGTGGCTGCTTTTGTTCTGGAGCAGGGAGGACCAGCAGGAGGGGACGGGATGGCATTAGCGGGCGCTCCCTGCCTGCTGCCCGCGGGGGACAGTTTCCCTGGGGATAAAGGTGTTTATTTTCTCCGTGTCTTGCACAGCCACGTTTCCCTGTGTCGCAGCATCAGCCCAGGCACAGCTCAGGGGACCCGGCACAGGCTCGGATCCAGGCACAGGTGAGGAGCTGCTCCCAGAGCCCTGCCCGCTCCTGAATGGAGCACATCAGCCTCTACCCACTGGGGATCCTGCTCACAGCTCCGGCGTGTGCAGAGGACACCCGAGAGACACAGCCCCAGAGCGGCAGAGCTCTGTGTCAGGAGAGCAGGGACGGCTTTTCAATACCTGAAAAACAAGCACTACGTTTTCTCTGATTTACAGCTGCAACCACAAAAGTGCCTCCCATACAAACGGTTCAGCTTGTGTTGAAGAAGGAATCAGCATATGTGCACAGATGGGTGAGGACAAAAGTCTTCTTGGCAGGTATAGCTCACAAATAGATGTGGGAGCAGTGCTTGGAGCCGTGGAGAGACCTTGTACAGGGGAAGGACTGGAGAGCACTCAACTCCCCACACCCTGGGCAATCCAAAATCGAAACTGCTGCCTCTCTGATGTCAAATGAAGTTAAAAAGCCAGATAAAAAGGTTCACAGCAAGTGTGGGGTGATCTTGAAACCATGACAACAACATGCCAGAGCAATGGAGGGCAGAGCAGGCAGAGCAGGAACAGAATACTTTAAAAATCCTTGTTTTGTTGACAACCTATTGTGTAAATAGACTTAAGCAGAAACTGTAATAAAGTATAAGGTTAAATAATAGTTTGGTGGTAGCTGATAGGATGAAAATATAACCTAGAGCCGAAAATATAACCTAGAGCTACCTTAGGTGATTATAATGCTGAAACTCACACCCCCAGAAAAATTTCTGGGTGCAAATAGTAGTATAGTGAACTGGATCAAGACCATCACATGTTCATGATGAATTTTGTTACAGAAGTGCACATGACCCATCGTCTATCTATTCTTGCATCATTCTTCCACTGTTACCTGTCTGTATAACACAGTGTGCATGTCTCCTAGAAGGCCTACCAGTGGTGTTAGGTGCCTCACATCCTGATCTACAGAATGGTATTAAAAACCTCAAACAGCTCAACTCTGTGTTGACTGGCTCTTGCAGACCAGATAAAACACCTCAGCTTTAGGAACAACATTGGGGTGTTTACAGTTACATGTAAGGGTTTACATAAAATATGCATGACTTAATCACTGAGGCTAGTTTGGGAGAGATTCAATGGAACAAGAGTATTTTATGTAAGGTAGTTCTGTTGTAGATGTGTTTTAAACTTTTATACAGGATTTTAAAACTGTTTTTGGAAACTTGCAGGTGTTATGGTACCCTTCTCCTTCTGTTTGGAGATGCCTTGGGATCACAGACCTGGAATAGGTCTCTCTGCAGGGAGACATGAATTTAGTAGATCGAGCATTTATAATCTTTATCAGGGTGTTGTGTGATGGCCTGGACTGAGGATATTTGTAAGAACCAGCCCAATGTGAGGTAGAAACCATATAGACAGGTTTCCCTTGGGAATATCTGGCTGTCTGGAAGGGTTTTCTGATCCGGGATTTGCTCAGGAGTATCACTGGGACAACAGGAGAAATAGATTGCTCTTTTATATTTAGATTGCTCAGGGTTGTTCAAGAATTCAGCTGCAGATGCAGGAAGCTCTCCCCCAGCAGGGCTGGAAGGAGAGGGGCAGTTCAGTGTGGGTTTGGTTTAATTCTGAGCTGTGAAACTCTGAAGTGAGCCAGTGCAGGCCTGTGACATCTCCAGGACCTGCTGGTGCTTGTGCCTCCCATGCTGGGAGTCAGTGTCACTGCCAGCTGTGGGAGGTTTGGAGGAGAGGAAAGGAGCCTGAGCTACACCACATCTGAGTCCTACCTGAGTGTTATTCAGACAGGGAGACCTCCCACCTGGAGAAAGGTGGATAATGAATAAAGAAGAAAATAATCAAGTTTTTTTTTTGTTTTGTTTTCTAATGATCTAGACAATAGATCAGATTTCTTTGCAAAGCTTATACCATCCTCAGACATCTGTCTGGGAACTCTTCGAGCAAGACAAACCCTAGAAGGGGATGGACAGAGCAAACAGGAAAAATAAACTCCGGGTGACTCTATTTGAGCACTTGGAGCAGCTTTGCCTGACTTTAGCCAGCTCCTCTGCACTGTCTGACTGCTGCATCTCTGGGTCATGCAGCTCTGCCAGGACCAGTCTGAGCCAAATCCTTTCCAGAGCATGGATTTTTTTTTCCCTAGTGGCACAGACTGCTACTTCTGACTGTCAAATCCAAGGTGGATATTTTCTCTAAGCTGAGGAACTGCCTCTCCAATCACCCTGGTGGGGATGGATGTGCTCGTTTCTTCCTCAGTTGCCTGCAAAGGAGAGCCTTGGGGGTGGCAATGCTAGCACCACCTCCAGTCACTCCACACCTTCCTCTACTCACTCCTGAGTCATCTTTTTTAATGTGGGCAGCACATCCAAAAATGACCATGGGGTGGGAAAGTTTCCTTACTGGGACATCAGATGGAGCAAAATCCCATCTTTCCAACACATAGGTTTGCTTTGGGATGCATCCAGCATGTTCCTCACATTTTATTAGTGAAAGTGTCAACAACACTGCAGGTAACAGCTGGAGAAGGAAAGCAATTTGATTCTTTCACAAAAAAAAACTTTTGACCTTTTCTCAGCCAGTTTCCTACATGCTCTTTTTTGCTTTAATAACAAGGGTGACATTTTGAGGCCTTTGGAACTCCTCCAGTCTCTGTCTACACTTTCATACTTCAACTATTTTCTGAAATAAATGAAAGCTCTAGAGCCAGCTGCATGTCTGAGAGGGGGTGTCAGCTGCACACCAGAGCAGAGCTGGGAGATTTGCAGCCTGTTGGAACAGGTACCAACCACCTTCATTTAAAAACAAGTCTGGGAATATAAGTGTGCTTGTTGGGTTATGGAGATTTATTTTAAGAAAATGCAGGAATATTTTTCTCTCTCTGTTGCCTGTGTGTATTATAATGGGATTCTCTAGAGCACGTGCTCTACCTGTTCACTCCTGGAATCATTGGGGAAATGAGCAAACATCTGTTGACACAGGAAGGGAAAGCTCCAAGAAAGCCCTCTCCCTCTGCAGAAAAGGTCACTCATGCCCTGTGTTCCTTTGGCCAGGCCTAGGATTCACAAATATTGTTGCTGGATTTGTTGTTGCTATCATTTGTTTGTGTTTTGAATTCAAGGGTCAAATTTGATCTAAATATCTCATGGACACTTGTAATCATAGCTAATGAGCAAGTGAATAGTTCAATAATTTAAAAAAAGGTCTTTGCCAATAAGTCACTTTGCATTTGTCCAGCCAGGGATGATATTGCAAATCTAAACAAACCAAGTCAAAACACGCGTGTGAGCACACTGAGTGGGACTCGCATGGGAGCAGAGACCATCTGGAATCACAGTTGTTCTCACAGCCAGAAGAGGCAGAGAGATGCTGCCAAACAGGAGAGGTGCACGAGTGATCCATGGGAAGTTCCTTGGGCAGGGTGGAGGCAGTTTCTGAGCTTTTCCATCTTGTGACCAGTGTCTGCCCTTTGCTCTCTGTGATGCACAAGTTTTGTTCCAGGTCGCAGGAACCGGTCCCTGCCTGTGTGCACGTGCTGGCAGGGGGACAGTGCTCCTTGTGCCAGAGGTACAAACCTAAGCACAGGTCTTTCTTGTATGGCTGACCAGCAGGGTGGATGTCTCAGCCCTGAACTCACCCAGGAACACCTCTAGTGCTTGACTTCTGGGAGTGATTCCATGCACTGGCAGCAAAGGCAGGCAGCCCCAGGGCAGTGCCATGGGTGGGTCAGGGGCTGGCAGGAGGCACCAGGTGAGCTGGAACTGGGAGCCTGCCCTCAGTCTGAGGCACTTTCATTCCCAGCCACCACACAGCACAAAAGGCAATCCTGCAGCTTCAGGGAGTGTTGCACACAGCATCCATTAACAAAGGCATTTTGTGTGCACAAAATGCAAAAGGACAGCAAGTCCAGGCTGTGTTTGTTGTCTTTGTAGCTGTTCCAAAGGCTCCTAATCTCAGAGCCTCCTGGTTTATTTTTGAGTCCAGCTTTTTGGGTCTGTTACCATCCCTGACTAGCTCTTGTCTGAGTTGAAGCCTGTATCATTTTGGCTTCCATGTTTGCAACCACCACTACTGAAAGAAAATGAAGTGGGAGCATCATTACACAAAGAGCTTTGGTGGAAAAATACTGTACCTAAATAAGTTGAGAGCATTTTCACCACTTAGAAAATGCTTGGAGGAGTGACAGCATATGCTGTTCTGTCATTAAAACAAAAGCTGTATTTCAAAAGCTCTTTCCCCCCAAAGATATTATGCAGATATTGCTAGTCTAACAGGAATGCAGAGTGGAAGAAGAGCTGAAGAGAGTAGCTGCCACCAAGAGAGGTGGGGGCAGGTGACAGCAATACAGATTTCAGTGGGATGCATTCAAGGAGGAAGATGGCAAAGTAATTTGCCAAAAACCTCCTGGAGACAGTTAATAAGCACATGGAAAAGTCCCCTTGCTGCAGAAGTAAATCATCACAGAGCAAGGGGAGGGGTTCCAAAATCCTTTTTGGCAGGGGGATACTGGAGAGTGCTTTGATGTGGCTCTTCTTTGCCAGAAACCTCCCACCTTCTTACTGGATTTGGATTTTGCTGGCTCACTGGAGCAGGTTGCTGCCTCCTGTGCATCTCCTGCTCTCAAGGGAAAAGAGGATGGAGCATATGGGCAGAGCAGTCCCAAAGGCACATCCTGAGGCAGAGCCAAGCATAAGCTCTGAGCTGATCCTTGTACAGAAATTCAAGCTGGAGGACAGAGCAGAGTTTGAACATTGTGACTGCACTGACCCAATTCATGCAGTGTGGAAAACACTTTTCCCCAGGAAGCTTTATGACATGAAATATTTCCTGAAACAGAACTTTGAAAACCCAATGCAGCTTAGTCCACTACAGTCCTGTGAGCTGGACAGTTCCAGTTCAAACTATACATCTAACAAGAGGAAACCTCTTCATCTTTATCTGGATTTGGGTGGAGCACATTTTAGCCTCATAATCCCCACCAACCAGACTCAGTGGAATACATTGTATGAGTTATATCTTACCATATTCAAGTTCTCTCTGACATAACTCTATTTTTGGTCCAACAGGGTAAAAAAGGCTTTGAAGTTGACCTTACCTTGGTTCTCAGGAAAGATACAGTGAATAGAATGTAGAATCATTCCGTGTTTAACAAGTAGCTGAGGGCATAATTTTCTGATTTCCAGGTTTCAGATGATTTGAAATTCTTGTGGCATGGGAAGGGACTGAGCCACCAGGGCTGCCATGGTGCAGTGTCCTGGGGCTCCCTGGGCCACATCCATGTCCAGTCACTCTCTGCTTTCTGTAATTTTTCATGTGTGATTTATATGGTGCAGGGGCCTTTGGAAACATTGCTTCTGAATTGCAGCTGAAAAAAAGAAATGAGAGTTTTTACAGTTTGTGTTTTATACTGGTGTTAAAATCCAGGCAGTGCTGTGCTAAATTTCTGGGAGCTGGGGCTTTTCTGATAATCACCTATGCTTTGCTGTTCCCATTAAAAGCTCTGTTGAGATGTTAATTTCTTAGAAGATTTGCAAAGCCAAACTCAGCTGAGGACTCTAGCCTGGCTTGCAAAATTTAAAATAAGTAATCATTTTCTGAGGACATAGTGATTGTAGACCTGTGTTAATTCAGGTTAATTAATGTTAAATTAGACAGGAAAGTTGGAAAGTGCTCTGTGATATTTGAAGAAACACTTTCATAGCTGCAATTTAGAATACTTCCAACCTATTTCACACATGCACACACACACCCCTCAACATTCCTGCTGTGCAGCAAATGAAGGTAACATTACAGACCTACAAAACATTCTCAGCTTTTTTCCAGGTGAAAAAAACAGTTGAAAAACCTGTTAAATTTAAACTCAATGGTGTATTTTTCCTCTTCCAGAAGATGTCTAATTAATTCCTGTTTGCTACATCTGAAGTAAAATGAACATGAGAAAGGCCTGTGCAAGTTCAAGTAAACCAAGGGTGTGGTCCCCACTGATTTGTCAGTGGTGTTTATGTCATCCTTCTCTCAGAGGAATCAGCTCAGATCTTCTGGAGTGTCCAGAAACCTAAACCATTTCCTTCCTCTTTCCTCAGAGAATTCCTTTTCATGCTATGTCTGCATCCCTGTAGTTTTCCTAATCCAGAAGTTTCTCTCTTTGCAGCTGATTCCTCTCCCAGACCCCTCTCCTCATGCCTCCCCTCTAAACTTTTAAGTTTGTTTGCATCTTGAAGTCACTGTTGTTTTTAAATTTAATCATAAAGGGGTGGAGAAGGGGGGAAGAGAGTGAAAAATGTGTTAAATGAAGAAGAAAATCAATTTTGCATTTGCCACATCTCAGCAAACACTTACCCAACCCTGCCCCTCCCCTGCCTGTCAGTGCCAGGCACTGTGCCTTAATCCCTTCTGCATCTTTTCCAAGCTGGTTGCATCAGGAACGGGGTTTTTTTCAATGCTCTTGACCTTTGAGTGAGGACTGGTGTCCTTGAGGCATGAGGGAATTTAAGGACTCTCCCCTCTGCACTTCACAGAGGCTCAGGGAGGTTTGTGTCAGCTCACACCTGGTGAGCAATATCCATTCCCATCCCGGTGACACTGCCACTGCCACCGGCTGCTGAGCAGCCACGGGGACGCTGGGGCAGCCAGGAGATGGGCAGGGACCCACACCCTCCTCCCACCCTGCTCTGGGTGTTTCCAGACGCCAGGAAAAAGAGCAGGGGACTGTGTTTTGGATTCCAGCACTCACACAGAGTTTCTTCTCTGTGTTCCTGCTCTCAGCCTTTCATCTTTCTTCTCACTAAAATCACTCCTTCTCTCTGCTCTCCAGGCTCTTCTCAGGAAGTGTTTAGTGCTGGAGGAGGTGTGTGATGTTGGGAGTTGTAAATGCTTTCAGGTTAGATCAGAGCTGTCAGAGATTTTATTCTGCAGGGATAAGGCGCTGGCTTTCTGTCAAATCCAAATCAGGTACCCGGCCAGGTCTGTCTACCTCTGCCTGTGGGTTCTGGTTTCCTTCCATGGAGCCCTACATCTGACACAGGAAATGTTTGCCAGACAGGAGAATACACTGAGGTGGAAAGTAGTCCTGAGTTCCACATTTCAGGTGTGCTTTTTGTGTCTCAGCAGGCTGTGCAGCATGAGCTTCCCAAGGAACAGGCCAGGCAGTGCAACCAGAGAGTCACAAACATCTAAACACACATCCAAACTTTTGTCAGTGTCTGCCAACTAGAACAGAAATATGAGAAAACCTCTATTCTGAAAGGAAAAAAAAAAAAAAGTCATTTTTAAAAAGATTTTTGCTTCACTTAAAAGTCTAAAATATTCTTTAAAAAATGGGAGGCTTCTTCTTAATAAATTCCATGACTAATGTTATCAAAATGCCCTAGAAAACATCCCTGTCTATCTCATTCTAACAACTTTTCTATAATGTGAGAGTTGAAATTAAATAAATAACAATAATATTGATTTCTCCTCCAGCTCTGGCATGAATTAGGTGTTCAGCCTAGATGGCTGGAGTAGACACACAGCCATGGATGTCTTTGTTTCTAATATTAGTTAGCTTGTTTAATTTGACTTGTCCACATTATCAACAGCTATTCATGTGTGTTGCATGCCTTGAAATTACCCTGCAAGCCTCAATTTTCATCAAAGAGCTCAAAAGACAGCAGCACAAAGGATCTCTCTGGTTTTTATTCTTCTGCCAAACCTGGGTTCCAAAGTACCAGGGTACTTAAGCAATTCCTGCTGGAGTTTCTGTTTGTGTTCTGTTCTGGAGTTTGGGTTGTTTGGCTGATGCACAGCTGTAAATGAGGCCATGAGAAATACTTCATCAAGATGCCTTGGTTCAAAGCCATCTCCTCAATAGAAGATGATTGTTGCACTTGGGCCCAGTGCCTAGAGGAGACAATCTTACATAAGCAAATAAATATTGTATCTGCTTTTCATCAGGGCAAAATGGACATTGGATGCACAACTTTCTAGAGCATGAGTAAAACTTTGTGTTAGGGATGCCTTGGGACATTTGAAAGCTTTGTCTCAATGTCCTGCAAAATTGTATGGAATTGGCTCCTTTTAAAGCTCTGAAATTCAGGCTGATATTCTAGTCTAGCATTATTCTTATAACATAAGAATAATTAATCTGTGCAATTCCACACCAAGAGTGTTGGACAGAGTCAGGTTTGACTACAGCAAGGTGCTGTTAGTGACTGATAGCAAAGAGAGGGCATCTGAAAATCAAGAGAGATTTCAGAAGGCATTACCTCTAGGTTTTCAGCCTTTCCAGCAGCCTCTGACCCTGCTCTGAGATGGGCAGAGCCACAGGTGAGGCAGAGATCACATTCTCTGAGGCATCCCTGACATTTTAACATCTTAGAGCTTCTCTAACATTTTATCCCAACCAAGAATACCGTTGTTATCAAAGAAATCCAAGATCAGACTAGATGGTAAGAATGGTTGTTTCTATCATTGGTTTCAGAGAAAGGATCAACCACTTTTGCAACGTGGTCTGACCTGCAAAACAAAGCCAGAAAAAAACTTATAATTATTTATACCTTGCTCAAATTTATAACTTTAAAACAAAACTAAGCTCGTGTTTGAACTAGATTTGCTTTCTTTATAAATCTATGCAGCTCCCGCTTGCAGATCCCCAGGTGTTCTGTTCCCATGGTTATTTACCTGAACTCTTGAACATCTGCATCTCATTTCAGTAGGATTTTTTTCTTTCTTGGTGACAGCAACTATGATCTTGTTATTTCTTTGACTTCTGATCATGCTGCTAGGTGTCTCCCCACAAATCTAGCTCACCTGAGTATTCAGCAGAATGAAGCAGCCCATGGTCACACATTTCCCTTGCTAATATTTGCTGTTAAGCAGCTATTTTATTAGATACTCCTTAGTAAGGCATCAGTGCAGAGTGAATTGGGGGATATAAAATGTTGGCTTGTTTTGCAGGATGCTGGCACTGCAGTTTTAATGTCATCAGTGCTCATTGTAGCTGTTATTCCCCCTGCCCCAGGTTACTGCTGCCCTTACTCTCTGCCTTCAGATCAAGCAAAAAATGCCTTGGTGATGCTCAGCCAAATAAACCCATGTGCCTCTGTGATTTAAGGAGAGCATTTTTATTTACTTCCCTTTTAAAGCAGATAGATGGGGATTATCCTCCTGGCATCTAAACTATCTCCTCTGACAGCTCCTTCCATCAAAATCTCCTTGGTGATAATCTGAGAAGAAATAATCCCTGGCAGAGAGGCCTGTGAGGGTGGGAGGGGCAGGGCTGGCTGCTGGGGGCCCGTGCTGGGAGCCCCAGGTGGGGCTGGCAGTGGGTGCGCCATGGATGTCTGGCACCAGGATCTGCCTGGCACCAGGAGCTGCCTGTGCCTGCCTTCCCAGGCTCTCTGCTGCAGCAGCTCCTTCCACAAACTCTGCCCCAAAGTGCCCAGCTGTTCTTGGTTCCACTGGGCTGTGATGAGCAGTCATTACCAGAATGACCACAGGCAATTACTCCACTGGTGTTTGCTGCAGTGGAAACTTTGAGAGGAGACTTGCAGAAAGGCCTTCTGGGGTTCTTCACTCCTAGCTCTAAGGAGTACTTTAATTTATTCAAAGACAAGAAATAACCACTTCAGCTGTTGTTTCCTATTCAAAGGTCAGGCTTCAAATACCAAATTCTCAGTACAGACTTCTCGCTAACAAGCTGCAAGGCTGTCATTATTCTTATAAATAAATAAACCAATAATTTTGTACAGAGTGTCCGAGAGGATGATATTATACACACAGACACTTTCTGAACTGGAAAAGGGTATGTCTTACCTTTTAAATTCTTTCTGATTTATTCACTTGCCTATACATGTAATAAAAACCCCATAAATAGAGTGATTCTAAAGGAAGAAATTTTATAACTGTTTTGAGTAACATCTGTAATCATGAAGAGAAATCCTCACTGTGCAGGACCAGCAGTGGCACTACAAAATGAACCACATGAATTGCTCTGAAAATACTAATTGCAGCCTGATGAAGTTTGCTGCATCTCTCTGATGTTTCTATGATGTGATGACAAGCCACCTACTCAATTTACATCAGCTCACTTTGAGAAAGCAATTGACTGTTAGAGAAGGATCATTATTTAAATGAGTTCTTTTTAAAAGATTAAGTCAAGACAGGAAATTGCCAGAAAGTGTGAGTGAAAAGCAGGAAACTTCAGGTAATCCACAGCACCAGACAGAGGGTGATCTGCATCTCTTAAATCCTTATCTTCCCATGGCATGGGCTGCGATGGACCAGAATTGCTCAGGAGCAGGTGCAACAACATTGGCTGATCCGAGGAATGGTCTTCTGTTTTGAGAAGTATCTTTATGAAATTATCTTATTCACTGGTTATATCCCATTATGTCCCATTTGAGAACTATTCATATATATGATTATCCATTCTATTACGGTATTCAGCTCTATTTGAAGTATAGTCCTAAATTAAAGCAAAATATTAAAGCAATGCTCTGGATTAAACTATGAAACCTTCTAAGAAAATTAGATTAAACTGTTTCTTCCGTGAGTCATAAACTGACCTTCCATTCTTGTTGTTCTGGAAAGATACAAGCTCCAGATATTCACATGCTTACAAATACTGAAATACATTTTTTTAAAAAAATAATGATTTACTTAGGCAATATAAAAGAAAAAAGTCTGACAACTTTTGTTGTTCTTCTAAGCACTAACATGTAAGCCTCTTTAAGTGTAACCCATCTGAGTCACATCAAATGAGAATAATTCAGAGATGACAACGGAAGCAGACTCTTGTCAAAGGGTAATGGTCTCCTGCTGCTACATGAGTACAGAGTCTTTATCAGAAATAAGTATCAAAGGGAAGTGAAGGAGAAACATAGGGCAGAAGTATTGAAAAGGATCAGTGCTCTTGTGCCATTGTTACTTCGTGTTTGCTGGGGGGACAGGCAGGAGAAACCTGAGGTCCTCTGGTGTCTGTGTCTCTGGTGTCTCTGGTGTCTCTGGTGTCTCTGGTGTCTCTGGTGTCATGCATATTCTGCTGTCCGTGGCACTGATGAGCATGAGGGGACTGTGCATGTCCAGCAGACTGGCTGTGTTCCAGAGGGAATGTTTGGAGGTATTGATGTAGGAGACAGACAGGGGTCTCCTCCTGCGTGGTAATGTGGTGCCAGACCTCACTATTAATGTTTTAATTTATCTTGAGACAAATAAGGACAGGTGCAATTCCTGCTACAATATGCAGACTGCTGTGGGGATAAAGAGGAGAAAATACAGCTACAGACAATGTACTCTGTTGCATTGGTCTTTCTTGTCTTTCACAGAGGCACACATCATCACTGAGTGGTCCAGCAAACACCCCCAGGCAGAGGGATATTGTTACTTGCCCCTGTATCAGACAGTCAGCAACAGGTTGTTGCCAGCATTGATGGGGCCAGGAATTGTTGCTTTGGGGGATTTATTGGCACAGCTCAGCATGGCTTGTCTAGCTCTGGGCACATCTACTCAGGATGATCAGGAGCTGGGTGTTCTCCAGTGACTGCCAGCAGAGTAGCTGACCCTACACTAGTGCACAACCATTAGCTGCTGTTTCTGTTTTGGAAGCTGGATTTCATCTCTCTTGCCAAGCACCTGTCATATTTTGAGCATTAATAACTGTAGTAACAAGCAGAAATGAAACTGAGAGGTCTTAGATCGGCAGACTTTTCAAGATAACTCAATACTGCACAGTGACTTTAAAAATTAATTTATAAATATTTAAAGCTATGAATATTTCAGTCTTTTCAATTCATTTTGTTAATTATTTAGCTATAAGACACATATCACATTCTTTACCTCCTGTCCAAATCGCATTTTATTGCATTTTGAAAGCAGTCTGCAGATGGCAGCTGCAGCAGCTCAAGATCTAAGGCTGTGTTTTGCAAGTGGCTCCTTGGGTCTGTGTTTCCAGGGAAGAAGTGGGGACTGTTTGATACTTTTTTTTAATTATTTTTTTTTCATGCTGAGTTTCTTGCATTTGCAACCTGGGTAATAATTCAGTCACACAGGCACTTGCTGCCCTCATGTGCTTTTGCAAACCAAGGCTTGGCATATGCACATCCAGAGGCTTAAAAAAAAAAGCTAATTCAGGAAAAAAGTACTTCTACCTCTGTGCTAGAGACCACACCTTGCATTCATGGCCAGAAACAGCAACATCCCTCCTTTGCAAATAGCCAGACCATTGAAGATTTAACAACATTTAATTAACATCTTTGTGATAAATGAACAGTATCACAGGCCAGATCTTCTTATTATCCTCATCAGTCTTTCATTAGATAGACAAGCAACTCCTTCATAATGATCAGTCTGTTGGAGCACAGACTGACATTTTATTGTAGGCTTGTGCAATATCAAAACTGGAGGTACACCACAGCAATGACAGGGACTGCTGCACTGCTGCCAGTCCATTTGGAAGCCCTGTTGACTCTGCAAGAGCAACAAAGTAGTGCTGAGCTAGAGGAAACTGAACCACAAAATCTGTTGAAAATATGCTCATTATTCCATTTCAGAAAACCCATTCCACACTTATGAAGAAAATATATGGAGAGAGGAGACCCATGGTAGGTATTGAACAGTCATGTGGACACAAGTTGCTTTACTTCTCTTCTCTATAGAGGAAAATTAGAGCAAATAAAGGCCTAATTTAGTTTCTGTTTTGTGCCTGACTGATAGGATGGAGATAAATCACATCTGTGTTCCCAGAATTTCATATTTGTGTCTTTAACAGAATTTTCTTGGAACTGCTCTCAGAGCATAAAAATATCAGGCACCTTAGAAATCCATGAGACTCCCATCCTTTATACTGGACATCCAGTGCAAGCCTGTAGTGTTGTCTGCATCTTTAAAATATGTAAAGTGGGGGTAATATTTTCTGTTGTCATAGAGCTGCTGGCAGAGTTAATTCATTAATTTTTATGAAGCATACAAATCCTGTGGTGGGAGAGTCAGGCAGGAAATCTGATGAGAGAATTTAAGATAGCTTTTGGGCCAGGTGGATGGGTGGGAAACAAAACCTTTGGCCATGTACCAATTTTCTCGTCAAGGAGAAGATAAAGATTATGTTAAATAATGACTTTGTTGCTAATGAGAATTGCCCTTGTGTACCTGGAGCAAACACTGCAGTCAGGATTCTCCTCCTGCAGTTTGCTTTGCTGTAAACTCTCTAGTGAAAATCACCTGCTGTGTCTTGGATCCCTGCTTTACAGAGAGGGGATCTCACTGTTTGTGCTGGCTGGAATTGCCCTGAACTGTGCTTTCAATCAGAAAACGCTGTCTTGAAACCAGACATTTTCCAGGAATCTGGTAATTGCAAGGATTTTTCATCAAAAGCAATCAAGCCTCAGCATTCTCCGTGCAGCAGATCCTGTGCAGGGCAATGACCTGAAAGCCAGTTACTCTGTTATAATGTGAAATGGTTAAATGCAATTACAGTCTTAATGATAAAATCTTCATTCCTCATGCAGTGTATTTCCCGGGTACTTGCCTGCATGGACAGGGTCCTTGCAGTCCATTCAGTGCTGCTCTGGTGGCAGTGCCACCGTGCTCCAGCGAGGGGAGAGAGCAGGAGGGCTCCCCTGCCCCTTGCACTGCTCCTCCCTGGCAGAGTTCTGCATGGGCACAACCTGTGGGCTTCTGCCAGCCCAGCACGGTGCTTTGTACCGCATTTCAAGTCTCAGCAGCAGCTGAATTCTTGCTCTGCTTAAATGTGACCTTGGGAATTCAACCCAGAGCCAGATGCTGCTATTTGTGCCTCTGCAGGGATTCCCTGCTCCCTTGAGAAAAGCTGGTAGCTGCAGGGCTCTGTATTCTGCAGAGTGACAGGAATTTTGCTCATTCCTGTTGCGCTCACTTGTGGTATCAGGATGATGATGTTCTTTGCCAAGTATTTGAAGAAATTTTTCTTTTTTCTCTTTTCACTTGCTCTCAGTCCTTTGCAAATGGATTTCTGTTAGATTTGTCTTACTGCTGCAGTTACCTATGCTCTGATTAGTCTGACAATGAGGCTACTCTGTGAGAATGAGTGTCTTTGCTCAGCTAGCTCTTAAATTGCCCAGCCTCCGCTCACAGGTTTACTTGTCAGAGTTTCAGAAGCCCCACAGTGCAGCAGACTTACCCAGCTGGATTTGATACATATTGATCCCATTCTCCTCTTTACCAAACAAGTTTTGCTTGGCTTATCAGCAGTTAAATTTCTTATTTTACTTGGGCTCTGGCATTTCTGGGAGATTTTCACACCACCCTCTGTGGTGACTTGCCTGAGACCAGTTGAGAATTGGAATGAGTAACAAGCACTTCCCAAACCCATGTTTTACCCCTGTAACTGAAAGTGAGAACAGCAAACCAGACAATTCTTCCTGAGTTTACTGCTAGGAATACAGCTCAGAAACTTCCAGCTGTATTAAGGTTAATGCAGCAGGAGGTAAAACAATAAATGTGAGATGGAAGTTTTTGAGAGAGGACGAAGGGTGTATTAATCTTTCCACCAGGATGATCCCTAGCTCACATATACAGTGCTTCAAAGTCGAGACTGCATTTCATCTCAGGCCTTTTAAAGGACCTGTGTGCTTCCAAGCTGCCTTTAGCAGAAATTTAGGCAGACCAAGTGCCTTTTCCTCTTTCCCTTTGTTTTATTTTAATAGTTTTGTGGCCTTTCCTATGTCATCTGAATGCGTGTCTCATTGCTGAAGCACTCCTTTGTGAAGAGCTTGCCCTGGTCAGCCAGGCACTCAGCAAGGGAAAGCAATGGTCGTGGAGAAAGATAAGAGTAAGCAAGTTTGCCACATCCCTGCTGATGTTTCACCTGACTCAGCGCTGTATGAAGGGTTTGTGACAGGAGCAGCTCCTTAGCACCAAGGTTATAGAAGCTTCCCAGAAATGTGATGCAGCGCTCCATGAAGCCTGTGAAGCCTCTGGATTCTAAGTGTGAGTGTCTCAAACCAGCTGCTTTTCAAGTCTTTCTTTTGGGATGCAAATCTTAACCCCAGGGGCCATGAATTGCACACAAGTGAGATGGCTGAGCAAAGGAAAAAGACTTCAAAGGCTTGTTCTCCTTCTTCAGGGGAATCCGTGCTTCTTGTGCTGTTCCCGTTCCAAATCTCAGCAGTTTTAACTGGCTGCTTGAACTTCACTTTCTAATCTCAAATCCCATGCGAGCAAACGAGGGTGGAGTGTGACACTTGGGAGTCAATAACAACAACTTTCTGCCATGGGCAAAAAAAAAGCAGGATATTTTATTTTGAAAGCTGCCGCGTGGTCATCACAGTGTAACTCTGCTCCACAGTGAGCAGTTTGCAGGCAGGAGAAAGGAGGGAGCAAAAATCACCTGGCTGGTAGGATCCTCCTTTCTGAGCAGCACAGCCAGCTGCGTGGAGGTGACAGTGTGACATCAGTGTCACCTTACTGTGTTTGAGGAATGGTGAGGGGAGGCCCTGGAGAGCCCGGTCCCCTCCCCGTGGTGGCAGTGTTCCCACTGGCATGGTGGCAGTGTTCCCACTGGCATGGTGGCAGCAGTCCCGCATGGCACAGCCGTGTCTCGGGGGCAGCTGCAGGAGCAGAGGGTGACCCTTGCAGAGAGCAGTGCTGCTCTCCCTGGACAACACGTGCATGCCTGTGCACATCCAGGGTTTCTCCTGCTTTGCCACAGGACGCAGAGCTTATTCCCAGCCATGGAAGCGAGATGTTTCCATCAGCCCTCTGCACCGGTGCTCATTCCTCCCTTAGCCTGCACAGCCCAAAACACTCAGGGGAATATTTGCTCTGTGTTGTGATGAACTACTGAACATCCTTCTCCAAAGAGCCCACATTTATTGCTCGGGGGGAGGAAAAAACAGGCAAAACAAGGCAGCACTGGGAGAGCTGTACCATGGCAGACTCTCAGCTTTATTTGAAATGGGCTCATCAGCAGCTTCTGCTCAAGGGGATGGCACTGGGACCACAAAAATAAATATCTGCTGTGTCCCAGCTGTGAGAGGGTGAACAGGGTATTACTGAATGCAAAGAAGACAAAGGACAGGGTTTGGTTCCCACTTTGCCAGTTTTTAAGGGTGGCTGCTGCCCTGAGGAGAAAAAGAGAAAGCCTGGCACAGCTCAGGTTTGTTTTCCATTGGTGGTGTTCCACTGCTTTCTATGCACTACCCAGGCTGCTGGAAGCTGATAATAAAAGAAATACCTTCTATTCCAGCTACTTGGGATTTTTTATCAATTGGCTGTGGTATTGAATATCTCACCCACACTTTTGAGCATCAGGCAGGTTGTGATACTTCACTGTGTATGAAGCTGGCACCATGGCAAGTGAGTTTAATGCCAGATGTCTCCCTAAATATGACACAGGAAATCATGTTGGTGTTTGCAATAAGCAAAGTGGTTTTTTCTTGATGCCATTCCAGAATCAGGTTTTCAATAAAAGAAAACCAATTTTTTGTGGACAGAGATAATGTTCTTCAGAGTGGTTTGTCCACTGGGTGTTTGTTATCATAATTAAATTTATTGTTCAAATTAAACAAAAGCAAGCTTTTCCCCAAAATTAATTAGTCTTCATAATTAGAAATTGTTTTTCAAAAGTGCATTCAATTTATATGCTAGAAATTACCTAGATTATGTTTTGCTGACAGCTATCAGAGTTGGCCATGCATACCTAATGCTCAGAGATATATTAATTACCTTGCTTAACTAGCATGCTCTAATACATTAATAACTCTGTGCCTTGGAGAACTGCTGCTTGCTGAAAGCTTTTTATTGAGATGCAATTTCTCATGATACAAAGTTCCTGCTCAGATGACATTCATGGTTAGGCAGAGTTACTGAAAACTGTCTGACAATAAGGTTGGAAGTCCTTTCAACAAAACCTGGTGTAGCTGGACAACTGCAGACTGCTGGAAAGCAATGACTTTGCTTTTGCAAAAACTTAAGAATGCTTAAAACAAATTTATCTTCTTAAAAATGCACAGGAAAGGCAGGAACATCTTCCACTAGACCAGGTTACTGGAAGCCCCATGCACTGGAACACTTCTTCACTGCATGGAAAGGCAGTCATGGATCAGGTAGGATTATACCAAAGAAAAGACAAAAAGATCACAAGAAATGGTGGAAAAAAACCTAGGGGACAGTCTGGTTGTTTGACTCCTTGCACTGAAAGTCACTGGCTAAGCTCAAGTCTTATTGGGCTCTCCTGAATCCCCATATGGTGCATTAACCTCGGGGTTTTATTCCCAGAATGGAAAGGTACTGGGTCTCAGATATGAAAATATTCAGATCTTGAAGCACTCCTGCAAAGTTTTTCTACTATTTCTAATGCAAACAGAAAAGAAAGAACTTTTACCTACTTTCAAGCCACAAGAGAGGCTGTGCACCTGTTACAAGTGTTTTTCTTTTCCTGCTATATTTTCTTTTTTGGATTCCTTTTTCATGCTGATAAATGCTTTCAAATCTAGGCTTATGTTTCATCCAAAAAAATTCTCCTTGTGTAAGATATATTCAGCAATGTCTCCCCTTCTTTAGATTTAGCACTAGTTTGGAAAGAAAGCAGCACATCTGGTGAGCTAAAAACTCCAGTTAAGCTTGTTCATCCCTATTCAGTTCAGTACTTTGGTTACAATTTTCAACAAAGGGAGGTTAAATTCCCCAAATCCCAAAGAAAGGCATACAGCCCTGTGAATAGTCTATCCTTAAATACCTGATTTACTGGATCAAAATAAACTTAAGCACAGGTTTATATACACAGAGATCTGGTACAGCAGTTCCATCTGGCTGAAAAAGGAAAGAGACCACTAAAGACTTGTTGACAGTGAACTGGCACACACTCCGTTTTTAAAAAGCAATTTTTCTACCTAAAATAAAAAGCTCATTTGAGTTGATCCAAATAACCAAGACATTCAGCTGTGTGTATCTCTGAATCAAGGCACTATGAATATACATGTGGCAAAGACTGAATCCAAGGTAGACACAGCTGAGTGCTGAATTCCCTGATGAAGCAACTTGTTCTCAAAGTCCTTATTCCTACCCATTTATTTTAATTGATCCCAGTCTGTGCTAAGTTATTTTAATGGTCTCATTATTCTGAACTTCTAATAACCAAGTTTTAAAAGGAACATATTTCACAAAGACAACTTCAATAAATAAGATCAAAGCTATTCTGGGCTGACTGGTTTGGGTTTTGTCCTTTGCAAACAGAGACATATGCCTGATGCATTTTTCAAGAGTGGGGATTAAGGGAAGTCATATTAACTTTAAAGGTAAGGAAGGTTGGGACATTCAGTAGTTTGCTTACCAAATGCTAAAAATACTGCATTGATTACTTTCATTTGGGGGACCAGGGGTTCACCAAAAGCACAGATGGAATTTTAGGCATTTAATTCTCATTTTGAAGACCCCTTAGACTGTAGTACAACATCCCCTTTGCCTGCTTTCAATTCCTCACCTTTATTAGGAGCACAGCAATTTGAAAATGGAAAACAGCAGAGGGGAGTGTCAGGCAGTGACAATGCCAGCTGACAGAGCTGCTCTGGTGGCACCTGTGAACAGCCAGGAGCACCACCGGGGCTGGAGGGAAAGGCCTCTGCAGGCAGTGACAGCTGGAAGGACAAAGCAAAGGAGAAATTACCTCATTATTTTCCTAAGTAGTACAAACAGCACTTGTACTGGTGTGTGGGAGTTCCCAGGAGCACAACTCAGCTTTGAAATCAGGCGTTGGAGAGGAACACTCACAAACAGCCCTGCAGTGCTGCCAGTGCTTTGATGGCCTGCAAGAGAGACTCATTTTCCATTTTTCTGCAGAGAGAGAGTCACTGGGCAGTCAAGGGAGGCTGGGCTTTGCCAGGATGCTTGTTTATAATCTAGGGTCAAAACAGGCTTACTGCTTGCAAATGTGGTACTGGTGAGGAGAGCTCTGAAGGAAGGGATTATCTGCTGTGAAGTTCTAGGACTGACACAAAAGTTACAAGAGAAATGAACTTTAAATTCTGTACAGATATTGCATTGCTTCTCTCACTGGCTTGCTGTGACATACAGTACTAATAAGCAAAGAGGTCAATAGGATTTGGATTTTAGCACCAGGTAAAACACCAATAGTTCAGAATTCTAGCCTTGTTCCTAATTTAGAGGTATAGTATCACATCTCTAAAAAGGCATATTTCCACACTCCCTTGGGAGAGAACAGAGTTAAATATAGTTTATGACCAATCTTTTCATTGTAGTTTGGTGTTTATGGGTTTATGTGTCTTGTGCACTTTTCTTGTTACTCTTGGAGTGCTCAGCCAGATCTGTGGGTACTCAGCCTGTTCATGAGGCTTCCATATTTTCCCTTCTGTAAGATGAAGATGATGTTAGTCATGTGGAATTCTCACCACGGAAACTGGAGGGGATCTATTGGTTAATTTTTGTAAATAGATGCAAGGCTATAAAACACCCTGTAAGTGATAAATACTAGTATTTTTAACATGGCATTTTCAATGGTCTGGGCAGTTTCTCCCTGGAGAGGTCCAGCAATGTCAGCCATCAATTTAAGAACATGAATCTATCAGGACAGTAATACATTAGCTCCCAGCACTGCTCTGTCCTCCCATTGCAGTTACCTTGACAAATCACTCAGTTCAGAGGCACTGCATCAAATGTTATTTCTCTGACAGACAAACCAGGATGCTTCATTAATGTCGTGCATGGAGGTGGATGTGGAGCGCTCAGTTGAGGGAGGCAAGGCACTCCAGGGTGTTATGGAGAGGAACTGTGCCCAAAAGTGGGGGGAGATGCTGTGAGGGTGGTGAGCTTCTGGCAGGCATTGCCCAGAGAAGCTGTGGATGCTCCATTCCTGGCAATGTTCAAGGCAGAGGCTTGGAGCAGCCTGGGACATGGAAGGTGTCCCTGCACATGGCAAAGGGCTTGGAACTGGATGATGTTTCAAGCTCCTGCCAACCCAAGCCCTTCCATCTCTCAGTGAAGGGGAGTGAGAGATCTGAAACATGAACCCTTCTGTTTTGGGAGGAGTGGATGCCAGACGAGTGCTAAATAAAGTCTAAGTGAAGAGTGGGATGTGTGACCCTGGGAGCTGGAGGAAGTGAGAAGGACCCTAAAGCTCCTTGTTTATTTCAGCAGGTTAGAAGGCAAGACTGCAATTTTGTTTTCAGGGAAACTTGGATTTTCAGAGTTTGAGGAAACATAGGTTTTATTGACCTAGGGCAGTTCATGCTCCCACAGGGAAGTCATAACCTGCTTGCTAAACTCATGCTGTATTTTCCTGCTCTGGGGGACCTTTCATCCCCATGGATAGCAGGGTGGCACTGAACGATGGGCCACTCTAACTGCAGCATAAACAGGGGAAAGTCAGGTAAAAAGAACTCCATGAGGCTTAAAATAGAGATAGGTTCACACTTTGCATCCTGATATTTCTGAGCTTTTCAAGGATGATGGTCATGACCAGGCTGCTCATATGGCCACACAGAAAAATCTGAACTGAGAACTCCCCCATTAGTGGAGAAAGGCTAGGGGGGATGAGCTTTGTGGCACAGCTAATCTCTGCTGCCTTGGTTAATCCTTGCAGCCTGTTGCAGAAATAATTCAGTCACTGTGGGACCCAAACCTGATGGAGCTTGACTGACATCAGCCAAAAAGCCCAAAAAGCCTGCAGCAAATCTCTTTTAACCACTTACAGCATGTACTAGGTTTTGCTGTGTCACATCCTCAGTTTTTGTATGGCAATGGCAGGTTAACAAGCAAGCTAATTGTGGCTCAGCTACTGGGAAAGAACCTCAAACAGGTTTTTATCTAAGCACATGCTCAGCACCAAAGTCTAAGGGAATCTGGGTTTTTTGCACAAATCCCTGTAGAGTTGAGGCAGGATTTTTTCTAGAACAAAGGTATAAATTATGGTAGTTGTGAACTTCTATTCTCCTTCTTTCCTTCTCCTGTAACAGGATTTTTTTTAATAGGATGAAATAGAGCTCAGTGTATTTGTGTAGATTTATAGGTACTTGCTTGAAAAAAAAAGAAAGAATTTTGGGCCAGGTTATGTCCATGAAATGCTAGATCGTGTCAATCAACTTCTCAGCATTGTGCACTGCCCAAGCAATTTCACTTTAAGTGCTGGAAAAAGTAATTGGGTTTGAAATGCAAGTTGTTGTTCTCTTGAGTTAAAGCTAATATTTCACTGTTCTCTTTTCAAGCCATTTTTCTCTTCCTAAGTGTTATCTCTCATGTCTTTACAGCAGAGCTTGATATCCATCCTTTTGGTTCAGGTTCACCTCCTGGGACACTTTGCAAAACCTGGGTATGTGTGAAGATTTAAGTCCTTGCTGCTTCTGATGGAGCCAATGTGGTGTAGTAAATACGTCTGCTTCTGTCTGGAGGAGCTTTACTTTTTCTGCATCTGAAGGACCTAAAAAAGATCTCTGAATTGTGATTTTAAACTCTGCAACAGTGGAAATTCCTTCCACAACTCAGGACAGTGTGGACATTCACATCACAGACACTGCAACAGTGTTTTTCCTGACAAAGATGTATCCACATCGAAAGGAGAAAAATGACGAATAACATTGCATGCTAGAAAAAAAATAATGTATGGGGTTTGTTGTTGATAGGCTTCCAGGCTTGTGAATGATAATGTATGTGTGCCAATGGAGAAACCAGCTGTTTCTCCAAGGATGGGTTGTGTTTGTCTTGTGTTTTTATAATTTTCTCTGTGAGCACAGGTGCAAAACCTGGCACAGTGGCAGCACTGAGTTCCCCTGCCTGCTCTTTGCTGGCACACAGGAGCTCACTGCCAGCCTGGAGTTGACCAGAGCTCTGGGGATGTGGTGTCACTGTGCCAACTCTGAGTCAGTGCATGCTCCCAGCAGAGCCAGTTCAGGTCAATCAGCAAGATGCATGGGTTTAACAGGGAGAACAAGGCTTGCACGGGGTCGGGTTTGTGTTCCCACTGCAGAGCAGGAGCCTGGGTGTTTCCTCTCCCCTGCTGACCCAGCAGCACCACAGCTGTGTCTGTCACCTCTCTGGAAGTGCCAGAACAAAGCGCAGGCACTAAGAATGCCCAGATACCTGGAGTCCCTGCCCAGGCTGCTCAGAGAGCAAAACCTGATCTGCTTCACTTGAATCATTGCAATTTAGTGGCTCCCAGAGAGCAACCATGCCCCTCATTCTGCAAAACTTGAAAACTTGTTTAACCTGAGCTGCCCCCAGAGTCTCCCTGGCTGGGCAGGTGTTCCCTCGTAGGAAGGGAGAGGGAGCATTAGTGCTTGTGAAGAGGAGGGGCAGGCACTGATCTCTGCCCTGTGCTGACCAGGGACAGCACCTGAGGGAGTGGCCTGAGGTTGTGGCAGGGGGGTTTAGGTTGGATATTAGGAAAAGATTCTTCCCCCAGAGGGTGGCTGGGCATTGGAACAGGCTCCCCAGGGCAGTGGTCACAGCACCAGCCTCACAGAGCTCAGGAAGTGTTTGGACAATGCTCTCAGGCACAGGGTGTGACTCTTGGGGATGGTGCTGTCAGGGGCAGGAGCTGGACTTGATGATCTTTGTGGTCCCTCCCAACTCAGCAGAGTCTGTGATTAAGGCTAAAATCCAGCAAAGCTGTATCCAGATGAATCCCTACAAAAAACTCAGTTAATGAGCTAATGCAATTTTGTGTATGATATTCTTCCACCTTTGTTTAATTACCAAAAGTACTTCTTAAAAAGGGAGAAAACCTCTTGAGAACAAGAACAAAGTTTATTTTGTAGTCATTGCCAATTAAATATTTTCATCATAATTAGATGCATGCTAGATTCAACTTGTGCACAGAAGGTTGGGTTTTTTTGAAAAACCAATAACAAAATTTTTTCCAATTTTTCCTCAGTCTCTCAGAGTAACAGGGCGATTAACATTCTGAATGACAAAAACCAAGAGCTAAAATTATAATAATTAACTCCAACATTGCATGTAATATCAAGAGAAAACTTTCTTATTATGTATGTTGTCTTTAATTATAATTTAAATGTTTGAAAAGGAGAAATTAATTATAGTTTTTACCCTGAGATTGGCAAAACTCAAAACATAAAGCTGATAGAGGATGCTCTGGAGAACATCTTACCCACCATTCAATTTAAACGTCATTTAAGAGCCCAGACTCCTGATGAGTTGCTTAGATTTCCAAATATTCCCTTGTCATTAAAAGCACAGTGTGAATCCAATTGCCAGACCTTGTGCAAATGATAATATCCTTCCGTAATCTGAAATGGGAATGCTCAGGTCACCATACCTGGCATTTTGGACTAACTCAAACTTCTGAGGCTTTCCTACCTTAATTTGTCTTTCCAGCATGTGGGTGTTATTGTGGCACAGGACAGAAAACAGCAAATTTGGACCTGATCTTCAGCTAATTTGTCATGAACAGCCCATAATCTTTGCAGAAGCCCAGTGTTACCCTTACTGCCATGCTGCAGACCTTTTCAAGTGCTACAGCAGAACAAAAGAGAGCAGAAATGGCAATACCCACGTTAATCAGAGTCTTGCAGATCTAACACTGTTTATAATGTATCTGCTGCTGTTCCTTCAGTAAACAGAAGCCACTGTTAATAATTATTCCTTATCAATAAGCTTAGATAGGTTTTACAAGTCATACTATCTATCACATGCCTAATTAAATGAATTAGGGGTTTTTTATTGCTGCTGCCGATTACAAGTGATCTTCAGAACATTCCTGAAGTCTCTAATTATAACTTATCTCTGTCTATTTGTATAATGGCTAAGTGTTGTGCCACCGAAGAGCAAACTCATATAATCAAATAACATGTCCTTTACCACTTGAATTAATAAGGGTTGTACAAGTCCAGGTTTACAATTAAAGGAGTCCTGGGGAAGATCCTTCTCCTGAGGCCAGGAGAAATTTGTTTCAGTTTGAAAAACAACAAAAACCCAGTATTTATCCAGTGGGTTTTGCTTTATAAAATATGTAATTTTTTAATAGTAGGAAATAAATGTCTGTGTTTTGCAGCGGTGGAAGATAAAATATGGGGGCAGCACCTTTGGAGGAGTGTTCTGTAAATCTTGGAAAGATGAATATTTATTCTCAAGTTGAGGGAAATTATAATGCTATACTCTTTCAAGTGTTCTAATTTAAC
Organism: Pycnonotus jocosus; assembly: GCA_013400435.1. Lineage (NCBI taxonomy): Eukaryota > Metazoa > Chordata > Aves > Passeriformes > Pycnonotidae > Pycnonotus > Pycnonotus jocosus. The sequence goes on along the minus strand of VWYP01023538.1, from coordinate 374,886 downwards.
ACCCATAATTATTTAATTTAAGTGAACTTTAGATATTAATTTTCAGGGTGATTTTATCTCAGCCTGATTCCTAGCAGGGAAGGGACTGTATCACAAGAGTCTGCCTCTCCACTGACAGCTTTTTTGGGATACTGAGAAGCTTCATGTGGTCAGAGTATGATGGGTGCCTCTGGACCTCCAGGTTACAAGTATGTCTTTGCAAGGGTGCATGATTCTTGCTGTAATCACAGGCATCCCATCATTCATCCAGGAAGGCAGGGATTTTGCTTATATACATATACATATATATATATATACACTTATAAATGTATGCATAATATAAAAACAAAAAAGGAAAGGAAAAAAAAATACAAGATGTATGCAGCATCTCCAGCCATTAATAAGCAAAAGGCTCTTTCACAAAGCAGTTCTGAGAAGCTGTGGTCTGAGCCCTAAGTATCAAGTCACATTTCTGTCTAAGTCAAGTTAAATCACCCCAGAACCAGTCAAGAAGAGCCTACTTGAAAAGGCAACAAGAAAGAGAAGGAGAAAAAAAGAAGCCCTGGGCTTGGATCCTGGTCAATAAGAACGTGTGCTCTGCACCCCAGAACTGATGACCCCAAGCAGATGTATCTTGTCCCCTTGGGGCAGTGGCTGCTTTCCCAGTTTGCTTCATCCTTTTGGAGCCAACTCTTGTCTTGTTAAGCATTTGTGCCAAGCCCCCACAGGCAGAAGAGCCCACAGGGGAGGGATGCAGCCTGGGATGCCACTCCAAGATTGGTTGTAGGATAAAGAAAGCTGAGCTCAAACAACTGGGCTACACTGAAATTCAGTGTCTGTACATACCACTTGTTTCCTTCTCCCTCTGTAGCACCACATCTGTAGGAATGCACAGTGACAAAACTCCATTAATTCCCTTTTAATTTGGCCCCTGATTTACAAGGAAAATTGTTCCTGCTTTCCAGGACTGTGCAGGCACTGGTCCTGTTTTCTGGTGGAAATGATGAGGCAAACTGCCCCAGCCATTCTTCTTATTGATTTTTCCTAATCCATCCAGATCTCTCCCTGTCACTCAGCCATGGGCTTCAGTAGAGTTTTCATTGAAGCTGAGAAAATCAGTTTGTTCATGGCTGAGCAGGTCTACATTTATGTACACATGTATGTGTACAGGTATAAGCATTTCCCTCAGCAGGCAACCACCCAAAGAGCTCAGAACGTCCCCACAGATGATCCCAGCCAGGCAATCCAGGCCATAACTTGGCTTGGCTGGAGGTCAAGAAGCTCTGTCTGTTGTCTGTGAGCAGAGCCAAGCCAGGCACTTTGGGATGCCAGGGATTGTTGAGCAGATCTGGGAGCTGGAGCCAAACCACAGCTATCAACTGCTGGCCAGGGAGGTTTGAGCTCTGGTTTGCTGGGGTTATCCCTCCTTTGGAGCACAGTCTGGGCTGCACTGGTGTTGAGAGGCAGAAGGCTGCTCATTAACCCAGGGAACCTCATACATCAGATAAATAACAAGGTAACACTAAATGCCTTGAGGTTGCCTCACAACCACTCGGAGAATCTCTGAGGATCTTCCATGTCATCACAAGAGCAGGATGCATTTCAAGTGTCCTCTTCAGGTCCTCTGACTATTCAAAGGGATGGTGCTCAGCCACTTATGATTGGGATAGCTGAGAGAAGTAATTAGTGTAATTACACTTGTGTCTGTGTGCCGCTGTACTAACGAGCCATATTGCATTTGCTGTAACTAAGAAAGCCAATGGAGATAAAGGCCAACCACAATTAGCAGCTCACAGGGATGCTCCTGGAGCTGGTGTAGTCTATTCCTCTAGTTTGGATATTCAGGTAAATTTTCCTGCTGGCAGCTCCAGCTGACACTCAGTGCATTGCCCTGCTGTTTCCTTCTTCTAAGCTGTGAATTAACACAGTCCTGTGGCCATAGGTGAGGTAAAGTTCACTGATCTTTCAATGCCTCTTGACAGGACCAGGCACATGAACATGCAGCTCCACTTCTTAGAGTGAAAGGCCAAATTTGTATTTCGCAAAGGAAAGGATTAAAATGCCATCAAAGGTGAAAGAATAAATTTTCAGGGTGAAAACTTCAATTTCAATGAAATTATAGCAGTAGACCTAGATAAATGTGAGGGTGGGTTGGCAGTAAGTTTGGAGGCAGTCCATTTGCTGATTAAATTTGATTTTATACGTATAGCCACGCTAAACCCCAATTATCGTTATTCTGGAAAAGCACCTGGATTAATCAGACCTGCCACATCCATCTTTTTCTAATGCTTGTTTCACTGGCTGTGACTCCTACAGAGGAAAATTTCACCAACTGATTAGTTTTACAGCTCTTACATTTCTAAGCTGCAAGTAGGAAGGGCCAATATCAGATCTCCCCACTTTCCTCCCTCCCTTCCCAAAGAGGCTGGAAGAGCTATCTGCAGGGAAATTGGGAAACCTGCCTTCCAGCAGGGCTCCTGGGAGCATGGGGCCAGGGGTGCATGCCCAAGGAGTGTGGCAGTGCTGAGGTTTCTCCCTTGTTCCATAAGCAATGTGACAAAAAGTGAGGTGCCCCAATATTGCCATTCTTTCTGCGGGTGAGGAGCGTGGTGGGATCCAGTGTGGGGATGAAGGCAGGAGCTTGTTTTGAGATGCAGAGCCCCAACACCCAGTGCAGCAAGTGACAGACAGACACACAGACAAACAGACACACAGCTGCCCCTGTCAGGGTGCCCCTCCATGGGGGGTGTTGCAGGGGAAAGGATGGGATGAGAGGAGGAGGTGTTGGGAGCAGCAGTGGGACTGAGCTGCCTGGCTGTACACTATGGGCAGGGCTGGAGCAGCTGCAGACTGGATCATTTCACTGATCTGGACTCCATCAGTGCTCCCACCCCCTCTGTAGCACTGGGTGTGGAAGGTCATCCTGCTCCCACCCAGTGATAACCTTGTGTCAGTGGGGAGAGGATGCCTTTAAATCGTGCACCTCAGCAAGAGGCAGTTCTGGCTCATCCCACCGTGAGAGCTGGGCTGTCTGAGGGATGCAGGATGAAGAAACACCCAGCCAGGCTCTCTAATTGTTTCTGGCCACTGACTGACTGTAACAGCCCGTGGATTCTCAGACTATTCCCTGCTAATTGAAATGACTGTGGAAGAACAGACTTTGCTGCTACTCAGACATCTCTTTTGAGCCAAAGGAAATCTATCCCTTATAGTTTCCTCTGGCAAGTGAGATGACATCAGCTCTGTGGGTGGACAAATGTATTGAAAACCTGTCAAAATTCATAGTATTTTCAGAGATGCAGATATGCTCGAGCTAGAAATGCTGTTATAATCAGCTAATGTCAGCTCCTTTCTATCACAGAGGTTGGAGAGTCTCACCCAGGCATTTCGACAATTTCCAAATCTAGAAAAATTGAATCTAAAGTCAGAGCTCAGTAAGAAGGTCATTAATACTGAGACAGATGAGACAGATTAGATTCTCCATAACTTATTTTTTTTTCTTTTTCTTACAGCTACGTGACTTTCCTTCTGATAAACCGAGACTAATGGGAATTATTTTACTGATCTAAAATGTGCTAACTGGTATCTTGTGGCCTGCATCACACAGAAAATGGGAATGCTTTGTTCTACCTTTGGCATCCCCAGATCTTTGAAACATGGGATGTCTGAGAAGTGGGTTTGTGGGCTGCATTTCAAGATGTGTGACAAATCTTCTTACTGGGAACCTACCAACACACAAAGGAAAGTCTGGGTGCTTGTGTGCATTTGTTTGGCTGCATTGGCCATGAAACAACATGTCCTGAGGACATGCATGGGTGGGTTTCTCAGCACTTATTCTGCAGTATGAAGGCCAATTTGGAGAAGGCCAAGAATTGTTTTCTTCCCCTTTTTGATCTTCACATTCACTGTACATTTCTCTTTCTCTGTACCTTCCCCCTGTGAGTAAAGAACATGGCTCTGTGCTTCCTTTATTAAACAACTCCAACTTTCTTTTCTTCATCTGAACAATTATTGTAGCCTTCCTCTCTTGTTTCCCAGAACATGTTTCCCTTTGGTTCTGATGGATCAGTTTGCACCATTGAAACTCAATGCTCTGAAACCTCACATGAATTTTACAGTCATGCAATAGGATTTTGAAGGTTAATAACACATTGTTATGGAGAAGAAAAGCACTTGAAGAAAAGCATGGGAAATTACGCACAGATCAGAAGTCCTGAAAGATTTTGCAAGCTCATAAAGCCTTATAAATACAAAATGAGTTTCTCAAAGGGGCAGCCTGAACACCTCCTGAAGCCAGGAAAATCATTGTGTAAATAGTCTGAGCATGCTGCAATGCTCTCTGCACACCTCCTGGCAATGCAAATGTTCACAGCCCTTTCCTCACCTGTCCTGGCTCCATAAGCAGCCACCAGCACAGCTTATACCTTTGCTGGATTTCCCAGCCTATTTTTGAAGAGCTACCTGACTTCCATTCCATGCACAGCTTTGCAGTTCCCTAAGTGTCAAAGCTGGGCTGGGATTTCCACCCCCATTCCTCTCCCTACCCCTTACTGCATCCCTGCCAGCTCCACAGAGTGGCTGATCTCTCCTCAAGCCAACATTTCTCACTTCACAACTTTTCCCCTTGCAGTCTGAGCTGGGTTCCCAGTGCAATCTCAGTCTGTTATTTCCTCGAAGACAAACAGCCCAGCAAGGGGAAGTATTTTAGGGCATATTCCTCCTCATTTTCCTTCTTTGCTTCAATCTGGTATCAAAACCCCTTTCGAAAGCCTCTTTCCCATTCTTGGCAAATATTCAGAATAATTTGACTTTCCCTTTCTGCTCTGGAAAGATTTTGCTTTTCTCTCTGTCACTGAGGCATAGGCAAAAATCTAATATTATTCCTGCTNCTTCACAACTTTTCCCCTTGCAGTTTGAGCTGGGTTCCCAGTTATTTCCTCGAAGACAAACAGCCCAGCAAGGGGAAGTATTTTAGGGCATATTCCTCCTCATTTTCCTTCTTTGCTTCAATCTGGTATCAAAACCCCTTTCGAAAGCCTCTTTCCCATTCTTGGCAAATATTCAGAATAATTTGACTTTCCCTTTCTGCTCTGGAAAGATTTTGCTTTTCTCTCTGTCACTGAGGCATAGGCAAAAATCTAATATTATTCCTGCTGAACAGCTCTTGCCTGCTCTGATTGGAGATAACACAGCCACCAGAACTGAGGGCTTGGTGACAGTNTGAACAGCTCTTGCCTGCTCTGATGGCTCAGCAAAGGACTTGGAGATAACACAGCCACCAGGACTGAGGGCTTGGTGACAGGGGTGAGTTCAGCCAGCATTTTGTGCTGTGTGCCATTGTGCCCACATGCAGAGCTGTGACTCCCTGGCAAAACAGGCTTTGGCTGTGACAAAAGTACAGACAAGAGATGAGAGAATCTTTTATTGAGGACTCAGGTAGTAGAAAGCCCCCATGAGCTAATGGCAATATGATAAGGAATATCCAGACCAGGAGATGAGGATCTTTGGAACCTCCTGGTGAACAGCCTGTGAATGCTAATGCCGCTAATTAGTTGAGGGAGATGCTGTTATAAATAGAAGAGCTGACTGAATCTTTTTTGTGGCAGATAAGCATACAATGAGTTTAGTAATTTCCTGTTTAAGAGCATGGCGATATTTGTAAAGCTATTTTTAATTGTTAATTACTGTTAATTACTTGGTTTTTTAAAAAAAGAGACTGCATTATGAAAGAATTGAACTATATTGGAAATTATCATCAAGCAAAATACCTTCAATCTGACTGCCAGAGAAGATTGTTGAGGTAGCAGACACACATACTTTCAAGCAACAGTGATTTTTCAGGCTGACAGCAATTTTGAGCACTCACATTTTTATTTTCATGGTGTTTTTCTTTTTACTGTAAACAGCTTCCTTTCCCTCTGCCCATGGGACAGGGGACTGCAGGACTTTGCCTCAGACAGGGAGAAGAGATTCTGCAAAGCCCAGACTTTGTCAGAATTGCTGTTCTCACCAGGAGAGCGACCCACAATGCATGAAATATATTCCTGTGTCAGAAAATCTGCCGATCTCTAACACGTGGGGAGTTGCAGCAGACCAACAGCTGATGCTTCATCGCTCCTGTCCAAATGTTGTTGCCCACATGCTTGACAGTGAATTAGCTGCTAATAATGGATCACCAGACTCTTCTGGAGTGAAACATTTACAAGAACCGACATGCTGCCAAGTTTAAAGTCTGGGAACACAAGGCAATTTCAAACCTGTCATTTCCTCACAGAAAGGGGATTATTGCTTCTCTATCAGCAAAGATCTGTGTTGTGTAGCTTTTCCGCCCTTGAATTATTTAGGTCACATGGGATGGCCATGGGTTATATTGAAAAATACATCTTTGGGGTCTGTTTATGTACCAGATGTATGTCTATATAAACATCCAGTGTGCAATTCACTGGCTATGTGCACACCCAGTGCAGGTGCACAGACCACATACATGCAACTCTCTGTGCTTACAGCCTTGCCAATTGCCTCAGACAGCCCCTGTAACAGAGATTGATTGCCAGCTGTTCCTGGCAGTCAAGGTGCCTCCTGTGAGAGGTGCAGGGAATCAGTGCAGCACCCGAGGCACTGACTGAAGGCAAAGTTGGCAAGAACCTTTGCTTTATCCCTTGTGCTGTAAGCCTTTGGCTTGTGTAGCTGAACTTCATTGCTTTATCCAGTGAGAGGTGCTCTGAGAGGCATCCATTGATCACAGCTTTTCTGTAGCTGGGCTTATTTCTGCTCATCATCAACACATTAAGGACTTGGGAGACGTTGAAGTTGCCAGTTCTTGTGGAGGGAGGATTGTGCTGTTGCATCAAGGAGGCAGCAGGTGATCCCACTTTCCTTTTGGGTGAGCCTCCTCACACTCCCTGCTGGGTTTTGCAAGACCTTCTGTGGACACTGGTGCTCAGAGTGTACAGAGACTCAAATAGTGCATTCACACGCCTGCACTGCAGAAAAGTGGGAGACGGATTGGACCCAGTTTTTAAAACATTGGAAATCCTAAATCAGAAAATGTATCTCAACCATGTTCTGGCTTTCCAGAAAAGCTGTGCTTCTGCTGCTGGGTGTCCCTTTTACTAGGTAAAGGACAAGAACTGTGGTAACAAATTCAAAGTAAACTACTGGCTTGTAGAAAAAAAACATTCCGCAATTTTAAGCCTTGTTTCCTTTTTGTTATGGTATTGAAGCATACAGTGATAACAAGACACACTGATATTTTGTTTGTATCTGGTAATTAACAATATAAATATTCTCAGTGTCCTCTCAAGTCTTTTCTTTTGCACATCCATTTCCTCTGCCTCACAGTCTTTAGTTAAACCGGCTTGAAAAATCACATTTTTCAGAATGTGCATGTTTCTTGAGGAACAGTTTTAACTTGAATATAAGTTGATTTCTTGCAGCTCCTCAAAAGCTGAGAATTTATGCAGAGTATTCAGGGCTAATTTCCTGTAGTTTTCCAACTGAGGCTGTCATGAGCTACAGAAAACCGCAACCAGCCTTACATGAGATATAGCAATGATTCCATCTTCTTGTGTAGTGAAATAAATATGTATGTGTGATGTATCTACACATCTATAGTATATGCCCTGTACATATGCCTTTGGCACTTCACTTAAATATGTCAGTTAAAATAATGTGTTTGAATATTTAGGCTATAAGCAAAAGACTGGGAGTTTATGAACTTAGAATAAATTCTGATTGTTAATATGTATATGCATTTGCCATTGCAGGGCAGTACCTGCCTCACAAAATGGTGTTGTACTGCAGAATTGCCTTTGATTTACAGCAGCATCAGTCTGCTGATTGACTCAAAGGAATTGAGACAGCAGATCTGGCTCTGGCATAAGATTTAATGTATTTCTTTTAACTGTTTCTTTCTAAGTGCAAGGCAGCTGCACCAGTAAGGAGGCACTGGCATGTTTTAAAAGGGCATTTCCCTCACAAAAGCAGGTATAAGTCACAGGAAATCTAAATTCCTTGCTGCGTGGAAATCAGAGGGTAAAGAGAGGCTGTTTGAAGGGCTCATTGTTTGAGAATTCCTTTTAGGAAGCTTTTCATCAGTAAATCTGTAGACATCATCGCTTCTTACTCTAAGCCAAGCAGAAAAAAAACAAAAACAAAACAACTATAATTTTTTCCTGTCAATGCCTTGGATTAAAAATGACTAAACAAGCATTTGTGGCAGGTTAATTGCTCCTTGGGTACTTGCAACCCCTGCACAGAGTGGGTGTGAATATTAACTCCAGCCAGCAGCAGCTTTCCACAGGGGGAGGCTGCAATAGCCAGACGTGGATGGTCCCCAGTAGGCTCCTACCACAGACAGCGTGTGCAGCACAAGGTCAGCTCGACCTTCCTCCCCTGCTTCCTTATTATTTCTGCTATTCCTTGCCTGAATCAAAAGAATCTGGTGTTACAGAGTTCCCAAAGCACAGCACCAACACTGGGGTGGAGGGAGGGGAGGGCAAGGGGCTTGGAGTAAAACTATTATTCTTTAAAGAGTTCATAGCATGAATTCTACCTATAGAACTATGGCACAAAAATGTTTAATCGATGTTTCAAACCCACCTGTCTATCACACAGGCACACAAACACAGCTTCTCTTTTCTCCAAAGACCTATATTCATATTAAAGCAAATAAATGGTGCACTAACATTTGGATTCACCTCAGATTAGTTGGAGTAGCAGGTACTTACACTTGGAGATTGTCAGGATAATACACAATCCAAGCCAGAATTGTGTTTTTATGACTGCATATAAATATGTGTCTTAGGGCTTTGATTTCTCTTGGTATTTCATTCTGCTCGGATCTCCAGCTCTCTGAGTGTGTGCACTCCTGGAAATGTGGGGAAGCACTGTAAGAGAAGTGTCAGCAGAACCAAAGAGTGGCCAGGGCTGGTCTTTCCACTCAGATCTTGAGATTATTCCGAGGAGGCTGCCTGCTCCGCTCTCCAGAGGCTGTCAGCATGAGTGGCACTTAGATAAAGTCAGGTTACTTGGTCTTAGATAATTTTCTAACATTAGAAATTGAATGTGCAGTAATTGTTCATATTCATCCAACCTCTCCTTGCTTTTGTGCCTAATCCAACTGTTAATGCATTTATTCTTGCAATGCTGTCTTGGAGCATGGGGGTTCTGTGACACTTCTTTTGCAGGGAGGGACCTGAACTGGAGTCACCTGCTGAAGGTCAGGCAGGAAAACTGAAGGCAGGAAAGGGAGCAGGACAGCTTCCATAAAACCTCAGAGACATTCCTGCCCTTGAGGCTAGTCCTGGGGGAGTGGGGATTGAGCAGGGCAGGCACCCAGGCGTGGAGTGACTCACTTTTACCTTTCCTGTGCTCTACACTCCCTCTGATGTGTGAGTGTCAGCCACAGGTAACAGTGGCACCAGCTGCATTCTTGTAGGTATTGGTGACACTTGGCTGTGAATTTGGGCATCCAGGATGAGGACAAAGCCTGCTTTAGGAAGGGGCTAGGGAGACAACCCCAATATGCATATAATCAGCTGTGATTTTTTTCAGTGATGCATTATCATTGCTTTGTACCCTGTCATATGGTTCTTTCTTACACATAAATTCCTGCTTTGCTTTCAGTTTTCTTTGCTGTCCCCTGTGATTAATGCAGCTCATTCTGTGGATCCAGCTGGACAGGGGGCACAGAAGGGAGGTCATGGTCTGAGATTAAGTTTTGATCTTGACTTCATCCCTGGTTTTAATTTTGTGACCAGAGTGGAAATAAAGTATAAATGTATGGAGCTTGAATCTGTCTTAACTTTCTGACATATCTTAATAAGTAGCATCCTTCTTGACCCTGCAACATGAAGAATTCTGCACCAATTAGTTTTGTATCTGGATGTGACTTTGGCTTTTAGATGGATTCAGCTCCATGGACCAGAGCCCATCTGCTTTTGCGGGTGAAGGGAGATGCAGATGTCTCAAAAAGCAACCACAGAGCCAAGTTCTTTTGCAGTGCCTGGTCAATACTTGATGTCAATAACTAGCTGCAGTGAGCCAGCAGCAGTCCCCAGGTTTGTTATTTCAGCTGGCCCAGCTGGAGGGCATAAGGGCTACAGCCAGGGCTGTTCCCAGGGCCAGCCTGCTGCCCTGCAGGTAATTTCAGGGTGTGCTCCTCTGCAAAGCTGGCAGAGCAGGTATGTGAGTGTGATAGCACCTACTGAAAGACATCAGTTGTATTTCTCTGTAGTTTCTTCTTTTTCCTTTTCCTCCTGTGTGATTTTTACTCTGATTTGAACCAGTGTTTAATTTGCTTCTTTTCACTTCTTGCCTCTAATAACAACTCTCTCTCTCATCTCATTGCTTTGCCTGATCATTTTTTCCTCCTTCTTTGTTAGATGTCTGGTTTCTCATATTCTCCTTTCTTCTGTCCCCCTGTCTTGCACACTCCTCCTCACACACATTCTCATGTATTGTTTATCTGCACAGCTCCCCAGGGCACGTTCAGAAGGTGTCTTAAGAGGCAGGGGAGAGGGTCACAACCCTGCCAGCCGCTTGGACACATGCACACAGAGAGCCATTTCCACCAGGGAGGCAGGCTAATGTCTGCCAAACAAGCCAGCTTTGGTAGCCCAGCAGTGCATGGAGCCTGCTGCCTCTTGATGCAAAATGTGCCCCTGTAACCATTACCTTGTCCCCCTGTTTGCCCTGTTGTTCTGTTTCCATTTCAGCAGTGTTTTGATGGCATTTTCTAAGAGGATTCTCTTGTGCAAGGCACTGTGAGTTAGCAAATTGCATCCCTGTCAGTCAAGAGCTAAAGATGTGAACTGGCAGCCTGCAGGAGAAGGAGGGTCTTTGCAAACTCACACACGAGTTCCACGGCCCCACGAGGGTCTGGGTCCAGGTCACCAGACTCGCTGGACCCCTGCTTTCCTTCTGATCAAGCTGTTGTTGTGGTGCCACACCTTATTCTGGGGCTTCAGCCCACCTCACCCCCTGGACCTGCTCCTTTGCTGGGGTGTTTCAGACCTACAGAGAAGTGTAAAGCTTTAGGAGTCCCTGTCTGACTGCTGGCATCCATGTGGTACAGTTTCCTCTGGACTGGTTTGCCACAGCTGGCTGACTGTTGTCTCTAAGGGAAAAACTGAATTTTGATTGTTGTCTGTCCAGTGTCCCATTTCTGACATCTCTGCAGTGTGCCCCCTGCTTGAAGGACTTTTGTGGTCTCTCATACCCAGAGAGTTATTTTCAGGCTTATCTGCCTGTCCTCTACCACTCAAACACACTTGGTTATAACACACCACTGGCTTCAACAAAATGGTACAGGATTAGAGCAGGATTGCCAAAACTGTGTTTTCCTCATGAAGAGGGCAGCCAAGCTTGCCACAAGACTGATTTTCTGTCTTTCTGCATTTTATCCCTCAGGCAACAAGGTGGCTGCCCACTCACTTGTCACCCACATTGAGGGGACCTTCAGCTTCCTGTGCTTATCTTCACCTGTGGCACCTCCCAGGCCTGGTTTAGCTCCTGATGGCAGCAGGTTCCTTCAGACAAGGGTGGGGCTGTGGGACCATCCTCAGGCAGTTCCCTGACCAAGGTTCCCCCTCTTCTCTGGGGCTCTTCTCAACCCACTGCAAGGCTCCAGACCAACAGAATTCAGTGGAGGGAAGAAGTAAGAGTACAAACAAGGACATTGCTGGGTGACTCCACACACAGCTGGGATTTATCTCCCATCCAGCCAGCTCATACATGCACACATGAATTTTGGATTTTCAAAGAGTGGGAGTAGTCTGGTCAAGTTTTCTTTTTGCATTTTCAATTCCCTTCTCTCCACCCCCACCAAATATCTCTCTCTAGCAGAAAGAGATCATAAGAGTAGTGTGCCTAAGCTCTGCCAGATGAGTGACCACCTGCTGATCAAAAAACCCTAAAGATGATGACAGGCCTGTTTAGTTATTCTTGTATTGTTAAAAAGAGCTGAGAGCCTGTCTCAGCAGCAGTGATTTAGGTGCTCCTTCAAACCTAAATACTGCCAGACCCACCCTGAGGGAGTTTTCTCCCCATTGGGGAGAATTTTCTGCCATTCCCAATGGTGCTGGGCCAGCCTTCAGTGGCTTTGTGTCCTGTCAGCACAGGAGGGTGCAGCACAGGTCTCACAACACCACAGCCTCCTGCCCTGTGCTGCAGTCAGTGAGGTCCCATCACCTGTGGATGGAGGTGGCTGCTGCCACCACTGATGAGAAGATTGGGGTCTGACAGCCATGAGCTGGAGCAGGCACAGTAGTTGTCCAGATGGTTAAGTAAGACTGGTTTTTTTCCCATTTCTGTGGGAGTTCTGAAGAATTTGTAAACTGTTTTCTTGCTTGCTGTTTTGGAACAGAAATTAAAATCTCAAATGGTTGATGGCAGAGCTGTAAAGGAAACAAGAAGTTTGGATAACCTCAATATTTCATCTTTGATTTTGACTTCCAAACATTTTATTTACTTTTTCAGAAGCCAAAAAATCAGTTAACATGCAAAATAAAAGTGTTTACTAAGAACAGAAAGGAAGAAAAGTTTTTCCATGTTCTTTTTCTCACAGAAGGTCTACACTGACGGCAAAAAAACATTTAAAAAAATAAAAGAAAGAAACTAATGGGTGAGAGAAATAGCTGATGACTGAAGGGGGTATAGGGAATGTGCTCTTTGTGTATCTGCTATATCATGAGCCAAAGCTAAGAGTCAAACTGAAAGACATCCGATTAGTTAACAACCTCTCCATTTAAGTACATTCAAAAAAGTCAAATTACAGCAGGAAGAATCTGGGCTCGCCTCCGTCTCTGCCCCAAAATATCATTGTTCATTCTCACAGCCTGGCCAGAGGCCAGCTGCTTCCAGGCTTTCAGCCACAGAGTGTATTTAAAAATCATTCTGTGTTCCTGTTTTCCTGTCAGTCCAAGTGAAATCACTGTAAATAACCATTTTCAAGTGTGCCCATGTCTAAACAGAGGCTGTTGCTGGGTTCTCTGGGGTTGGTTGGAGCAGGGGGCAGAAAGGATGAGGAGCTCCAGAGCAGAGCACTCCAGCTTTCCAAATCTTATGCTGCAAACATCTGCTCAAGCCTGAGAAGGGGTTTTTCCAGCCAGGATCAGGCTTTTCAACAAACCATGGGGAGTTTGTTTGAGTTCTGCACATAGCACCAGTGGAAATCTGGTCGGTGCAATCCCCTGATGCTGGCAGTCCATCACAGCCTGCTATGGGCTGGATGAAACCCCAAGGGAGAGACAAAGCTACTGCACAGAACTGTCAAAACCCCCCAGACAAAACAGGTGAGGGAGGCAAAGCTCCAAGGAAAGCCTCCAGCTGAGAGTGTGTTTGGCCATTGTTTTTCCTGTGGATCTAGACATGGCTTTTGTGAGCTTCCCAACCAGCCTGACTGCTGAAAGACAGCACAGGACCAGTGGAGTCCTCTCTCATTTCTTTTAAGTTACATCTGCAAGAAAATTAATAAAAAACAAACAAAATCTTTTCCCCCCTCTATTTGTACTACACAGTGAGAACAGGAGATAGTAGTTTGAGTTTGAGGGGGGTTTATATTTCCTATAGACGTGGACACTTTCCTTTGAAAACAAGTGGGGAAAGCAAGCAAGCGAGCAGTAGAAAGCCAGCTCTGATTAAACCCTAAGCCTCTCAGCTGTTGCATTCATTTCCTTTGCCCTGTTTGCCTTCCTTACAGTCTAAAAAAAGCTTCTCCACTGTGCAGGGCCCTTTTGCCAGGGGTGGGGGCGGGATGGCAGTGGTGCTGAGGGTTGCCAAACCATTGTGACTATCGAGGCCACTGCACTGCTCCACTCCAGCACTTGCCCAGGCTCCTCACGGTTTTTATGGCCCCTCTGGAGATGGTACTGCCACATCCACTGATGTATTTCATCAGGGGAACACAGGAACTGCATCCCTGTTCTGGTTTTATGGCAATTCTTCTGAGCTAGGAATGGAAGGCCACTCAGAGAGCAAACGAGGTGCGGTCAGAACCACCCTGTTCCATTCCCTGCAAGGCTTGCTGTGACCCCGCCGGCTCTGTGTGCTCAGTGCCTGAATTCCCCCGCAGGCAGAACCTGCTCCCAGAGCAGAAGCATTTCCACACTCACTTCTGTCCTCTCATGTGAGAGCTACGGGCTGGTTTGATCGTGTCTCAGCACTCAGAGATAAATATATCATTTGCAGCATGTCTCCATCTCCGCCTGGCCCTGTTTGCTCACATGCGCTCGCACAAACTGTAGGTGGCACTTTGAGAATTAGCAAAGATGCTGCTGTGTCCTGTGCTGGGGCACGGCTCTGTGCACCAGCCAGGGGGAATAAGGAACAAAAAAATGGATCAGTTACTAGGGAGAAAAGCAGAGAGTGAGCAGAGCCTCCCCGGAAAAACAAAACAAAACAAAACAAACAAACACCGGCTCGTTCCTCGCCTTGACTGGGATGCGGGATTCAGCTGCTTGCAGCCCGTGGGAGAGACGTGCCAATAGCCTGTACTTTTCTTTACAGTATGTTTTATTTATCTGCCTCAAAGGAGGAGGTTTGCTGTAGTTATCACCCCAGGAGTTCAGCTGGATACAAATGTTAACCAACCGGAGGGGAGGCAGCTTGCTCGGAAGGTTTTATCGTTGTTCGGTAGGGAGGGAGGGAGTGCCAGGCGCAGATTATGCATTTACAGAGCTCCCGGCCCTCTCCTGCCTGGATTGTCAGGAGAGAGATTCAAACCACACTGATCAATTTGCTGTCTGTCAGCAGCTGCGAACTGAAGGGCAACCCTGGATCGATCCATTCTTGGAGCACTGTCCTCATTTCAGGGATTACACGGTTTCCTTCGTGCTGCGTTAACACTTTAGGTGCTGGGTGTTAAGGGAGCTCGGTGTGTGGTTATCACTTTTGCATGGTATCTTAAAGAGTGTATGTATATTCATTCAGTATATGACAAAGCTTGCTCTGTGGGTATTCAGTGTTGCTCTGTATGAGATGGAGGCTAGCCTCTTTGATTGTGTGCCAGAGGCACAGGGAGTCCCTTCTTTCATTCAGCATAAACCTAGATTTTGGAAATTATTCTGTGCTTTTTATGAAGCTCTGAATGCCTCTGGAATGCATATCCCTGGTATAATACTAAAGATGGAAATGGAGAGAAGTTTGCTGCAGTCCACGTGCAGAGAAGCCAAGAAATGTTTCTCAGCCTGCTGAAGTGGCATCACATGAAAACCTGCTCAGTTTCTGGCCTTTCTGGCATTGAGAGAGGATATGTAAATGTCATCATTCATTTTTAAAAACAACTAAGTGGCTTAGAAGTCTGTAAGAGTGGGGCCATGTGTGAAGAGTTTCAAGCCTCTGTGTTTTGTAAATTGTTGCTGTCTTAGCCCTTGGAGATGACCTTAGGATCCCCTCTTAGTGTTTGTCACTCAGTGAGCTGCTCTCAGCTGCTGGGTTGTGGAGCCCAACAGCACCTGAAAAACCAGACATGGGAGGGAAGTGCCATTTTACAGGCATGTGGTGTATTCTCAGTTGTTTGCAACAAAACTCAGCAGCCAAAAAGGTAGAAGTGGACTGGGGCCATATCCTGTAAGCCACTGGCAGGGGCTCTCAGAGCTGTGCCTAGTAAGATAAGCAAGGCCCAGGGAAGAGATCATCTTCAACTGCTGCTCCTGCCTCACCAGTGCTTGTCCTCACCACTGGGGCCCTGGGTTAGGATCCAGTGTCAGTCTCAAGTGTTATTGACAAATTATTTCTGTTCCTCTTTCCTACTTGAGCACCTTTGTGCACGGATTGCTGCAAGTTTGGATGGAGCTGAGTGAGCAAATGGATTTCTTTTTGCCAAAGGCCATGGCCCTTATTTATCATCCACCCTGGGGCTGGTGAGTCTGGGGTTCTCTGCTTAGGGAAATGAACTGGAAGTGTGTGTGATGTAGGCTCTACTACAGCACTTTCTTTCTTATTCTTTCCATTTTTTTTCAGGTGGATGCATTGAAGATGCCACTGTGCTAATCACAGTATTAAAGCTGAAGACTGCATCTTTGCCTGCATCAGCACAAGTGATTGGATTTGCAAGACTATCCAGGACCTTGTATGAGCACAGCTGCACGTAAATCTGCATTTGTAATCCAAGGTATACCCAGAAATATTTGTCTAAGAAGTCTGCATTTCAGAAAGACATCAAGACTGATAAACTCCAGAATGACAGCATCATCCCACCCTATCAAAGCTTCTCTGAAGCTTTCCAATGATGAAAACAGCCATGAAAATCCACAGCTTTTTTTTGTTTTCTGCCTCCTCTCCCCTGCCAGACTCTCTCAGGTCTGACATCAGCCTAAGCCCTGCTCATTTGGATCCTCAGCCTTCAGTGCCAGATGACAACAGAGGCAGTGAGGCATGCTTTGATTATGTTCAGTGTGGTGTAGCACAATAACTGGAATCATTGGGATAATCTCCCAGCTCGTGTGAGGGGCAATGATGTTGTAGGAGAGGGGGGAAGTGGCAATGAAGGAAAGCTGACAATGAGGGGAGGTGGCAGCACAGCAGCCAGAGTTCTGTAGTGCAGGGACATTCCAGCAGCCAGCAGGTCCCAGCAGCTCTTTGGGTTGTTTGTACCTGGTGGGTCTGGTCCAGCCCTCAGGGGGATGCAGTGGAAGGTGCATCAACACAGGCTGTGTTCGCCTGATTTATCCCTGTAAAACACGGGAGCACTGGCTTGGGCTGCTTAGTGAGACACAACTCAGTGCACTGAAAATGTGCTGGTCTCTTTTCACACTGGACATTCACAAGGTCCTCTGAAAACAAATTCTGCCCCAAGCCTTGTTCATAGTCTCAGTGATGGCAGCTGTGAGCAGCCACTCCTTGAAGCTGGCAGAGAAACCACTCCTGAAAAGCACAGTGAGATCTCCCTGTGCACGCAGGGACCTGCAGGAGCGCTCTGCAGGAGCAGCCTTCTTAAGAATCTGTGCTGCTTTATCCTAATCAAAAACATTTATCTGAGTTTGGAAGAAGTTGAAGCCTGCCCAGGTTTACTCTGCTTTGGATGCAAAGATTGTTTGTAAAATTAGCTGAGAAACAGTGAATCCTCCTCTTAGCATAAGCTTGCAGGGCATGCAGTCCTCCCAGGACCAAACGTGTTAGGCTATTTTGAGATTTACAGGGTAGAAAGCAGTAAATTAAAATGTCATAACTATAGTGGTTGCAAAATCTTGGAAATCAGAGGTGATACATATTCTCCAGCTAGGTGTTATCCCAGCTTTCAGTTCCACCTAACCTGGAATTAGGATTTCCTGAAGGTAACTAGCCTGTTTGCAGCAGTTACATCCCATTTTCAGCATTTGTCATCAGCCCCTAAAGCAAAGATACAATTTGACTTTTTGGTCTTCGTAGGTCTCTTCCAACACAAAATGTTCTGTGATTTTACTTTCCATTACTCTGCTGTTCTTTCTTTCTCTACCAGAAGTGATACACCTATTTCTGCAGGGATCTACAGTTCCAAACCCATCTCTGGACCCCAGGTAACTCTCAGATAATCTCATAAGCTTACAGCAAAAACCACAATCTTAAAAGTAAGCTAAGGAGGCTGTTCTGGATGCTACATGTATATAACTGTAAAACAAAACCCCTAACATGCCATAGCAAACTTTACTTAACAAATTGCTTAATCTCTACAAATGTTAACCTCCAGGTTTTTATTTACTGAGGTGGTGTTTTATGATGCCATTGCCTAATTGAAATGTGTTTATTCCTTCTCCAAGTGCCACTGCTAAGCAATTTACTGATGTATTGCAGGAAGATTGGATGGGATTTTTCTTTGTTTCAGAGTAAACTTGGGAGACAGATGGTGTTCAGGCAGTACAGATGTGACAGCTTCCATTGCTTTCTTTATGGAGTCTTTCTTGCCAGCTAAACACTTTTGTTTTCAAATGGCAAAACTGTAATTTTCAGAGGACCACAGAGAATGGGCAGGAGTACAAGAGGAAGGAGATTTAGATTTGTGCCTCTTCAGCAATGTGGAAATTTGCTTCCAAAACCAGAGCTGGAGGTTGCTGGAGCCCAGTTCTCATCAGCTCTTGAGCTCAGGCCATTGCACAGACAGGAGCAGCTTAGATAGCCCCAATACTTTCTCTCTCTCCTGGTGAACTGCTTGTCTGGAGCTTTCAAAAACAAACCTTTGGCTCACTCCTCTGCCACAGAAAGAGAGATTGAGGCTCACAGGAGGGATCTCAGCTGCACAACATTGGACATTGGACAGCAGGGGGAGGAGGGCTGGGAATAGAGCCCAGCTGACCTTGGGCTGGAGCCAAGACCAGCCCAAATCACTGCCCTAAGGGTGGGTGTGAACACAGGGTGAGGGCAGGCAGACCTGGTGGGAGCAGACTCCCAGAGCCAGGTGGCATTTTCATCCCAGCATTCAAACGCCTGTAGATTGGGGGCATTTAGAACAAAGCATTTGTTAGCAATGGTTTATTTCCCCTCAGCTGCCTGAGGCAACAGCAGAGCTGCCATTTGACATCCTTGGCAGGCTGTGGTTCACCACAGGGAGAAAGAGCCATGGTGTATTGCACACAGGGATTCCTAGCTCTATTCAAACTCCCTCTCCCGGATTATCACAAAGGTAAAGAGCTCAGCAGAAGAGGTGCAGTTCCATTCCTTCCCTGTAAAGCATCTTATGGGCAGCCTTACTGCAAGGTCCTTGTGCAGCTTGGCCAGGAGATGGGTTGGAGCTTCTGCCTCTAACAGTTCTTGGGACTCTGCTGGTACTGTGGATTCTTTTCAGCACCAGCTATCTGCCTGCTATTCACACTAAAACACCAGGAGACAGTGATGAGGAAGGCCAGGTCTGGCTCCAGCCCATTTCTTAGAAGTTGTTCACCTTTCATAAGCCAGTGCTTTGGCCAGTGAGTAGAGAACGAGATCTGAGCTGCTCTGAAACCCATGGGACTTGTGCCAACTGGGCTGGAGTTTCAGCCTGGAACAAAGACTAGAGTTCTCTGAAATACTGCAAAATGTGAAATTTTGGCCTCAAGCCTCTCTCACTTTTGAATTAAGAGCTGTATTTATTTATTTATTTGGTTTTGCAAGGGGCTCTAGAGGCCAGTTTTCCTCTCTGTGAAGACAGCTGAGTCTGTGCTGCCTGCCTGGGATACTCAGGGCCACTCTCTGGACAGAATTTGCTCCCTGCTCTGGCACCAACTTGGCAGGACAGATGTGATTGGAACAAGATCCCTGGTGAACCCAGAACAGAGCTGGGCACAGCTGGCAGCTTAGCACAACTCTGCTATGAGATTCAGGCAGTTGAGGGCCAGGCAGGCTGTCAGCAGCTGCTGCCATGCATTTCTCTCTGCACACTGCCTGTGGACACGTGGCCAGGGCATCCTGGGGTCTGCCATGCATTTCTGTGTGCACATTGCCCATGGACACATGGCTGGGGAATCTCGGACAGTCCTGGCTCTCTCTAATAGGATTAGTTAGCAACACTGCTAGAAATACTCACAGCAGCCATCTGTGGAGAGATGACCCTGTCTCTGTGGGTTTATAGCAGCTGCACAGCTTTAATGTGCTTCTGTTCGTGGGCTGTTGTTAATTTTCATTAATTTCATACCATTCAATGGAGAAAGGAAAGTCTCTGGTTCAGAGCAAAAGCCACCCTAGGACTGTGAGACTCCCATTAATCTGACAGTGGCAAGAAATCTTCCACAGTCAGGAGAGTGTGAGAAGGGATCCTACTGTTGTGTCTGCAGTGAGGGCAGCAGGCACTGAGGGCATGGCCTGATGTGGATGAGGTGATGGAAGGGCTCTCTGCTCCCACAGCAGCAGCCCTGCCACCAGCTGCTGCCCTCACATGCTCCCACCCTGTCCCCTGGGCCACTGCTGGCCCTTGGCTGCTCCTGGGGTGAGTCTGCCCAAGGGGTTAAACCAGAAAATAATTTTCTTTTTGTTTGGTGCTTTGGCCTAGCTCAGAGCAGAGACAGCATGAGCATGAGCTGGGACAGCCCCAGCCCTGGCTTGGCAGAAGCCAAATTGCCTCAGCAGTTTCACTCAAAGACACAGAGACAAGCTTTTCCCTGCTTGTGGACCAAGCCCATCTTCAAACCCTCGGGTGGTTGGTGCAAGGATATAGCATGAATTTGGTCTTTGGTTTTGAAAAGGATGAACTGTCTGCAGGAAATCAGCTGGGTTTGGCTGCTTCTTTTCCTGATGGTGCCATCTCTGCTGCAAATTACTCTGCTGTTAGAGGGCTATGGTTTCAGTTCATAGCTTCTAACATATTTTGTTGTTTATCAGTTTATGCAAGGGGCCCATTGCTGTGCTGTGTGACTACAGAGTGCCAGTGGAAATGTCCACAACCCTGGAAGTGCAGTGCCCACACTCCAGGGCCAATTCCCTCTGCCTCACACAGGTATGCAGTGTCAAACCAGGTAAGTGGGGAAATAGTAAAAATTTAGCAACTTAGCACATGTGTGAATGTGCCAACTGGCAAGAATCCTCAGAGCAATGAGATGAAACATTTTGAGTTACAGACAAAATGTCTGTGCTGGGGTACTGAAATACATGTATTTAAAGTGCTCTTACTGAGGTTTGGTGGCAAACCAGAATGAAAGCTATTTTAAAAAATCCTTGCTTCATGTAAAGTTGCTGTAGTCCACTTCATTGCCCAGCATATCATGAAAGACAATATTATCCAGCTTTTGAATTGGTTCAATACCAATTACTTTTCTGCTTCAAATATCAAGAAGCATTTTTAATGGTTTTGCTTAAATGTTAAGGAGAATAAAATTAGCAGAAATCAAAACTTTGTCTTGAGAAATTTGCTGCAAAGCAGGTACAACAAAAGTAACCATAAGTGAGTGCTGACAATTTATTTACTGGGATAGTGCCATTGTTAGAGATATCAAAATCCTTTTTTATCTGTGTCTGCATAGTAGGTTTTTTGAATGGGTCTCTATGCTTCCAGCAGTAGGAGACTCCAAGTTTCTAATGAGGCTGTAAGAAGGACAAGGAGTTCTTCATGAGAGCAGGGAACTCAAGTCACATTGGATTTTGGAGTGGAGCAGTCCCCACTGGAGTTTGGCCAGAGGATCCATGTCAGACTGGGCTCCTGAGGGAACACTTATCCATTGTCTGGGCTGCATCACGTTGGGGTGGCCATGGAAGGTTTAGCTCATTAAGTGACTTTTAGAAAAAAACACTTGTGGAGGAGACAAGGGAAATGCAAAAGATCTGATGTTCAGTCAAGGGCAGGTTCCTCTCTGAGAGCATCATCATGGAGCTCACTGTGGAGCTGCTGCCTCTGGAGAACTCTAATTCCAGCAGGGAGCTGTGCTGCATCCCAAAGCAACAAAGTACATATGCACTTAACAAACCCAAGCTCAGCTCCTTTTGCAAACCAAAATAAATTGTTTCCATGCCTGCCCGGATTCTAAATTAGCAGAACAAACAGTCATTTAAAATGAATGATTTCAAGTCAGAGGAATACAAATCAGAGGCTGTGTTTTTTCTCATTGGAAAAATACTGTTCCACCAAAAAATATTACACAGAGTTTTAATCTTCTACAGATGTGATAGAAGATTGTAAAGTGGTCAACAGAAAATACAACACATCTGGCTCCACATCTGACATATTCAGATACTGACAGATCATTCTTTTTGGTGCTTTTACATGTAGCAAGGGTTATCAAGGACCACATTTTTATTTGTCTTATGTGACCATGCACACAGAAAGATTTTACCCCAGAATCCACCAATATGAGCACTTTCTGTGGTCTGTTGTGCTCTGCAGGAAGCCCAGAAGCTCTGACAAAAGACAGCATTCAGATTTTGCTGGAGGAGAATGTTGGTGCAGGAGAAAGGGAGGAGGAAGTGCCTGTGGTGTCCTGTTTTGAAGAGGAAATAAAACAGAGGGATCAGGCAACATTAGCTGAGGCTTCACACAAAGCTGTTTGGAGTCCTTTCTCCAGCTCAGCCTCAACTGCTCCCAGCTCCTGAGCTTTGGCTCTGTCTCTCTGCCATCCTCACCAGCCAGGCTTTCCTTCATCTCAGCCAAGAAATCATTTTTGCATGGAAGGAGGTCAGTAGGTGATCCTGGTTCAGAGGTCTTCTGAGGAAGTGTCAATCCAGGCAGGAAAGCTGTTTGGAACAAGTTATAAGAGGTTACCCTCGGGCAAGTAAAGATGTGTGATGAGCACATTATTCCAAAGGGAGCTCATAATTTGATACAGACCTCTGGAAGCTACCAAATTCCAATTGTGCATATTAAAACTCTGAGCGCTTCAGGTCTGATTTAGGCTGCTGCAAAGTCAACAGGAGTCTCTCACTGCCTCCAGTGGGTTTTTAATGTGATCCTTATTGAATAAATAATCAAGAAGTAAACCTGCATAGAATCTGATTACCTGGTCTGCAGCCTCTGAATGAACTCTCTGCTGCATTGTGGAATTACAACCCTGGCATGTGAGATTCCAGTGAACTAAGAGCAGAATTTCCATTGCCCAGCTGGGTACCTGTGGTCAGGCTCACCTCTGACTTCTTCTCTGAAATCACCAGTCTATGTTACACAGGAGGTCAGACTCTCTGATTTACAACTGTCCCTTCTGCCTTTAATAATCTGTGATGAAATATTTTATACACGAACTCTAAGCAGCTGCAAGTGCCTGCACCAGCTGGCAAACCTGCCCCACAGCCACTCACCCTTTCTGCAAGTCACTGTGGCTCCAAGGCTGCCAGGATGGTGCTCTGAGATGATCCAAAAGATCTCTTTTATTTAGCAGCACAGCTGTTTGTTATTCTGTCCAGGAGCAGTAAAGCTATCAATTGCACAGAAGGACAACATTTTAAAGCACACTAAACAGCAAATAATCCTCTGCTCAGGATATTAAAATATCACAAACTACAAATTTCTAAGTGTTATTATTTTGTTGCAGACATCTGGCACACCAGTCTGTAGAGTGAGGAGGTGATGTGCTCATATCAAGTCTGGGTTAAAAGGGGATGTCCAGATAGCCTTGTGCAGTCTGCTTCTGGTCAGGAATTGCTTCTGCAGACCCTTTGTCTCCAATAAATTGTCTTACAGTCACTGCCACGTTTGAGTGGCATGTTCTGTTCCCATGATGAGGCTGGAGGTGTCAGGTGGAGCCTTGGCCTGACACAGACCAAGAGGGAGAGGGTGTCTGCAGCCAATCCTTTACACATTTTTTGACCCACCTACCATTTTTGGAACTTGGAATAATTGCTCCAATTGCTTGCTTGCATGAGGTCTTTGCCCTTAAATTCTCAGAAGCAGTTTTTAAGGTGCTGACCAAGCCAAGGTCTCAGGCAGGCTGACTGCACGATGCTCTGCTCTCACCAGAGGCTCCTGCAGGGCCAGGTCCACCCACACATCAGGGGACACAGAGGGGGTTACTGAGCAGGGAAGAGGGGTACAGGCCTACAGGCATAGACAGACAGACAGACAGACCCACTTCCCCTCCAAATCCAAAAACTTACAGTTTGTTTTTCTTAGTCCTTCAACCAGCAGAAAAATACTGGTCACACTGTTAGATAGAACCTACAGACACGGAAAAGAGTAACTTGCCTGAAGTTAAGATAGAGGATGAGTGGTGTCATCTGGCATTAAATGTGAGATTTTGGAGACAAAGAAGGACAGATTCCTGCACTGTACTCTGGAAGGATACTGGATATGAATTTGAGGGACACAGGAGGGGTGGCACATAGTAAATATAAGGTCTGGATTTTAACACCAAGAGTCTTCATCTTATTTCCTGTGATCCTCTGACATTGTGCAATCATTTTCTAGCCCTGAAAATGATGGTCAAGGTTTGATAAAAGGTATAACTCATCAGTATGTGCAGAAGCCTCTGCAAAATCCAGATGGGAAAATGACCTTGATTCCTGCAGTTAATAAGAGAAAATGAGGCTTGGGCCAGATTAATTCCCAAGGTTGCACATTGATTTCATTGGAGTTGCCCTGGGGGTGTTTGATTCTCAACTCCTTGACGTTTCCAAAACAAAGCAGAATCCAGGTGGGCAGCAGTATGGAACTGATGGGGGGGTGGGGTTGTTTGGGTTATGGGGTTTTTTTTGGTCAGTTGTTTTAGCACAAGCTAGACATGATATAAAATTTATTCCTGTAAATCTGTAGGAGTAGGCAACTATTTTACAAAGAAAAGATAAAGCCTTCACCTGGAACCAGCTCATGTTGACTTTGGAGAGGTTTCTTTTTACTGATGAACACGTCTTTCTGTCTAAGGCTTTGGCTCTCAGGACTGCATCCATCCTGTCTCTCTCTGAAGCCACCACCTGCTGATGTGTTTGCAGTAGCTTGCCCAGAAGAACATGTTTCTGAACAGAAAACTGGTTTTACTGAATTAATATTAAGTGGGATCAGACTGCAGCAGTTGAAGTTAAATTTCTACATGGATGTGGACTCCACAGTTTGAGCATGTCTAGAGCTAGATTATTGTGTTCCTTGGCCATTAAATATTGACAATACTGAATGTTTTTCTTACTTTAAATGCTACCAATTTATACAAGACCTATTCAATCCTACGGATGGAATAAAATTTTGAAATAGTCTAGAATACAGAGGTGAGCAAAGAATTTAGAAGTTGAGTTTGGTTTTACAGGGACAAATATGAAAGTGAAATCCAAAGATGGTAATTTTAACTGGATCCTTTTCCATGGCAAATCTACGTACCCACAGAGAGCTTTCCCTGGGAAGTTCTGGTTCCACACCCTGGATGCACAGTTTGAATTCAGATTTAGGTCCTACCTGGCAGCCCATTGAGAACTTGTCAGTGAAGGACAAGGCTCACAGTGCCCTAACTGGGACCTTGTGAAAATTCATTACATTCTCATGTGAAAACTCATTACATTCTCATGTGAAAACTCCTCATCTGAAGCCCAGAGGAACTGATTTGGAAGTCACCAGTTTATCCCATCTGTTTGTGAGATAACGTTCTCTGCTCCCACAGCAGAAGATAGTGTTTTCCCCACTAGTTCTGCTTTCTGTGCTGTCTGATAGCAGGAAGAACAAAACCCAGTGAAAATTAAAAAATGAAAATAATGCAAAGTTAAACACACCTCTTTTTGATCTTCAAATTGAGTTGATGTCAAGTAAACCTTGTTCCCTGTGCACTGGCTTGCTTCTTTGTTTAATGGTGAATTGAATGAAACTATTTGATTTGGCAGCTTGTGCAGTAAGTTGGAAAATAAAATTAATATGTGTCAGTGTCAGATTCCCAGTGTGTAAGTGATCCCTGTGAGGCACAGTGGAATCAGAAGCTCTTTACCTTTGCAGTGTCCTGTTATCATATGATCAGATCCCTTGATGGGCTTTGTGATCCCCATAACCCCTGCTCAGGGCTGTTCCTGGCACCACAGCCCAGGCTGGGAGCAGCACAGCAGGGCAGCTGACTCTCTGCATCACAGATTTTGGGGTTCTTGCTTTGGGCTCTGCACAAATCAGGGTCCTGGGAAGCAGAATTGCTCAGGACAAGGAGCTTTGTTTTCCTGTCTTTCCTGGCATGTTTGGAGGAGGCACGAGGTGCCATGGGGAGGTCCCGATGAGGAGCCCTCTGGCTGAAAGCCTGAGCAGGGCACTTGGTTTGGGCTCTCCCAGGGAAACTCAGAGCTCTGAGCAAGGAAAGCATCACTGTATGTAGGATACAATCCAGGAGGTGGATATGGAGACTTAAATGCCACCAAAGTCCTTGCTTTAGGGACAGGCACTAAGATGGATCCACTGGTTGCTTTTTTCCCTGCAACTTTTTTAGAGCTCAAGGAACTAAAATTCACCAAATTTTGTGAAAATTTTAAAATCTGACATAATTTTTCCTTCACAAAGCCATTTAGTTGAACTGACCAACATGTCAGTGCTGCCCCAGTGCTGCCCCTTTATTCTTGTATCAAGCTATGGGAACTAAGAGTTGTAACCAGCTCCCTAAGATGCAGATTGCACACAAGGCTAGCACAGCAGAACCATCCTGCTTTCTTCTACCAGCTCTGCTCAGTATTTAAACAGAGTTATTTAGTTCCCACGGGGAAAATTGTACTAGAATAGAGAAAGGCACAGCACGCAGCTGTTATTGGGGCAGTAATTGTAATGAGCATGGAAAATAGAACAATATATAACCTATTCTTAATAGACTCTTGGGAGGGTTATCCTCTGCTATTCCTCAGATCCCATATCCAGCCTTGTTTTTTCTTTTTTTTAAATAATTGATAATGCCTTGGTTTTTTCCATTTGTATTGCTCAATAAACATTAATGGTATTTTCCAAAGATGGATTATTCCTGTGCCTGCAGCAGAGTATTTTGAATTTAAAAAAACCCCTTTTTTCTTTTCAAGCAATTCTTTGCTGAGAGATCCTCCCTTTCCAGAAAGAACATTTGACCATGGAAGGTCAAATTTTTCTGCACTGAAGCTCCTGTTGTCTCAGCTGGGAATGCTCTGGAGTCTGTGTGAGCTCCCTGTGTCATCACCACAATTCCTGCTGAATGCTGTGGTGAGATGGAGCCATGCTGGCCTAGACCTCCTTTACCACAGAGAAGGTGCCTGAAGTCCAAGAGGGAGGCAGGCTGGGAAGATGTCCAACTTTCTGTGCATGCAGCAGCTCATTATGCAACTATCATGAATAGAAACCCTCTGTCCTCAAATGGGAGTCATTAAGCATAAACTTCGTGGCCACAAATGTATCAGCAGTTTTGAGATGTTCATGCTCTTAAACATGATGCTAAAAATGTACCAGCCTGGCTATGGAATTTTTGGGGGGGATTTTTTGCCCATGACTGTAGCTCAGCTGCTGAAGCAGAGCAGTCAAGCTTAACTCCATGCAGGTGAGGAGGATGTGAGCCTTAGTGCCTTCTGCTCCATGGAAACAGCCTTCCATCTCCTTGAAGGCTGAAGCATTGGTGGTGGGAGAGGGAAAACGAGAATGCCATGGAAACATCTCTGCTTCACTAAAGAAGTGCAGTGCTGTTTCTTTTGATTTTGCTCCTAGGTGTGTGCAGTGGGTCACCCCATAGCAGCAACTAAATATATGGTTTCAGTTTGGGGAGGGAAATCTGTCCCTGAAGACACTCACTTGTGTCTTTTCTTGTCTGTTTTTGATTTCCTTGATGCAGTGAGATACAAACTGACTCTTGCCATCTATGTCCAGGGCTACACTATGCCCCAGTTAATAGAGTTTTAGTGCTTGGACATGTTTTGGAGCCAACATCTCCTGCATGTTAAAAGTAGTGTATTTTAGTGCATGCCCATTAGTAAATGTTGGGTTTGGTTTGTGTGCTTTGACTAATGGGAATTCTGTGCCTTCTTTGTTTTAGGAAGTGTGGTCCTCATGAAGATTTTTCGTGCCTATCATGCATCCAGGCTGCAGTCCTGCTGGCGTGGAACCAGGAAGGATGGCACACTTTGTTTCCTGCTGGTTCTGCTCAGCCTTGGTGCTTACAGCATCCCCTCCGCAGCTGAGGGTGTGGCAATGGTGCCTTTCTGGGGCAGTAACTCTCCTGGTGCACAGGCTGTGCAGTTTGAGATATAAAGGTGTAAAGTGGAGCCCATGACAGCTTGAGGGATTGTGTGGGCCTTTATCAGCCAGAGCCGCTCTGAGCGCAAACACAGAAATGTTGTTGACAGACAACTTTCATAAATTGCTTTGTTGAGTGTCAGCTTCACTTTATAGCACATTGTCACATGCCAGTGCTGACACTTGTGGCAGAGCTTGCTGGCAGAGAATGGCACGCTTGTCTGTAGCTTTTTCTGCATTTTCTTCCTTGTAAAATCCTTATGGTCCAAACTGGAACCATTTTATCAGGTTTTGTCCTTGGTGCATAGCTGAGAGGGGATATTCCACACAGTACATACAGCTAGAGCCATGCCAACATCACAATTAAAAACAGGGTGCAACAAAATGAGTGCTTTAAATGTACTCATATTTTTGTGACGTATTTTCTGCTGCTGGACTTCTAGTGCTCAAAATCTTTGCTCTCTGAGTAACAGATGCTGCTATAAAAGGTTTGCTGCAGCCTTACCAGAGTTAACCGTACCTGTGGGCCAGGTTAGACAGAAAAATCCTTCTTTTTTATCATTTACTTTTCTGTGCTAGGTGTTTTCCCAAAGCCATGCCATCGTAGCGAGGAAATTTGTCCTGCCAGTATCCCATCCAGCCAGACAAGGGTTGTGGTCACCATAGTGTTAAACTAGAGTCACAAAGCTTCCTAAATTGTTGCTGTATATGTGGCTAAAGAAAGAAAAAGAAACATCACTCAGCAAGATTTTAACACCAAGCAAGAAGAGCAAGAAGCAACGAAGAGACTGTAGGACTTCAAAGTAAGCAAAAAAATTCTCTGTGGATTCCCTTTTTCCCTGAAAATTGGGAAGCAGAAGATGGATAATGATGTGAGCCAACAAAGCTCACATCACCTCCTTGAGATAAGGCCTGGGGACAGAGCTTGCAAGGCACATGTGTAAAAAAAAAAAAAAAATCTATGAAGCTCTACGTGGTATCTACAAGCTGTGGATCCCATAGATTTTCTGGATTTTTCCCAGGCATCTGGAGAGTGTTGGGGCACCTGGAGCCAAGCAGCTCCCAGTCAGCAGCTGATGCAGGTGGACCCTGTGCAGCCTCACTGGTTTTTGGGCTATCATGATGTCAGGAGTCCCTGCCATTACACCACAAGCTGACTTCAGCAGCTTCCTAGGGGTCAGGAAAAATCCCAGCATTTCCTCAGGGTTTTTATCATGGTTTATGCCATCATATGTGGCTCATGGTTAAAAAAGGAGCAAGGAGAGCCAACACTTTATTTCAACACATGGCAGAAGACCTGCCCTGAGGTCATCAGGCACTGGGTGAGAGCAGGAGCAATTGGTTCTTGCTATGGGCAAACTCAGCATCACATGAAAGTGATTAGCTCAAACACCACGAACAAAAGAGCAGATTGTTTTGACATTTAGGCCTGAATATGACATTTCCAGTGACTTTTGTAATGATTTGGCCAAAGACTATTAACAAGGCAAAAGCCCAGTGGGGGAAGTGGAAAGTGAGTCCCACAATGGAAAAATTAGCATATGGTAGCACTGGGTCTGCTGTTGCCCACAGCTTTTGGGGGCTTAGGCAAAGGGTATCCTGCACATGAGGCCACAGCAATTTTTAGTCTCTCATGCTGGAGCTGCTCTAGATGACATCAATGCCCTTGGCAAGCTGCCCATGGCTGGGTCCAAAAGAGGCTTGTGGTATCAATGTGTGCTGAGGATGTCCTGTTCTGTGCTAGATGCTGGGCTGTCCTTCCACTAGGGCAGTTGGAAAAGCTGTGGCTCAGTGCCTAAACCATGGCCTGGTGTTTGGTGGATAGTTCAGGAACCTGATAGCTCAACATATTGGCCTTGAGACTCCATTTCATAAAGTGTCCATGTCTCCAGTGAGCCTTTAATTCGGAGTGCTCTCTGGTTTGTGAGGGAGCTGAAATGTAGGCAGTGAGTTCCATGAGGTGGGGCTGGATGTGTGCTCCCAAGCTGAACATGTGTTAGTGACCTTGCTCCAGTGTGGTGGGGTCGGAGGGCAGCAATAAGTCACTCTGACATGATGTGGATAATGTGCCTGCTGTAGGTGCTGCATTGGGCAGCAGAGCCATAGCAAGACGCTCTTTATTTAAAGGTTTCATCTTTTCCAAAACACAAAAGGACATGCTTGAAATTCATTCCTTCATGCTCATCCTGGGAGTCTTCCATAACCTTGAGATTTGGCCGTGTCTTTGCTCCCTGTACGGAGCCGCTCAGCGAGCCCTGACGCGCCCCAGCACCGCCGCGTGTGTGAGGAGGGAGGCACGGGGCAGAAGGGGCTTTGCAGGAGCATTGTGGCCAGCCCTGGCACAGCCCTGGCACTCCCCTGTCCCTGGCACTCCCAGCAGCAGCTCTGCCCGTGGGGCTGCCAGCCAGCTGAGGCATTGGCCGGGATGGCACAGGAGCCTCCACAATTAAGGTGGTATTTGGAATTTCACAGGTGCCTGTTGTGGATGATGCAAATGCCCATCCAGCCTGTAACCACAAGGCTTTAGGCTGGTTCCCCATGTATAAAGAACTGTTCTGTCCCCTCTCCAGGCCCCTGGGTGATTGCTTTTTCCTTTTGTTTTCACCCCTTGCAGGGTCTGTGCCCATGGCCGAGCAGCAAAGGCTTCCCAGGCCCCTCAGCCAGGGCAGTGCCTGTTTCTGTCACAGCAGCTCCATCACTGCTGCTGCTGCTCTGCCTGGCTGCCAAAAGCAGTCTGAGACTGGAGTTAATGTGTGTGATCTCTAAGGGGGCACCAGCCCACCCTGCCCTGCTTCAGTCCCACCCTGCAGCGAGGCTTCACTGCTGACCCCCGACCCACAGGGGGAGAAAACACCAGCCAGGAGAGCCTCACCAGTGCCCACTAAAGCCCTGGGTGCTGCAGGTGGGCTCAGCACTGGGCATCCCTCACCCCACTGCCGTCCCCCTGGCCTTTCCCCACTTGGGAATTCATTAGTTCTGAAGTGCTGCTCCAGCATCTGCAGCCCTGGCACTGTCCAGACTCGTGCCCACACCCATGTCCAGGCTGCTGCAGCATCTCAGAGGCCTCAGACCATCACAGTGGTGAGGCTGGGGGCTGGAGGGCTTTGCAGCCTCTGCTTTGAGCATGTGTGGTATGTGTGGAGCCAGAACATTTAGGAAGACCCCAGCTGCAAAACGGAAACGTTCTCACCCAGCACAACTGGACAGGCACAACCACCCATGTACCCCTACACCTGCTCCCTCCTAGGCACACCCCATCCCCACATCCCTCTTTCCATTGCTGAAATCCTGTTACCCTCTCATACAGCACACACCTTACCATTTCCATCTGACAGCAAGGATTTCAGCAGCATTTCTTGATCTGTTCCATATTTTAAAGCAAGCAGCTATCCCTCCTGCCCTTTATCTCCTAACTCTACCCTAATAAATATGATCACTTCATCCTGTGAGACCTGAAAACCCATTTCTGAAATTCCCCTGGTAACTAATACAGTAAAACAAGCCTATAAATATAAATAATTATGATAAAAAGGCATAAAATGCCAGACTTGGGTCAGACACACTCATGGAGTGACATTAGCAACAAATAACTATGCAGAGTTTGAATGTAGATGGAAAAGGCTGAATAAAGAGTAGCTACTTCATTGCCCATAACTGTCAGGTTCCTAATTTGGGCAGGCTATATTTTACTGATAGCAGAGCAAACACAGCCATAATGTACCCCTACCTCTCCTGCTTTGTGAAAAAGCTCATCCATCCCCAGGGAAGCAAGGATGTTAAAAACAGTGGTGTGAACGTGAGGTGAAAGGATAAGACAGAAAGCACAGTCACAGGATGCAATTCCCATGTGTTTGTTGCACATCATATGCTAAGTTCAATTTTCCAAAAGCATTGTTTTATTTTTAAAGGTAACATCTTTATTATTATTATTATTATATTTATTAGTTGTTATAATTATTATTATTATGCAGAGATGAGATTTTTTTCCCCCTTTGATCACAGAGCAAACAGTTTGCTTTTGAAAATGTTAATGGAGTCCTGATTTAAAACATTTTTTTCTTCACTTTTGTGTTGTTGTTGTTGTTGTTTTTTAAAACGTTGCAACAGGCAGGATCTGGGTTTCGATTTTCTCGTCCTACACAAAGAAAGATTCTGGAGTTCACACTCCAAGCCACTACTGGTAGGTCCTGCCTTGCTCAGTTGTCATCGTCTCAGTGTGGTTTCACCAGGTGGGGTGGGTAGGTGGGTGGGAGGGGAGGAGTTGGAAGAAGGGAGGGTATTTGTCAGCTATGTCGAGTCTTGGTTAACAACTTTGCCTCCATTCATGGTTGGTGTCCCTGAACTTTTCCTTGAGCGTCCTTGTTTTTCTCCAATTTCATGCAGCGATGGCTCTCTGTACATGCACACTGCAAACAGAAGAGACATTCATTAACAGCTCTGAAGTCACACACAGTCATGACCATAACAAATTATTTCTTTGTATATGATGCCGAATTTCAGCCTCATTACAAACACACACACACAAACTTACAAAACCTTTATTTGCCCAGCAGCAGATTGTTTTAGGATTTGCTTTAGAACCAAGCAGATCAGTTTACCTGTCCTTGTTGCCATTTGCTTCTGCCTCTGTGTCCTTTCAAAGGCAGAGAGAAGCAGCAGATTGACTGCTCACAGATAAATCTTTCTAGGTTTTATGTGCTTTACAGTTTTTTCACAATATATTCATATATACAAAATAAGCACTTTAGCTCACAGAACCATGTACTGCCTTGAGATGCTGATTATCATCTTACAGGTCCAAGAATGACCCAGTTCCCTGACCTTGACCTGCAACCAAACCCCTTGAGAGACCTGAATCAAAACTACACCTGCATCTGAGCCATGCACACGTTCTTGGTGTTGAGCTGTGGATCTGAAGTGGTGCCTCAAGCCCATTTGGCTCCATCAGCCAAGAGCTGAGGTCTGCTCTCAGCACTTCCTATTTATTCCTCAGTAAATCAAGCCAGCCAGCCAAGGTCAGGGCTGTGAGCAGACACATGGGATGAATTCAGTGACAGCAAGTCAGGAGCTGTCCCAGCTTTCTGTGGTCTCTGGCAGCACCTGAGAACAGGGTGGCTGGAGGGCACCTTCTCTCCAGACCCTGGCTATGCTGTGTGTGTCCTGTAACAATGCATTCGCTGGAGCCCAGACAGCCGGAGAAGGCAATGTCTGCCCAAGGCATGGCTCATCCCCACGTCCTGGGCAGGACAAAGCATTTATCCAACTCACCACGTGGGCTAAGTCCTCACAGCTGTCCTTGTGCCATGTGAGGTGTGCCAGAGCACCAAGGAGAGCATCTCTGATGAGCTCACTGCAAATGTGGCAGGGTGCAAACGTGACTGTAAGAGTGAGGCATCTCAAGGGCAGGCACAGTGGAGCTGAGAACATAAGGCAGGTCCAGACTGCAAATGTCATGTGCAGATCTTTGCAAAAATTAGGAAATGAAGTAATGATTGTGTACTGCTTCATTTTGTGAAGTTGTCTATCACAAAAAATGGCAGAGAGCTTCAACACAGGATCGAGCCTATCAGGGTTTGGTTCTGGGTAATCAACAAGAAAAAACTTTAAAATTTATCTGAAGAAATGAAAAAAAACCACCCCACGTATGAAAAGGCAATATAAGTGCTTGTATCTATCATCTCCCCTGATTTGCAAATAAATCCCAGCAATTAGAGGCAGGCTGAAAATGACATTATTGCTCTGCACTTTTACTCCTGACTAGATAAATAGTTACAGCACTGTGCAATAATACAGGACAGAGATAAAGTGCAGTCAACTGTGTATTAATAGGAGGAACATTGAAGTGAATATATGAGCAGTGAAAAAATATTACTTTTCCCATAGAGTATTTTTCATGCAAGGCTTTCAAAACAGTTGGAACACAAACACACACACACATAGGGCCTCCCTTCAAGACTGAAAGGAGGTACTTCTCTGCAAACTATTATTGCTACTGGAGCCATTTTTTTCACGAAAATTAGAAAAAAGAGAAAATGAAGGAGTTGTCCCATGGGTCTGGGCCAGGATGAGCCCTGCCAGGACTGCCCATCAGGACCAGACAACAGATGCTGTCTGCATGTGGAAAGGAAAATGTGTAGCATGGCAGCAACAGATGGAAGAACATCCCCTTTCACTCCTGAGCTGCCCCTCACACCTTGGAGAGGGTCACTCAACAATATGGTGATGGTCAACTTGCCTGTTGTGGCAAATTACTCAATGAAATCCTAAAGTAAGTATGAAACATTAACAACTGAGGAAAGCCTGTGCCCTTGTGATTTTTCACCCTGAGCTGCAGAGCCTTTGGATAGCACTGAGGGTGTGCATCACTTCTGTGACTCACCTTATTCTCAGATGTGATGTTTGCCCAGCAGAATTATGTATTCGTGCCAGTGCTGTCCCAGTGCCCCTAACACTCCATACACAAAGTTTTGTCTCAAGTGCACTGTTGCCTTCATCCTGACTTCTCTGGTCCTAAGCTGGAGCTGGAGGGATCTGGACCTCCATGAGTTCTTCCCCCAGAGAGCTGCGGGTACCAAGCTCATCTCTCCCACACCCACCCCAATAACCCATCAGGCTGGGCCAGATGCTTAACCACAAGGACTGAGCACAAGTGAATGCTGTGCACCATGGCACCATGGCATGCTGCCTTTCCTCAACTCCTGCCTCACACCACGGCCTTTGGGCAAAAACCTTGAGCTGCTAACGAGGCCCACAGAGTAAAAAACATAAACCAGGCTATAGAAGTAAACAACATTTGCAGCTACAAATGAAGGAAACGCTGTACCTGGCAAGCAAATAGGGCAGGAATTATAAGTTTGTCTTTCAGTCTAGTGCATGATACAAATACTGATGTGGGGCATGGCTAGAGACTGCTCACATTGAGCTTCTCAGACAGAGCTGTCAAAGCCTCTGTACCAGACAGGCTGTGCCAACAGCCCATGCCAGAAAATCTGTAGCAGCATAGGACAAGCACATTTTCAGTATTTAGATACACCTACAGGATCAGTGTATGCAGTACTTACATGGCATCATGCACAAGAGATGCCTGGATATTATTCTCCTGCTCAAGAGGCTTGTGCCCACGTGCTGAGCTGTGGCCATGGCTCAGCAGGGGCTGTAAACCCCCTGCACTGTGGCACACAGGTGTGTACCCCTGCATCTGCACAGGCACAGGGCTTCAAGGAGAGCCCAACCCGTTGTGCAACACAGGCTCTTGGGCTGCAGCTTGCTCCTCTTTGTACTGAGGAAGTCTGAGCGTGACTCACACAGGGAGATGTTAGTCACGGACTGGGGAGGGGGTGTTTGCAAACGGACTGTTGTGAGTGCCCAGATCTTCCCGGCTTTAAAGTACATCTTTGGGCTCCAGGACTTGGAGCACTCACTGGCAGGTCTCTTTGGGATCTCTCTGTGTGTATGTATGTGTGTAGACACAGTTCCCTGTCACCTGCACTCAGGTAAAGCAGCAGCAGCAGTGTGACAGTCATGCCTGGATGCCTGGGAGGTCTGCTGGAGCACACAGCACAAGGAGCTTTGGAAGGATGAGCAATTCAGCTAGAACAAGAGCTCCCTCCCTGCTTTGCCTTGCTTCTCCCACCCACCCACACCCACACACCAAGCCAAATACAGCCCTTAATGTCTGGAAACCAAGCTAATGCTTTGGAGTTTCAATCAGATAATCAGCTCCTATGCCCCAGATTCCAATCAACACATCCATATTCATGCTTTAATTGGAAAGTGGTGTTAGCTTGATCTGCTGAAGAGCTGCAAGCATTAACGGAAGGGGGTGAACGCAGTAGGGCTGTGCCTATGTCTGGTTCTTATGGCTTTTGATTCCTTGCTCCCCTGTGAACCAGCAGTGCCTGTCACTCACAGGCACAAGGGAACAATTTGCACAAAGAACAAACTCACCAATTAGGAAGGAGGGTACAAGTGAGGAGGAAGGGGGTGGCAGGGACCATACTTCCTGAAGGCAAAGGCAATGAAGGGGCTGCCTGTCACCAGGAACAGCTCAAACTCTTGCCTACATGCTGGCACAGGATCACACTCTCATTTCTGCTTCCCAGACATGGCACTGGCACACCTCCCACATGATGACACTGAAATCACCCTGGGCATCAGGGACTGCCTGAGTTTGGGAAGCACTGTTTTGTGTCCTGACCCCAGCCATTTCTCACTTGGCACCACTGCAAGTTGAAGAGATTCAGGGGATGCAACAAACTCCATTTCCTTTCTCCAGAATATGGCAAAAAGCTTATTAAGCACACTAGACATTTCTCATCCATCCATCTTCACTCTGTGTCTTTGCTTGCCCCAGACTCTTGCGAGTCAGGGGGAACCCAAATTTTTCTAAGCTGCCATTCAACAGGTGGGCAGCCCTGCAGGATCATCATGTGCCTGATGGTGCCTGGCTGGATCTGGGCAGAGCTGGAATCCTCTGGTAGCAGCCCAGGGAAGGCTCCTTGCCTTGACAGATACCACAGCTCTGGGTGTCCGCATCTGCTCAAGTCGCTGCATTTGCCAATGCTTTGGTGCAGGGGACTAATTGCCTCAGCAGCAGCACTCAGGGGCACTAGGGGGTGAGTGATTAGGCACCCTCATTTTCTGCCTCTAATTGCTGTGTTCTAAACATCAGCTGATGCATTTCAGAGGCATGTGAGCTCGTGTCTATCTGGTGGTAAAATGGGAAGGATGCTGCCAGGCGGAATCACACTTTGTTCAGATAAGAAAGGCAGCACAGGATGGCAAAAAGCCAAGCAAAATCATGGTTAAAATACATCACGTTTGCTATCTAATAAGATGATCTAGTCTGATAGGTGAACAAGTGAGTTAGTGTGGGATAGAAAACATACCAAAGCCTGCCCACTTGGAAGACAGACCCAAGAGAGGAGCTGTGTTAGCAAAGACTTAAAGAGTGTGGAGATTTTGAGATTTGATTGTCAAGGATACTTTTTAGGATGTTGGGAAAGTGACATTTCACATGAGCAAGTCGTAATAGGATAAGGGAGAATGTTTTAAAACTAAAAAAGGAGAGATTTAGGTTAGACATTAGGAAGAAATTCTCCTCTGTGAGGGCACTGAGGTACAGGTTACTCAGAGAAGCTGTAGACGCCCCATCCCTGCAAGTGTCCAAGGCAGGGCTGCATGAGGTCCTGAACAGCCTGATTTGGGGAGGGGGCTGGGACTAGGTGTTGTTTAAGGTCCCTTCCAACCCAAGACTTCCTATGACTCTATGCTTTATGTATTAAGGTGCTACCTTTGAAGCATTTTCACCAGGTGTCTTGTGCTACTTTACAACATCTGAGGACTTTGCCCTAACAAAACTTGGATGTTATTTCCCTGAGGAATGACACTGGGAAAGATCCAGCTGCTTGGATACTCCTCACTGGTAATAAATGGATCCAGACTAGACATTAACAGGTCACGTTTGTATTTGAGACATGTTCACATCAAAGGGCTGAAGCACCATAAATTCAGAGTTAGGGGCTGCTCTGCTGGCTGAGATGGAGGAAGTTTTCTGTTTCTGTGGCCAGATTTGCCACCCTAAATGTCTTCTAGTTTGGGTCAGGAGAGAGAGGATATGTAACTCTTTGAGAGAGTTACATTTGGAAATTATGTCTTCAAGGAGAAGGATATATAAATGACAGAGCACATCCCCAGTAAGCATCTGATAATATCCCTACTTAAATGCCTGGAAACTTCTCACATTGTTTGAGATGGATTTGGATATTTAGAAGAATAAGAGGCACTGTGGATGGCAGGGTTCTTCCAGCACTAATCATTACAGACACTTAAAGAGACTGAAATTTCTCTAAAAGATTGCTTGTTGTCCAAGTGACAATTATACTCAAGCTCATTTCCTTGTGCAGTCTAGTTCAATCTTGATGTCCTCCCTTTAGGGCTCATTTAGCTCGAATAATCAGTGATCAGAAATAAAAATATCAAAAGAAATGTGTTGCGTATGTGTGTTTTGAAGCAAAACTGGCACCACACAGTACATCAACTGCTGCCTACCAGGCTGTTTGCCTTGGCTTTGCCTGTGCACAGATGGGAGAGGAACTTAACGTCTCCCCTGTTGTTACTTAGTAAGTTTTTTGTGCTTTCATATTGATTAAGCTTAATCTTATTTCCAAAAACAAACAAATCCTACCTAGACTAAATTAAAAAAACTTCCTACTGAACAAAACCCCAAATTTTTCCAGTTGGTGTCTACTGAATTTTGTACAAAATACCTCCAGCATCCTACCAATCTATGTGAATCAAAACACTCCGAGTGTTTAGCACAGAAGAAAAGCCATAGCTGCTAAAAGCCATAGGTAACACACATCCATATACAGATTCTACTGTGTATATATGCAGATATGCTCCCATGAGTACTCAGAAATTATCTGTGAGGATATTTCTTATTTATATATTAGTTTGCCATCCATTTGCAATTTCAAGGAAACTTCTGAATTCAGAGAGCAGGATGAAGCAATGGGAATCAAATGAGCTTGGGCAACAATCTGGGCTATTTTCTGTTTCCATTTCCTGTGAACGCTCTCTTCATTAAACTGCTGCATAATTTTTCTGTACATCAGAAACAACTGGGAAGTTTAATCTCAGAGATAATGGCCATTGAGTGGTAGGTGAATTGATTCCCAGCAATGGATGTGGCACCTCTCCTTCCCAGGGGAGCAGATTCCTCCTTGCACACATTCCTGTGTCAGCCATCACGTGGCAGGGCTAACGCTGGTGGTGGTACCCAGCAACAGGAAACCTGGGGGTGTGACTGTGGATGGAAGCTGCAAAGTTCCTGTGGATGGAAGCTGTGTCCTGAATAAGCAGCAAAACCCACACACTGGGGCAATCCACAGCATTCCGCAGAACCGACACGCAAATACAGCAGGAGAGCGCTTTGAGTATTTCCATGGAGTCATAACAAAGAGAAAGAAGCTGCTAAAACAGGGCGGGAATTGCCCCTTCTCTGTAACATCTCTGCTTGCAAGGCCTGCTCACGGGGACTTTGATGGCTGCGGTGCGGGGAGGTCACGTGGAGATGAGCGCGTTTTACTCCAGCCCTCCCCGCAAGGCTCTGCTGCCTACAATGAATCTCAGCCTCGGGAACAGAGTCGTCCGTCTGGAGCCACAGCCCCAGACAGCTGAATGCTTGGGGAAGCTGACACGTGCCTTGGCTTGGGAGACTGCCAGCTCTTTGATGCGGCAGCGCTCACAAAGCCTGACTGCAAAGCATGTGGAGGAGGGAAGGAGTGGAGGAGCCCTTAATTTGGCTGCCAACTTCCAAAGCGCTCCCTCGCTCGGGAGGTTATGTGACAGCTGTGATTGAAGCAAGTGTGGGAGGATGCAACTGCGGGAAAGGGAAGCTCTCGGGCTGGGCTGGGTTATTCAAAATGAAAGCCAGAGCGGCATTTGCTGGAATGAGAGCTCTGCTGTGGGTCAGGCAGCTCTGTTAAGGCAAGGCTTTCCACGAGGAGAGCCACAGGAATGGCCTAGTTTGAATGCACGCAGAAGGAAACTATCGAGCCGTTCAGCAGACACCATGCATGCTAGATTAAAAAAAAAGCCTGGATTCAAAGGATCCTACTGATCAGTGTCAACGCCCAGTCAGGCAGCAAAGAAATACCAGGAGGTGGAAACCCAGCTGTAAAAGCTGGTAATTGTAAAAGACTCTCCTTGTGGTCAAGGCA
Organism: Pycnonotus jocosus; assembly: GCA_013400435.1. Taxonomy (NCBI): domain Eukaryota; kingdom Metazoa; phylum Chordata; class Aves; order Passeriformes; family Pycnonotidae; genus Pycnonotus; species Pycnonotus jocosus. The sequence goes on along the minus strand of VWYP01023538.1, from coordinate 335,682 downwards.
AGAGAGAGGCAAGTGACCAACTCCATGCATGAAGCAGGCCCTGCTGCTTTGAAAAACAGGAGAGCTTAGGGTACCAATCCCACTAATGCCTCAGATAAACAACAAAAGGTTCCTGGCTGCAGAGAAGCTGTTGAAAACAAGCACAGGACAAGCAGCTCCAGGCCATTCTCAGCTCTTTCAACATTTCCATTTCCTGTGCAAAGGCTACAGATATTCTGGGAATGCTGTACTGAATTTCTCTCGTGCTTTGCTTCAGATGACCTTCTCCTCACTCACAACTGCCCACCCCTGAGCTGAGAAGCTTTTAAAAAGGCCACTGCTGTGTGGAGTGAGCTGTGGCCTCCCCCACTTGTGGGTGGTATTTGTTAGAAGAGCATCAGTTCAAACCTTCTCCCACAGCCAACATGGGGTAGTAAGAGGGAGCACAGAGCTGTGCAGCCAAGGCCAGTTCCGGGCCACTGTGTCCCTGAAGGGGACAAATGGCAGGACTAAGATGGAGTCAGAAAGGCATACCTAGTTTGGGAATCAAAAAGTAGTGCTTTTCCCAAGCAGGAGATAAGAAGTGTTGTTTCCAGAATCAAGTTAGTACCTGTCAAGTACTAGGCTTATCACACTATCTCTCCCTTTCTCAGGGGCCAGCCCACAAAAAAAAGCAAAATGTCCTGGCAGGAGCCTGAGACACACTTCAGAGAGTGTACAGGCATCAGCAGGAGGGCAGAACTTCAACCCCATGACTTTCACTGAAGCCTCACACTATGATGAAGACATATGGCATGACAGCATCCCATCTAACTCTGGACAACAACTCTACCCCCAGTGACTAACCAGGATGTCTTTATATACGAGGAAAAGCAGATTTAAGTTATCTCAGGGTAGGCATATAAAGAACATCCACAGCTGTGCTGGTAGGACCCATTTTTCTTCGGTTACTGTGAATGGAGTGCCATAGTCTAAAATCAGGTGGCATAAATCCTGTCTCTACTGACACTCTATGGGACTGGAAACCTACTGAAATACATTGGCAAAATCCTCTGAGAAGACAGCATTATGATCACTGCTGCATCATATTCCTTTGGAACTCTTGGCAGCTTTTCTTTAGCAGCAATTTCTTGTGTTGCTGGGCTTTTAAATCCATCCTTTAGCACCCCAAAGTTAAGAAACCCCTTTGAGACTAGAAGGAAAGCAGAGGAAATGCTAACAGTGCAGATCAGCATTCATTTGAGGTGCTACAAACATTTCTTCTCCTTGTTTTCTGCTCTCGAAGCCCAACACTCCCACCCAGGAAACCCCAAAGTTGTTAACTCCCCCTACCCAAACCCCACTGAGGGAGAAACTGGGCAGATTGCATACCTTCAATGGGTTTGGGTACAAAATGTGATGAGGGTTTGGTTTTTTTCACTCGGTTTCCCTTCATAATTTGACCTTCTTTATTGAGTCCCAGGAACCACGCTCGTCCGGATTCTTGCTGCCGGTACAGCGTGGAAGAATAGATAACGTAGTAGTTTTCAAAGACAGATTCTTTAAATTTGCACTCTGGTGTGAAAACATCCTGCAGTAAAAGAAACAGAGAAGAAGAAAAAGCAATGGAAGAATTAATCACTGACCTTCTAAATTAGGCATCACTGAGTGATACACAATGGACACACATTGCAGTTAACAACAGAAAACAACAGGCATCAGCAAGGCCAGCTCCCAGCAGTAACACCCAGCCAGACAACTCCTAGCTGAAAGGCAAGACTCTCCTTCTCCTTCCCTGGCAGAGCTGTGGTTTGCAAAACAGCCTAGCCAGTGAACAGGCACGAAAAACGTGCAGGAAAAGACAGAAATTTGCCAGGATTTAGACTGAAATACTAAGCAAAAGAAAGAAAAAAAAGAGCTGAGAAGCAGAGACAGCTTTGCTGTTCCTGATGCCTTCCCCTGGCTTTGCTCATATTGTCCCTGTGATGGGCAAATGTACAATGCCTGTTGTCTAAAATAATGAGGTTTCTTCAAATTCTTAGAGGCAAAGGGCAGTTTATTGAACCATTTAAGAGGATTCAAAGAAATGAGAGTACAAAAGCAAGTAAACCATTTAATTTCAAAAGCTGCGTGAGGAAGTGCTGGCACAAAGCCTGGAAATCTTTCAATAAAGAAGTAATTTTAAATATTTCTGGCATAAGTATTTCTGCAGGCACTGAGAAGCATCTCCACACCTGTCCCAGAGCAGAGCACATATGGATCTGTCCAGGACATCCCCCTGAGCCTCTGGAGTGGCTGTACCTTTGCCACTTGTGCAGGCTTTGATGAAGTCTCCAGGATGAAACTACACTCAGCTATGGACTAGTATTTGTTATGTCCCAGTATTCAAGATTTTCACAAGAGAGAAACATTAAACCTCTTTTAAAATACCTGGCTGGCCAGGGGATTCTGTGACAGTGGACTCCCAAACCTTCAGTGAGCCGTGTGTGGTTGGTTTTCTTCCCAGACTTTGATATTGAGCAGAAAACTTACCCTGGCCAAACAAATTCTCCCACTAATTTTCTAAAAACCATTCTTGCAAGAAGAATTCAAGCCACAATGAAAATTAATTTTCTGATGCTAAACTGTTTTAGTAAAAATCCCTTCTTTCAGGTCCCAGACAAGGCATTCCTGAGGCTTGTGAGTGAAGGTGGATGCTTCTACAGGCAAGTGATGCTCCCTCCCAAACCTTCACCACTCCCAAGTCTATGGCAGCTTCTCCAGCCTTGCCAATGGAAAACCCATGACCAACACCTGAGCAAAGCATCTGGAGTAATGCCACGCATTTACTGCAGACCTTGCTCAAGAGCGAAGATTCTGAACATTCAGCAACACTCAGGAACGTGTTCTCAAGCGATCTGGGGGTAATATAAAGTGCTGCTGGAGTGACAATAAATCCAGTGTGCAATGGACCCACAGAGACTAGCAGGCTTGAAGCTACAGAAGATAAAGCACAGCAGAAAGCACAGAGCTGTGCTGCACACGTGAATTTTGCATCAATCACTAGCACCACACAGGTAAAAAGACCGTCAGCAAAACGGGCCATTTTGCCTTGTCTGAGGGAGTCCTTCTTGCTGGAGAAATAAATATTTTTAAAAGAGAATGAAGCAAGTTAAAAGAGATCTAGATGACTTAGAGCACTATAAAATGGTGTTTGAAGTAGCCTCCCAAAAGAACAGTGTTTAAGCTTTCCTTAAATCTGCCCTTTATCTCCAGGCTTTGTCTTGCCAGGGAAGGCTCAGCTCACCTGGGAACTGGGTTTGCAGGAGCTGCCTCCTCGGGGGCACTCCCTGGCACCAGGCCCAGCCAGGCAGTGGCTCTCAAACCAAACTGGACAACTCAATCCTCTTTCCCATGCCTTCACTACCCCATCAGTAAAACCTATCACAGAAATTCCCTTTAAGGTGACTAAAAAGTTGGTGAGCCATGAAAGATAGCTCCCAATTTGACATAAACATGGAACTAAGACTATTTTCAATGAAGAAGAAATATAAAAGCTAATGCATTTTGAAAATATTGTTTCACAAAGAAAAAAAAAAAGAAGATATTTTAATTAAAAGTTATTGCAAATTAACTTTTCAGATCAAAATCTATTTTAAAATTACTGCAGTATAATATTTTATGACATGCAGCAGTAGTTTATAAAAGCAGATGCTGTATTGTATACCCACTTGTACCAATAAACCAACAAAATTCTTATATTATTTTAAAGCAACTGCATGTAAAGACATCAAAGTAATGAAGTTAAAAAAAAAAAAAGAAAAATCTATTGATTTCCTTTAAATGTTTATGCTTCCCCACAAGCAAACAAAAGCATCCCATTCATTCTGTGAGTTGGCTGGATGACTCCTCATCTCCCATAATTCAGTTGAAACAGCACTTCAGGATATGAACCATGGCAACACTACTACAAAATACCCCAGCTCTGTCCATTCAGCATCTTAGAAAACCCACAGATTTGACAGCTAAGTTCTAGTTAAATAATACTGGGTTTATCCACTATTCCCTTCTTACGTATGTCATCTCACCAGCGACAACTGTGCCATGAGGAGACAGACCCTCATGGGACACTGCTCATCCTGCCACCAAACTGATGTGTCCCAGGGTCCTCGCAGGTTTGAGCAGCAGAAATTTCTGTGGGCACTACCATGGACTTGGCACAAAGAGCAAGAGGATGAAGAAAGAACCAGATGACCAGAGAGGAGACAGGGTAGAGGAGCAGGACATAAGCCACTCTCCCAAGCACCACCTGAGGATTTTTAGAGTGTCCTGTAAATCTCATTAACATGCAAACCCTTATGTTGTTCTTCACTGGTGTCTTCTTGATGCCCTATGGCCAACTTCAGCTACACTGCATCACTTAGTTTCATCACACAGCTTTGGGGATACCAATAACAAAAGGCTATTGGGATATTAATGGCAGAACCTCTCTACAAGCTTCACTGTCAAAATGAACTGTGCAATTATGCTGAATCAGGTGGGAATTGCTGTTTCAGTTGTCTTAGGCTGAGATGAGCTGGGAAGAAAGACAGAAGTGCAGGTGAGAATAACAGGCTTCACAATAACAAAGCAGTTTGCAGCAGCCATTGCTGCAGAGACAGGAATCTGAGATTACAGAATATATTGTTAAAAAATGCTGATATATTGACCACACCTATTGGGCATGCACGATTTAGGTGGTTTTTTATTTGTTTGGTTTTGTTTATAAGATAAATTCACTGCTGATGAAATGTGCTAGATGGGCAGACCTGGAGTCCAATATTTTCTCTTCACCTCAGATAAAGAGTGGGTAAACACAGCAAAGAGATGCTCATGCTGTGCCCCTCACGTGCTTCTGACAGAACATAAGGACATCCTGCCCCAGAGGTAATGCTATGGTAAAGCCCTGGGGTCATGAGCACCACTTCACTTGCCCACCTGCTGCAGGGACCTTTGGAAACAGGCTTATAACGAGTCCCACTCAATTATTTTCCCAACCCTATCCTTGATTGAAATAGCATGACCAGGTACGAGACAGTGAGAGGACAGATGGCTTCTATCTTTTAATCACCAGTCTTTTTTCAGTCCTTAAACAAAGAAATAAACATTGACTCTATTTTCTGCACAAAGTCCACAGAGGTCCCCTGTCAGGACTATCATGAACTCAGCTCATTCAGAAAGCCCACCAGTTCTTCTCATTAAAGAGTATGCTTGTGATTTGTAGAAAAAGAAAAGATTCTCTCAATTTAATTCAATGTGAAATATGTCTTTGACTGAATTATTTTTGCATACAAAGTAAACAAATACATTTATTTGTTTGCCATTTGGAGATTTAGAGCCTGAGGTATTTTGTTAAGTGTCTACAGATATTACTGAAAGTGACTTGGAAAAGCAGTTCTTTTTTTAATTGTTAAACTAAAAACCCACATGAAATATTTGCAAAAGAAATCTTAGTCATTTACATGCAAAATGATTCGCATCTGCTTGCAACTTGTTTTTTGCATCTCAATCCAGTCTCTTGAACAAAAGGCAATTGTATTACGACGAGTAATTACATTTGCTTTGAAAAAACAAACATAGGTCTGATTTGTGCTAACTGTAGTTGTACCGTAAATTTCACAGCATAAAAAAACCCCAAAACAACACAGTAGCTACCACACAGAAAAAAAGGGAGATCACATTCAATGACATTTGGAAGTAAAAGGAGCTAAATGGATGCATCTGCCATTGGGGCGGGATTCAGTGTGTCAGACCTGCTCAGGGAGGGTATAAGGTACCACAGATTGTCCCAGAAGTTATTTCTGGGTTAGAAAACCAAGATGTTTCATTTATCCTTGATCCCAGTAGTGTCACCTGCCATCTGTAGATGGAAATATGGATGTGACTTTCAGGCACAAGCCAACCTCCGCATCACTTGAGCTAGAGTTTGGCTCTTCTGGGAGATGTTGGGAATGTCTGGGCCCATCTATCCCTCACCACAGCACAGACTGGCGGTGGTTTGTGAGAGGGCAGATTTTTTCCTAATCCACCTCAGCTTTCATCTGGCCAAGTCAGGTAGATCTAACCCAATCTCTTTCAACAAAGTAAGTTTGACTGGACTCTCCTTTGCATTTCTGTAAAGCTGGAGAAGTTCCACAGACATTGGTGCAGAGGCACTGCTGTCAAAGCTGTGGGCATGAAACTGCAGGACATTCAGCAATGCTCTGACGCCCTCCAAGATCTCAGCTCCTTCAAAAAATGCCAGCCTAACAGTGCTGTAGCCTTGGTGCAATCACAGTGCTGCCAGAGCAGTGGACAGCCCTGGTGCTGCTTAAGAAAACAGTGCCAACCCCTGCCAAACCAGCCTGGGAGCATCCCTGCCACTGAGCATCCTCAGACAGGAGGGGCAAAAAAAGGGTCCCCAGTAAGCAACAGCAAGGTGCCTCTGGGTTCGGATCATGAGAGCCAGAAATCTGCTCCCCATAAGCTCCTGGTGTTCCCAGATCGTGGCAGAAATGGTGACAGGTTTCCATGTGCAATGAATGCTCAGGGAAAGCCAGCAGGAAACTGTCACAGGCTGCTGTTGTATTCAAACCCAGCTGCTCACTCAACGTCCCTCCAGACTGGGCAGCTTTGTTCGTATTGCTCACCATTTCCCTACAAACATTCCCAAAATTGCCAGATAAATAAAGATCTTTTTTTTTTTTCCCCCAAGATCTCCTTTTATTATAACCCAAAGGAGAACAGCAAATACACACATCCACAAGCAAACCTAATGACTTAATAAATTTAGTCACTGAAACTAGCAGCAATAAAAGAAAAAACCCATTCTGCAAGTAGTTTGTGCCACAGTTTAGGAAAAGGATGTTAATTATGAGTGCTGAAATATCTCACTAGCACATTCCCAGAGTAACAGTTTTCCTTTGTTTACAGCACTTATGGGTTTCTCTTTTACGTTCTGCACAATTACTGAGTCAGATCTTCAGATGGGATAAAAGCACTAAACAGCACCATAGTCTGTGGCATGGCAAGGCTTCCCTTCCAGAGAATCTGGCTCAGGATACTTACTGATGTTAGTGTTAATACTTAAGAGCTCATCAGCTCATTTAAAACATATTAAGTAGGAATCATAAATATCAGCACAGCTATCAGCAGTGGCATTTCACTGTTGTTGTGGAGGCAGCGCATGCAATGATTGGATTGTGTTCACTTGTCCGTATAAGCTCTGTTCCATCCTGGGGAAAAGGATGGCACTAGAGAAGAGCATCTGTTTTATGGTGCTCTTTACCCAGTAAAGCCCATTCTACAATCCCCACTGAACTCAGTTAGGGCAGGGTTTCATCAACACTCCTCTGATGCTAACAGCACTGAGAAATTCAGCATTGAAATCAATATGGATGTGCAAGACACCGGATTCTTGAAGACATTTGGGCTTCCACATGAAATGCAAATGCCCAACTCCCATTTAAACTTCTGAAAGCTCAAAGACTATCTCTTTGAATATCTGAGAATTTGTGACCACAAAACTCATATGAGAGCACTTGATCCTGGCATGCTCTTGTTCCCGGGACAGGTCTTTCACCAGAGAGGTTCCATTCACAGGATAATCCCTGGCAGGATAAGCCCTGTGCAGATGCCAGCAGCACTGCCACAGGCAGAGATGCCTTGCACAGAGTCTGATCCAGCTCAGTGCCCACCTGCCTCAGTGTTGCTTCTCCCCTGACCTAGGGCTGCATCTGTCTGGAAATGCTTTAAAATAATTGTAGCTGAGCTCTCTCTTGGCATGTGATCAAGAACCACAAATGTGCATCCAAACTTTACATCTCATCACATCTTTGTCCAGATGGCAGGTGATATTCTCCTCTTCACACTCCACTCTTCCTCCCCCTTCTAGCTCTGTAAGAGATTGGTGACAAGTCTTCTTGGTGGCCTTTTAGAAGTAGGAGAGAGCAGATACATTTTAAAATAACAAGCTGCTACATGGGAGTGTTCAGCCCCGCTGCAGAGTAGAGATTCACTTGATGAGGCAATATGGTATCTGAAAGCATTCTGACTCTGCCTGGACCATCTGTGGGCTGGAGGGAACACATTTTCAAATAAATCATCATCCATGCAGGTCTGTTCTCCAGCTCTGGGAGCGGGGAAGCAGCATTAGCAAGTCACCTAACTTACTGCCTCTGAAAATTTAACTAAAGGGCTATGTGCCCTCACTTTTGTGGGAACTCTCTGTACTCAAGGTAAATAATTGTTCAGCTGTCTTCCTTTTAAAATGCCTACACAAGAAGTGGAGTGCATATCTGCTAAGCCTCGTGAGCTGACCCAATATTCCTAGACAGGCAAAAAAACCAAGGGCTGGACAAGCCTCTGTAATTAGGCTGCAGATCTTTATATGCGGACAAAGGTTGTCCTAATGCACCTTTTAATGTTCAAGGACTGATTGAATTATTCACTGAGGAATGCTGGAGACAAAGGTGTGATTGCAGCATGGACATGCCCAAGGTGTCCTGCAGCAGCAAGGACATCTGCCCAACATGCAGCAGAGTATTGAACAAACCTGTGTTAGGTTCTGCAAGACACTGAGCTCTGTTTCAGCCCAGTTACCTCAATCACAGTGAGCACACTCAGATCCACACAAGCCACAGTCTCCCTCTGGCTACAAAGCAAGTGAGTTTTGGGGATCTTTATCCAGACCTATCCATCCCACCACAGCTCAGTATTGTGTTCTTTTGCTTTCAGCTCTTGGCCTGCCCACCGTGCAGGCACATTTTCACAAAGTACTTCGTAAAGTGGCCAAATTCACTGCATTGGCCTTTGATGAGCTGCTCGTGCAATCCTCACAGGAACACAGCCTTCAGCTTAATGATTGCTGACATGAGCATAACTGGGGATGACTCTTCCAGCCAGGCTGCTCACTTCCATACCTCCCTGGGGAGCCTGGGGGGACAGGATGAGAGAACAGGCTCTGTCAGTGAGGCCTGGGTAGCAGTGACTGCACAGCTCTGTGGGCAGTGTGACCTGCACAAGCCAGCACATCGAGCTCCTCAGCCATGTGGCACACTGAGCAAGGCATGTATTTTGCCCTTTGCTTCACCTTTTCTTAACGATGGACTCCAAATTCAAATTCATGGTTGGCAGGTGTAAATTTTCATCCCTTCTTTTTAAAATATAAGGTATATTTGGAATTTACTTGACTGATCTGGTTTTTAATTTTGGATCTGATTTCAAGCTGGGATTTTTTAAAGCCTCTGAAAGTCTGGACTGCTGTGAACTGGAGTAGTGATCACAGCACAGCTCACTCATGTGGCACTTGGCCCATCCAGTGCAGCACTGCTCTTCCAGGAAAGCAACTGCTTCCCACAAAAGGGGTTTTTCCTGATACCATTGTCTCTGGTATTGCATTCCTGGCAGCTTGGGGATCTGGTGAAACCCCAGAATAATTTCTAACCTGGGAATCCCAACTCATCTATTGTCTTCTCTACATTCTGTTTTCCTGACAAAGTGTCTGAAATTGCTAACAATGTTATCAATTCTGCTTACTCCAAAACACCATCCAGAAATACATTTTTGCTTTCAGACATAATGATCATGAGACAAGATGGCACGAGATGAAGATATGTTAGTGGCGTACAAGAAAAACAGATCTCCTAAATTAGCATCGTACTGCTTCATCTGCTAAAGCCTGAAATAACTATAGAGAAAAACAATAATGTAAGAACCCTAGAAACACAGCCAGATGGGATGCTCTGAACCTCTGATCTCTGTTTCTTGGCATCAATCAGAGTCTGAGCACAGGGCAGAATAAATGGATGCATTGCCTTTGGTTACATTTGCGATCCTGCTATTTTTATTAATGTTTATAATAATTACAATGTATAAACTAAAGTAATGGTTATGCATTTATAAACATGAGATTGTTTCCTTTTGATAGCCAAAAGAAACCTTTTAGTGGAAAATAAACAGCCAATATTGGGTTTATCATATTATTTATAAGAAAATCGTCCACAAAGGCTCAAACCAGAGTATAAATGTCTTGGCCATTTAATAAAATGCCCTCACAATGACAGGAGGACAGGGCAGACCTCATCATTTCTGTATTTTTGTGCTAAGGTCCTGAGCACTGAAAGACCAGACGACTGTCTAGGTGCTCTGCAAGCGGGAGGTGTCAGTGAGTGGAGAAACAAATTTCAACCAAGTTCCTGTTCAGTTTCTTAGGCAAACACCTCTTTCTGACATAAATGAAATAAAGCAATTATAACAATGTCAGCAAGGAAAGGACTGAGAATGAGCCCCAGCCCTCGCAAAGAAGAGTCCTACAAGTATTTTATGGTTTTTGACACACAGACCAAACTGTTCTGTTCTCACCCAATGGTACAGCCTGCACACGGTGCAGGTCTGAGGGAAGAAAAGGGCCTCAACCCAATTTTCTGTGTAGCTCATTTTTTCTGTGTAATTCATTGTCACGTGGGCAGAAGATAAGAGGACTTGCCAAGGAGCTCACCAGGCCTATTACAGCCCTGAGATGCTGATGTGCTGAGATAGCCTCTGCTTTGACTCTTAAATTCAAACTGTGAGACTCGCTAGAAACACACACTATCTTTCTTAATGCCAGAACGATCTCTCCTGCATTAAACCAATTTCAAAGTTGTCATGACCAGGGCTGGAAATTCAATTTATTTGCTGTTGAAATGTCCCTTTTGAAAATGAGTGGTGCTAGATTATTAATATTTTGACAGCTTACTGACAGATTGGCTACACTGGGCAATTAACAGAAAGTCCTGTGGTCTAAAGCATCAACTGAGGCTGGGGTGAGCTGGTGTTGGACCAGCAGGTTCTTACAACCAAGATGAAGTGTTATGAAGTGTGACAATTTATGTGGCTTTTCCCACCCCCCTGTACCCACTGCTGCAGTGCCTACACAGTGAGAAGGAATGGTTCACAGAATATTCTTGGGAGGAGGCCAGCTCTGCTGCCCACTGGAAGAGCCAAAGGGAGCCCTCTGAGATCTGTGCCTCAAAGACCAGGCTCCAGCAATATTTCTGCTGACAAAGCTAGCAAAAAGGTCCATGGTGCTCCCTTAATATCTGCCAGGGTGACATTCAGGCGACACTTCACACCCCTCTGCTCATCACTCCAACCCCCAGTGAAGGTAGGTAGGTGCTATAAAGAAAGATTGTGGAGGGTGTGCAGGCACATTTCTGTGGCTTCTAGACGTTTATTCACTGGTTTTCTGAGAATTAAGAAAATCGACCAACTCTGCTGTGACACAATTTCCATCCACATATTGACCACAGTATCTATGCACAGCTGGAATGAGCTGACAAATCTCACAGCCCAAAACAACTCCACAGACAATACCAGGCTTATTAATACCTTGAATGGATTTCCATGGTATGTATGTACTGACAACCTGACTTGTTCTTTTTCTGTTAGTTTCCTTTTGATGTGAAATAACCCATGGACAATGCATAAACATTTTGAATGGTCTCAAACCATGACACAGCTCAGAACCTGACTGTTCCAGTGTATGCAGCCAACTGACCCATTGTAGCTGATGCTCTGCTTCCCAGGAATCAGACAGATGGAAGTATATCATAAGGGATTTTGCAGCAGTGGCTATAGTGAAATTTTTCACTCTGTTGCACACTTTGCTAGAGAACACAGATTAGCTTTGGCATCTGATCCTGTTCAGAAGCCAACTAATGACTTCAACTTCCAAACTAAGATAATATAGTCACTCTAGAGAGAGTAATATAACACACTAACTCTATTTGGCACAAGGCACAGTAAAGCAGGAGACCATTTTATTGTGGGATAGTATACAGGAGACTGTGCAAATGTCTTTAAATTATACGACCCAAAATCAACAGAGCAATCCAGAGTTAAAAATTACTGCTTTCCCTTTGTAGCTATTTATTGCAGCATGCAGGCTCAGTGAGATCCCGGTTTACAATCGGATCTGAAGGCATTTGATTATTTTTTACACAGACTGTGCAGGACCAAATGCATAGAGTGAAACTGTTGGTGGCAAGGGTTGGATGCTGGAGCTGTAGACGTTTCAGGATGGATTCAGTCTGGTCTAGCTGCCACCTGGTCCCATGGTCTGACTATCTAGTATTTTTTGGGCACTCCCAAGGAGAACTCTTCAGTTTAGTTTCACCCAGAAGTGGGGCTAGTTTGCACAGCCTGAACCACTCTGCAGTGCAAACCGAAGAGCTGTATGTGAAAGTGACTGGAGGGATTTTTCCAGAAGTGTAACCCTGGTCTAACTAAAGCACTAATCCCATGGATAGCTGGGATAGTTGGCCTAAGGCAGTGGGGTATAACAAAATAGGCATGTGATGATGTGAAATGTCAGTGTTCTTAAAAGGGGCCAAGGGCCCTGTATGCCCTCTGGAGAGCAGAACGTGAGCAGCCCCTGTAACCTGAGTGGGGCTGTACACAAGGTCTTCTTCTGCCATGTGGAGTTTACATTTCAGATTGTTCCTTTATGATCTCAAATGCCTCAGCCACACTGGATGCAGTAACACAAAGCCTTCCAAAAAGCACTTACCACCAACATCCACAAACAGCTTCACTGGCCATAGTAACAACAAAACAGTTGCTAAGCCTGCCTATTTGAAATCAGTACCTGGCTTGCAGAAAGCCTGGAGTTTACTACATATCATAGCTGGATTCTTCCAAGGTTTGAAAATATTTTCGTTAGCGTGATAAACTTTAAACAAATCTTATTTATATGTTCCAGCAAACATGCTGAGGGGGAAGGAAACCTCAGAGCTGTCCTGACTATATCTCTGGAGAAGAAACATGTCATTCCTGCTTTCTTCTGTGCTGTTACAGAACTGGAGGAGGGAAAAAGGCCCCACTGACTGAACCAAAAAAGCCCCACAAAAGAGAAACCATTTGCTTATGGGCACAATAGTCCTTTCTTACCATTTGCAGTATTTCTTAGTTTCCATCTGTTTTCATCAATACTAAATCCTGAATCATTAGTGCAGCAACAGAAGCACAAATGGATCCTCTAAGAATCACTAAAGCTGGACTAAATATTCTGTTCTAGAAATAAGCACTGATTCATTAATGTTTGTATTAAAATTGGTATGATTACTTCCATAACAGAGATGAAGGAGAAGATGAGAAGTCCTGTGGAAACATAACTTCTGGTGCTGGGAGAAACCCACAAATATAACCTGTGTCAAAGTGTCTGATTCAACTCAGCCAAAGGCAGAGACTTCATGCAAGCAGAATGATGTGGTAGAACTGTGATGATCTGCTCATACTAATGGACTTGAACAGTCACTTCTGCTCCCACAATCTGTGGCACTGGGGTCAGCAACAGGCAAGGTGTCCCAGCCTATCCTGTCACAAACAGCGTAGCCATGAATGACCGTCACCACAGAGCACAACACGGAAGTATCTGGAAGGTGAAAATCTGTGAAGCAAAAATTAAATCAGGCAAGTGGTAGAATGCTTATCAAATCATTGGGTTTTATTTACCAGTTCCACACCCCTGCATCTCAACTGACTTAGGGAAAGCATATTAGCTAACTGCTAATTCACAAATACATGCAACTGCACTTAGAGGAACATGCAGAAAGTAAAAGTACCATGGGGATCATTTTACTTAGAAGAGGGCAGTAAAAAATATGAGGCAAATGAGGCACAAAAGAAAAATAATGAGAGTTGAGAGATTTTGCTTTTTAAGATGGTCATTAAAAAATAAACTTTCAACTGACAAGGATGCTTTAAAAAGTCTGCCTTCTAAATTTAACTTTGATATTGAAAAGTCTTGGGTTTTGTTCCTTTGTTTTTCTCGTTAGCGTACATTTGATAAAAAAACCGAGGTGTGATAATCCTGGCGCTACACATTTTCAAAAGCCATTCTTTAGCTGCAGCCTCTTCAGAGGGTGCAGATAACATTTGCATGGACACAAAGCCCTTGCAGAAAGAATGTTCCTTAAGGGCAGAACTGGCTGTAGGGTTTAATATTGTAGGAACTGAGACTCAAAATCAGCAGCATTCACATTAATAGCCATTAAATTATTTATTCATATCAGGCTCTGGAAGGCAGTAGATAGACTAGGTTGCTCTGAAAGGCTCAACTCCCATAAACTTTGTTGCATGACTTACTTTCAGTTACCTTTTTGAGGAACATACATTCATTATTACAAGTCTTGGCACACATTAATGCCTTCGGTTCCTTCTTTCTCTGATTTTGTGAATGGGGAAAAAAGTCTGTGCACAAGTAATGTCCATACCCAGTAAGCAGATGCCATAGTGCAGCACAGTCCATGCTCCAATGCAGCAGGACAAAGAGGGTGCAGTGTGGAAGAAATCCCCTGAATTGTTTCTGTCCTTAACACAAAACAACAGTTCTCAACAAAGCTCCATCTATAACCTTCCCATTTCTTTCCCTCACAAATTACATGATCCAAAAAATACTACAAAGCTGTTTTGAAACATACCTGCTTCAACAGTTGTCACTTTCTATTTTTCAGCCAAAATCTAGCCCAAAGTCCTACAAACACAGGCACAGATTCAGGGGTCAGGGGTCTCAAGGGACTCCTGTGGAAAAGCTCTGCCAGGAAGGCAAGGGGGCTCTTCAAATTATCCAAGAGCCTGCACTCTTCCAGCCAGCTGCAACCTCACTGCTGGCTACCTCACAACCATGGGAAAAGCCATCTGAAAAGCATCACATACATCTTGTGAGGCCAAAGGGGCAAAGCAGCAGGGCCAGACAAACACTGACCTGAGCTGCTAAAGTTGCCAACAAGGTGGTACTCTGCACTAAAGAAGTTCTCAGCCTTTTTTAACCCTCACTTATGTCCTGAGCCCTACTTGACCTTGATCCATTTAATTACATCCATAACCAAATTACACTGTAGCAGAATGTAATTATGCAATCAAGTAATGAGCTATGGTTACACTCTTGGTCTTGTATGCAAAGCCACCTTTGAAGAGGGCGATGAAAAAAGTGATTATTGTAAAAAGTCAGCACAGCCTCATGTACTAAATACTGGTCATGATGCAGGGGAGAACATCTGCTGGCAACTTTGATCCATCAGCTGCTTTTAATGGGCAGCTGAAAACCTTCTCTATGCTGCAGCCTCACAGTGGGAGCCATGGGCTTCATCCCGACACCAGACATACACTCACGACAGGCACACTGTGTGACCTGTGGGCCTCCACACCTCTCCAGCCAGCAGCCTCTTTCAAACACACTTATTAAAACTGACTAAAGAACTGCTGCACTGCTGGCCACTGCCAGATTGGCAGTCTGGCAGTGGCTTACAATGGCACAAAGGGAAAGCTCCTCCTTGCTCTTGGCTTGTGCCTTCTGGATCCAGCAAGGGTGTCCTGGTGCTTAGGCAAAGCACCCAGCCTCCTGTGGGACTGCAGAAGTGTGGCAGGCATTCTGTGTTCAGAGCTAGGTGTGGAAGCTGGTATAGATCCCAAAGGACAGACAAGAAGGGCCTGAGCCAAGAGAGACTTTAGTGAAACATTACAGGATGGAGGATTTCTGGTGGGGCTCAGCTTGGAAGAGCAGCTCCAGGATTGCACTTTGCTGCCCAGCTCAGTAGACATTAGGTCTCAGCCCATGGAGAACTTACAGTTGTTGATATTTCAAGGTGTTTGGGAGAAAATGGCAAAAGAAAACCTGATATTTTATGAAGATAAGAAACTGCCAAAACCAATTCAGACCATCATACTTGCCTGTGTCATGCCACACTCACATTTACACAGGCAGCTCACAGAAGCAGGATCAAATCCATAATGCTGCAAGCAGGGTGGAGGTCTGTCCCTGTAGGTAAACCAACGGTGCCTATCAGCAGAGCAACTGAGTATTTCCATTTATCGCACTCACACAAGGCTCCATCAAAAAAGTCCCACCGTGGTGAGGAGGTAATGGACTAAGAGAAATGAGGTCAGTTGCATAAGATCCTTGAAAAGGCTGTGTCAGAGTCAGGATCTGGATTTTCTGAATCCTAGCTTCCACTGTAAAAGCTTTCCTCTACTGTATTCAGGACAGAACAAGAAGATACTGACTGGTGTGCCAGACAGAGCAGGACCCACTACCCAAAAGCTCCATTCCACATCACCTTCTCAGCCCAAGAACCCTGGCACCGAGGCACAAGGTTGCTGTGCCCCATCTTTTTTCTCTGTCTAGCAGGAGCAGCACAAGGTTTGGGAAAGTGAGTCACTGAGCAGTGATGCCGAGCACACGCACATCAAAGAGCCCCGAAAGGTCTATGGAAATGAATTCCCTATCGTCAGCAGCAGCTTCTTCCTTTGCAAAGATAAATAGCTTTTTATGCATGCAGTATATGTGCTAGCATGTACTCTCCAGCTGACAATGTTCAGCCTCCAGTGTAACTTGTCAAAGCCTGATATGCTTTCCCTTTATCAATGTGGCAAACTCCTGAACACCGTGTGCTCCAAGCAGTGGGCTGCTGTCCCTGAAGGCAACACAATGAAGCGCACTGTCATTCTTGCTGCTGCACTCTGACACACGCATCTCCCGGTGATCAAAAGCCAAAACAGAGGCAGATGCAGCTCACAGCTTCACCAGCACAACCCCTCTAACCTGTGATCCTCAAAAGGCCCTGAGATGGGGTGTTGTGGCATGCACTGACTTCATGTGAAGAAACCACAAGAAGTAATGACAGGTAAGGTGGCCACAGTGCTTCAGGGGCCTATTCCTGTTAAGAGTTCTAATTGTGCAATTTCTTGCTGTTCATTTTGAACTGAATAGGACTAGGCACATCCCAGCATGAATCATTCATGAAGAAAATTCCCCCAGCATTAAGCTGCTGCCCATCCCTTTGCACTGCTGGGACAAAGGTGAAATCTGTGCAGAGAGTGACTAGAATACTGTGGGATTAGGAAAAGTTGTGGCTAGATACTCAGAAATTGCTGAAACCGAACAGTTGATGCAAATCTGATGACTAGGGAGAAGCTGGGGATTCCTGAAGTGTATCAGGCAATCCCTCAGCTCCAGAAGCCGTTTGAAAGCTAAAGGTGTGCACTCAGGGACAGAGCACTGGGGAGATGTGTTGGCATTCACAAGCCATGCAGAACAACTGCACTGACTGCACTTTTGGGAGAAATATGCTGGAGACAGCAGGGAAGCACAGTGACTTCATCTTCATCATATCTGACAACAGCCCTTTCAGGAATGACCCTGCAGAGTGTTTCTTAGGGCAGTCTGGACTGGGAAAGGGATGTGCTCTCTCCCATGCTCTTCAGGATGCCAGTTTACTCTAAAATCCCCAAACAACTCTTCTCCTTTAGTCTCACAATATGGGCAATGCCACATCGTACCTACTTCTTCTATTTCCTTTAATTCATAACCTAAAATATTTTTCTTCCTCTTCCCATTCCTTCTTCTTTATCCTCTGCAGTTTTATTTCACCACAGCCAGCTTCTGTTTCTGAGACACAGCTTTAGATAACTGAGATAATCTAGAAATTTATCTACTCCGATGGGTCCTTCAGGCACAAGTCACAGGCACTATGCCCTATGAACATTTAGACACTCTCCCCCTCCATTTCCATTCTGATTGACTGCAAGAAGCAACTTCTCTTTGGCAACTTCCAACATACAGAAACATGAAATAGGAATAGGGCTTTTCAAGCAGAATGAGAAAGAGACACGTTGTTCTCCCATGGGAAATGCTGTTGGAATGGTAGAGCAAGAATGTAACCAAGGCCTTTGTCAGCATCTCAACCCAACACAGAGAGCCTGAGCCCAGCAGTCAGCAAGCCATTGTACTGTACACTTGAAAGTCAAGTTCCATGCACCTGGTTTCAGCACATCCATTGCCCTCCCTCTGCTGCAGTCCTGAATCATGGCAGAGAGCAATGACAGATAAAGGCCCCTTGGCTGGCAGCCTAATCCCACACAACAACACTAGAACTAGGAGCTGTGAACTGGTCCAGTCTGGGCTAACATGGCAACTTGTGCCCACCATGGGATGGCACTGAGGTCTCCCATCCCTCCCTTGCTCTCACATGTGTAGTTAATAGTACATGAACAGACCTTATCACCTCCCCTTAGTAATAATAGCAGAAATTTGGGAAAGAGTTTCTGCAGAAACAGATATTCAGGCTCTGCTCTTCTCAAGCCACCTTGAGAGCCAGCAGGGATCCTCCTGGGGATCTTCCACAGCCCTGATCCCTCTGCAGGCAATCAGAGTGGCCCTGCAGCGATGCCATCCCGGCTGCCCTGTGGGATGTGGGAGTGCTTGTCACACTGTGCTAAGGCTTATCCATCCCTGTCACTCCCCCACGGGAAACAGGAACACACACAGCAGGCACAGACACTCAGCATGTCCCAGCACAGCAGTACTGTACAGGTGCTGCAGAAAAACACTCGATGAGTTGAAAACATGCTGTATTTTAAATATTCTAAGCTGATTTGTATATACTGCGCTGCCTACACATGTGCAGCTGCTGCTTGTTTGGGATTTCTGCTACCCTGGATGAAACCTCAGCATTGGTCAAACCTCTTTCCTTCTGCCTAGGAGAAATTTAAGTGCTGAAAAGGCTGCCTCACTTCTGCAGTCAAGAACCTCTGGGTCTACCCCTCAACTTTTCCAAACTTCCTGTATGCAACCTTTGCAGCAGCTGGGAAGTGGTGCAGAAATCTGACTCTTGCCCAAACACGTGACAACTTATTGCTGTTGCTGTCAACTCACTCTTGAAAATAATTCGAACAGCAACAGTGAGCAACCTTGGCCAAACAGGGTAACTTCCATGAAAAGGCTGTTTCCAAGGAAGGACTAGAGGCAGCACACAGTGATTGATGGTTGGGAGCAGCCGTAGGCAGAAATTCATCCCCCGAGTGTGTCACCTTAACCAAAAGGAGTTTGCACAGAACAGTCCCAGTGCAAAGAGCTATCATTGCTATGAGGAGAAAAGGAAAGAGGAGGGGAGCAGAGCTCACAGCTGTTCTCCTTTGCAGCATGCACTCATGGCAATCCTGGAGCTGGAGAGCACTGTGGGAAGTCTCATGCTCACAAGGAGAAGACAATCAGAAATTGAAACACAGAAACCTCAAGCCTCCCTCCCCCTAGAAGATAAACCACATGGTTTGGCCATCTGGAATTGCATACACTACCCCACAACACCTGTACACAGGGAGTAGCAAAAGCATTTTTTTCCTCTTAGTAGGAAATTGCTGTTATATAATCACTCCCTCAGCTACTGGGCTTATGGTGTCTTTAGCCTAAAAATGCAACAGATACACAAGATGTGCTTGAAACACTCTAGGCAGCAGGGGTATCTCCTCCCTTCTGTTTCTCTCTCCTATTTAAGAGCAGGTCACCAGATAATTTCAGTAACTTTTGCTCATCAATTCCCACCTTATCCAAACAGCAGTCTTCCCAAGACAACCACACTGAGACTAGACCTTGGCCTCAGCAATGACAACATTGCCACTGTTGAGAGAAAGAAAGAGAAAGAAAACCCCTAACACAGTTTGGGATCCAGCAAATGCATTCAGATTCTTGTTTGCCATCTGTCCTCTCTTTATTAAAACAGATATGGTCATTTAGTGACCAAAAAAACCCCCAAAAAACCACTCAAACAAACCAACATCTGGGCAGAGCCTGGAAGACACAACAGCGACAACACAGGGAGGAGTTTGGCTGGTAGAGAGACAGCCTTGCATCCTGTCACATCAGGGTGGCTCTGTTAAAGACAGGGGTCCTGACAGCTCAGGGAGAAAGGCATGTTTTTAAAAGAGGCTGTCTGCACAGACAGCAATTTGGTGTCAGTGGGTTACACGGCTTGTGCTTTCTAGGTTTAATTTTGTCCAAATCCATACTCTCATTGAGAGGACTAAAGTGGTGCTGCAGCTTGTTCTGCCTGTGAGGATTTCATTGCAGCGTGCTTGGCTCGTTGTCGTTTGGAGGCACAGAAACCAAGGACCAGACTCCAGGCAATTTACAATGTCAATCATCTCCCCTGTATGTAAGGGAGCATTTAAGGCAATGACTCCCATTCCCCACCAATATTTTATTGATGTTATGAAGACTGGAAAAAACATTGGTGTGCATTGTCTCCATCTTGGAAGGGCCATCATGGTCCTCATGGGATTTGGAATGTTGACCTTGGTCTGATGGTGCCTGTGCAAAGTTGTTGCCTCTTTGGCGTTGGATGAAGGCACCAGAGGTTGTTTTTGGAAGGCTTTCACTTCTTCCAGGGAGAGGACAGGTAGTGGCTGGCTGCGCCTGGCAGCAGGATTTCCCTGCTATTATGTCAATGCCAATATAATATTAATTGCAATTTTCTGTGCGTCAAACAAGACAAATACACCACCCACTGATGGCTAAAACTTTTCTGATCTCCTCTGACCTTTAAGATCCCTTGATGAAACTTTCCTCTGTATTTTAAATGCTGCTTTTATATTATTGATGAACCCTTCAGTTCCACCTAGTGAAAATCCTTTAGACATCCAGAGGATCAGAGACTGGCTGTTTGGACAGGTGACAAACCCATTTCTGCTAAGCCAATATTTTTTAAATCAAGAGTCACCAAGCAATGGCACTAAGAGTGAAACAAGATGAGAGCTGGAGATACCAGCCTGGCTCCCAGCTGATTCCAAGTGTCCTGCCAGCCGGAATGTGCTCTGGTGCTTGATTAATTTAAACTGGGAGTTTCTGAAAACAAAAGGTGTCACACTCGGCTTCTAATCAGAGCACAGAGGTCTCACGACTGCTCAGCAGGCAGTGGACGCCCAGCTGCATTGCAAGATCTTCATTCTTCCAGGATCTTCTGCCAGTAATGTCATTTTCACTGTGTGGCTCTTTAAACCGAGACAAATAACCTCAACAGCAGGGCAAAAACCTCTCACAACTGTGCCTCTCAAGTAATTACTCCAGGGACCTTGGTGCTGTGACAGCCTCACTCAGGCACAGCCCTGGCAGCTGGTTTCTCCTGAGGGATGGAGCCCAGCACTGCCTGTCTGAGTACCCTGCTGGTCCTTCCTGCTGCTTTCCAGGGTATCTCTACCTGTCTGAGTTTCATCCAGACTTGGGAAGATTAACTTTTCTTTATCCTGCACATTCCTGGCCCCAGGCTAACCAGCTACCATGAAAATACAAACCGGTGGCTAACAGAAATGGTTATTACTAAAAGGTTTCTTGCTACATTACTTTTCCTACAGACTCTTATTTTACATCGAAACAGCCACCTTTCCAACGCATGCATGCACACTCAGTAAGCTATGAAAGTACAACTTTATTACCATGGATTTACCTCAAAGGGCAAAACTGAGCCAAAAATCAATTCAGGTCTGCTGACAAAAAGCAAATGCTAATACTGGTGTTAGGGAATCAAAATGTCACTCCTTAGCACCTGCATGAATATTAATAATTTCATTTTTTACATAACATTTTTGTTTCTTTTGCTTCATAGCTACTTTGCAGAGCAGCTTAAATCTTTCTAAGGTTGGTCTCAAACCAGTTCGTGCCCTTTTCTGTGCCAGATGTGCTTTCAGGTTTGAGGGTCAGAGGCCTTTTGCATTTAAATTGATTGACTTTGAGTGGCTCTTTTAATTTTATCATCAGTTCAGTAATAACCCTGAGGTTTAATGGCTTCAGATCTGTATGTGTCATATCACAGCGGATGGTCACAAGTGGACACTTGGCCCTGCATTTTTAAACCTAAAACTATCAGTCTTTTGTACTTCAATTACTGTCACAGCCAGACTGTACCAGAGCACAGTACATGCTTGGATGCCCATCTCCCAAGGTACATATTTAGCAGTTTCAACATGCAGTTCGTTCACTTGCTCAGGATATGAAACAGCTCTGGCACCTTAGCTCCAGCTGAGCATCAAAAGGGAATTAGGCACCTAAGTCATTTAAGCATGTCTGTAAATCCTACAAAGCTTCTGTAAGCATCTTTCCCCCTCCAAATACTATTGGAAATTGTTGCAATGTAGATGCGAAGTAGAAGATGCATAAAGATCTATAAGTACTCTTAACTATTAGTGCTATTAAAGACTTATAAGTGGCTATGCTGTTCTATATGCAGGGCTGATTAATAATAACAGGATGTGGGATGGGGCTTGAGTTCTAATGCAACAAAAAACATACAGCAAACAAATTTCTGTGTGCAAAACTGGATTGTAATTATTATCATGGCCCAAACTGTAGGAAAATCTTTGGCCTCATCTGAGAAACCAATCAGACTCCATGAGAGCCAGCTCATGGAAGCACTAAACATTTGTAGCTCTTTTTTTGCCTGGTCCTGAATGCCCTGCAGTGAGAGCTGGGAGCACATCATCTCTGCAGTGGAGGCATTAAACTTGGCTGCGCTCACTCTCACCATTTGAACTCTTTCAAGGGGAAATGTGCTGCTGTGATTAACTGGGGTTATTAACAGTGCTCAATGACTTGTAATGCCATTGGTAATCAAACAGGTCTCAAAATGTGGAAGAAGAAGAATTGAAAAGAATTAAAATACACAGAGTGCCTACAGCCTGCCATCCCAGGTCAGTGACGTGCCTGCGCCTACAGCCTGCTACGTATATATAGAAATTAATTCACTGACTGCAGATGCACAAGATGAGGATGGAATATGATTCCAAATGTCTTTGCTTAGAAGACACTCAAGCAGCCAAGCATCATTTTAATGTGGAAATACTGCTGTCATATAAATTACTGACTTCAGGGCCAGGAGTATCTCTAGAGATCTCAAATCTCTTGATCCGTTCTGAGGTAGTAGCAAATATACCATACCCAATCCTTACAGATACTTGCCTGACGTGATCTTGATGCCTCTGTGCCATACTTAACCTTCCCTCTTCTACCAAAAAAACCCAAAATAAATGCACTCCATCCTCCCAATATTTCATATTGTTTGCCTCAAAACAATATTGTTTTCCTCCTATCTCTTTCTTCCTCTTAGGCTTCTTTATTTTTTCAAGTTTTCCTGTAATTTTCTGAAGTACAGAACCCAGAATTATCTCCATCCCCTCACCTGAGGAGCAGAATAACAACCCTTCCTCCTAATGACATTCATTCAGAGCTGGACTGGAGAGAGCTTTTTTTATAAAAAGATTCCCAAGCAATCTTGACACGTTCTATTTGTGGTCTACTGTAAGTTCCCATTTCTTTCCCACAGTGTTGCTGCCTTCCATGTTTTTCATACTTTATCTGTGCACTTAAGTCTTCTTTCTAGAGCGTAACCCATAAGAAACTTGTCTTTACTGAATTCTAATTCTGCTCTATTGATTTTGAGTACTTCTCCCATGTATCAAGATGATACTTTAATTCAGGTTATATCCTTCAAAGTGAATCCCAATTTGGCACAAACAACGTATTTCTTCTAGGAGTACATACAGTCTCCTATCACATACACCATTAACGAAAATGTTGGCTTAAATCAAGCTCAACACAAACTGCTCAAGACTCCTCAGAGTCTGTGCCCCATTTAACTGCAACACACTTCTATACAGAGTGAATTCTTTCATTATGTGTCCTCCCACCTAACATTAAGTTAATCCAGTCCCGCTTGGTCCAGGGGTAGGAGGGGTGGGAGTTCCTTGTGGAGAATTCTCACAAGGTTCACTGATACCACAGTTACCACTGATACCACAATCCCATTCCTTCACTCTGGCCTGTTAGCTCAGACAGCTGCTCTGGCTCAGAAGGCAGGTTTGAAATGAAATGCTGCAGCATTTCCTGTGCTTTACACTAATGCAAGACCACAGTCCTGGAAGGAGCATGCAGACCTCCTCACCCTGCATGCTGACAGCAGTCTCTGCACAGATGCAGTGGGCCTGAGAGAGCCTAAGGCCTGGGGTTTTCAAATTTACATGCTTTTCAGGTATGTAACTCCTTTCTGTTCAGAAATACGAGTTTAGGCAGTTAATAATGGTAACTGGAGTGTGGAAAAATCAGGGTAAGTCTATAAAAATTGGATGGACTTTCATGCAGCTAATTTTTTATACAGCGCTTTTTTTCCTCTGCTCTTCAGCTGCTAAATAACTATTTCCCCTTGGAACAGCCCCTCTGTGTCCTTGCTTTCTCTTGCTTTTTTCTAACCCATCTTCAGTTAAATCTTCCCAATTCAGCTCTCCTTTGAGAGAGGGTTTGAAAGCTGCCTAGCTAAGTGATTTGCTCAAAGTGCTCTGTTTGACAGAGGTGGGCTATGAGAGCTGGGAGGAAGGGCAAGCCCCGAGGGGAAGCAGCAAGCAGGTCCTTGGAACCAGTTCAGATTTTGTTAATGAGCCTGGCAGGTAAATAGAAGGAGCCAAGAGCCTATTTGGCTTATCAGCAAGGACCCTTTCTAACCTCTGCTTAATTAGCTTCTATTGATTTTCAGGATAAGAAAAATTTCTATGAAAAGCTGAGCAATTTTAGGAGACATGCTGGACTGATGAGAAATTTGGATTCTTCCCCACCCATCACCTAAGATTCCTCTATTTGCATATTTTTCTCTCCTTGGCTCAAGTTTCACCTTTTTCCAGGGCTGAAGGTACAGGTGGCAAGCAGAAGGACTGAACACAGCAGAGAGAGACCATGTTCTTGAGAGCTGTGTAAGAGGAATCTGGGTGAGTTTCAAGCCCATGCAACAGGCAGTGTGGTCCTGCACCCAGCCCATCCAGGTCTGTAGATGAACTCGTGTCCAAATTACTTTAGCAAGGTCAGGCTGCTGAGCCCCAGAGCCCCTGGCCCCCTCGCCTGGGCTGTGAAAGGTGCTCCTGTGGCTCTGCCACACCATCACAATTAGCTTTGTGTTTCTTCAGGTCAAGCTCCTTGAAATAACCTGAATGTCACAGTGAAGCCCCGTGGTGATGGGTTTAGAGCATGGGATCAAGCACTGCCTGCTCTGGGTTACACATCAGCAGGATGTAAAAGGATACAAGACCTGCCAGGATAACTTTGGAGGACTGCACAAGGACTGAAAGAAACCACACCTGTCTCGCTCTTTGCTCTGTTCTGCCTCCTGGAAATCTGTCACTACCCCAACAACCTCAGGGGAATCAGACTGTTGACTCCAGAAAATAGCCTGGGAGAAAGTTACCATGCATCCAGTGCAAATGGCTGGGGAAACTGGGCCAGGGAACCATGGAGCAAAACTATCCAACAACACTCAGAAGGGAAGGGTTGGCAGATTACCTCAATCCTACCTGCTGCAGAGTATTTTTGTGTCTACTCTGAATGGACAAACTATGAGACGAGAAGAGATGGGACTAATGGGAGTTGACCGAGTCTGGTAGTTACTGTGCTTTGGTTTTTTACTAACATAAGAAAGCTGATTCTTGATGTGTTTGCCATACTAATGATGAGAGAGTCACCACAAATGACTGAATTTTGTGAACTCCAAAGCAAGGATTGATACACAGTAACAAAAAAATAAAAAGACAAAAGAGGAAGCTGACAAGACATGCTCTGTTCATTTACTTGACACGAGTAGTTTGGTTTTTAATTATGCATGCCACTGCCTCACAGGGTGCTGGGGACCATTTCACCACAGCTTATTCTGGAAAGTAATTTAATTCTCAGTAACAGGAATCCTCACTGCTTCTCTGCCACAGCTGCTAAATCCTCATTTTGAGACTGAAACAGGAACTATCACTGGCATATGAGTGGACAGGCTCTGTGGAAGTCAGGGAAACACATATAGGTACTCTCATGTGCTACATGAGCATTCACACAGTGAGCTACCTATTGGCCATAAGGGCTGTAAATCCAATTAATTGCTCAAACCAACTTCAGCCACTAAAATTTTCCCCTTTTAAGTGCACTAAAACATGTATTTGCACAGGCAAACGTGTATTACAATGTGTCTGTTCCACAAAAGCCTTGCAGACTTAAGCAGCAGGTGAATTATACCAATGAACCTAAGATGGCAGAGCTGCTACCTGAGAGCCCTGCAGTCAGAGAGGAGAGCAGGGAGCTTCTCATCCCCCACCAATCTGTGTCTTCAGCTGAGCCAACAGTGCCTGATGCCAGGCACTGACTGTCTGGGCAGAAGAGTAGGAAAAGCATGCTTTTTGAGCTTTTGATCATTTTTATCATTATCTGCAACTAGTTTTTGGGTTCTGTTGAGACCAAGAGGATATTGATTACTGAATCAAGGGCAGGGGAAGAAGGGAAAAATAATTTCAAAAATCTAGTGACATGATCATTTCAAATCACTTCCACCAGGCGCTGTGCTAATGAAAGATGGTGCAACCAGTTCAGCTCAATATTGATCCTGACAGATCAGAAAATCCTTTTCATGTCTAAAAAGGCATAAACTGTCAAAAACATCAAGGACTTCTTCAGACTGTATTTCCCCATTTTTGCTTGCTGTCAGGGAGTCCCAGTTAATATCCGTATTGGATACAGACAAGTCCAGACACAGATTATTTTTTTGCATGCAAGTTCTTTTGCCATAAATAGGACTTGCCACATCAGATATGACCAGGGGGCTTTCCAATAAAACCTCCTCTCTCAGAGCAGCACAAGCTGCTTCAGAGAGTGTGTAAGTGCTCCCACCAAGGCATTAAAGGTGTAACTTGCCTTGATGAAAATTTCCTCTGCAGCCTTAAAATTTAAAGGTTGGATTAAATAAAAAGTCACTGAATCAATTCATCTCCTGGGGAAGCCAAATCCACAGCAATAGCATTTTGGAACCTCCATGTCCTGCCACAAAGCAGTTCATTGCAGAAAAGGAGATTGAACTGATGCATAAAAAGGTAATAGATTTTTAAGTAATAGAAGGGAAGATAATATGGGCAATAAAGGGCCATCATAAAAAATGTCACACGCTGACCAAAGATGGAAAATGACACTGGCACATTTGCCCTGACATATTACAGCTGCAAGGACAAAAAACAACAAAAAAAGTGAAGAAATGTTACCACTCCATCAGACCCTGCCATTTGTGTCCACAGGACCATGACATGGCTCCATGTGGATACCCTCACTGCAAGGCAGCCCTGATCCTGCAGAACATGAGGCTGTGTCTGAGAGGTTCTCCCAAGCAGGAGTGGGATGGCTGGATTAACCTCGAGCAGCATGTTTGATGTGCATGGAAACCCTGCCAAGGCAGCCTGTCACTTATTAAGAACATTTGTCAAGGTTGTTAAACAAACTTGACAACAAACCCAGAGGCAGCAGCAGCAGAAGGGGGCCTGCGACACTCCCTGAATCTGCTTTATTAAATGTAGCCTCATTGGATTCAAACATCAAATGAACTGGCTGTGATCTCTCCCATCTGAGGGCTGATAGGAAGGGTTTCAGAATCACAGCCCGCACAGGTGGCTGGATGTCTCCCATGGGAAATCTTCCCAAATCCTCCCTGGAAAACTCCTACACATACCAGCAGGGCACTGTGTTTATTCACAGTGCCTTCAACTCTCTCCCTCTGGCCTCCCGTGAGTCGCACAGGGGCTTTGCAAGGAAGATGCTCCATCCCTTTTCAGCCTTTCCATCAGCAGGTGAGGACAGGCCAAGGGCAGGTCCCCAGATGTGCTCTCCAGGTTGGACACAGCCAGGATGGATTAACTTGGCAAGGAGGGAGGTCATATGTGGCAAGGTCTGAAATGCATTCTCCATGACTGTACATCCACCCTCCTGTCCCCATCCTCACCACAGCCACAGCCAGCCCTGCCTGCCTGAGAAAGGAGGGTTTGTGTCTGACCTGGGGACCTTCACAGTACATTCACACCTCACGTTCTCAAACAGTTCTTTGGTGAATCTAAAGAATGACAAATAAGCAAAGCATAGCACTGCCTAACAAAAAATTAAAAAAAAAAAAAAATTCAAAGCCTAAAAGTAACTCCTACCACTGAGAAGTGCTTCACGGAAATGAAAATATCTGCATTGTACAGAGTTACAGTGGGACATCTGTGGTGTGGGTCTGGGCCTCCATGCTCCCTCCAGGTTTGAGTTCTGTAGCAGAGAATGGGCATCCCAATCTCATCAGCTGTCCCCAGACTCTCATGCTCATGTGACATCAAGAGCTCTGTGGAACAGAATGATTTTCCAGCCACCTCTTATCACTTTGCTATTTGAAGTCTGGAAATCTGCTCCATGACAGGCAGGATGACCCCACAGAGGGAGGAGACTATGGAGATGGTCTGGGCAAAGATCTAAGCTGACCTACTGCCTTGAAAATGGGAAGAGAATAACGGGAGATGAAAACAGCCCTAACCATGAGAGTAACTGGACATCAGTCCCAAAGGATTCTCCTAATGTATCACACAGCTCCTCCTCAACATAGGCTGTTAATTGAGATGATATTTTTGGTTACTTTTCCTTTTTTTCCACTTAGCAAACAGCTGCTGGCAGTACCTATTAAGAGGCTTCCCCCAGCTTTACTTACGCTTTCATGTTCTATTCATAAACCTGTCACCAGCAAATAAGGAATGGTTACCTGCCCACTGACACTCAGGAAAACCAGGACTCAAAACATATGTGATACAGAATAGATGAAGTAATCATTTCCCTCCAGCAATATAGGGTAGGTTGAGAATTAATTAATTCATAATTCATAAAATTGTTTGCAGTGTATACATACATTCAGATTTTCTTTTTATTAGGGATTAATAAATATTGTAACAACAGGAGGCTGTCATTGGTTTAATTAACAAAACTTTTGGTATTCTCTTAGTCCACACAGACAAAGTTGAGCTGTACTTCTACAAAATTCTGGGCATTAGTGTGGATTATGGCTCGCTATATCAGCTCAGTTCTGTTTGCTTGCATGTGCCTGTCCTTGTTTCTCCTCTCAAATACAGCCTGAATGGAACCATTTTCATCAGCTACAGACAAGGAAATCAATGTAATATAGAATGCATGTGAATGATGACTGAGGAATTGTATATTTTATGAACAGAAGAGGCGGATGTATTTTTCTAGATAAAGGATCAGTCTGTGTTTGGAACATCCTGTTTGGGAGAGAACAAGAGCCACTAAATAATATTCAGTCAAAATGTTCTGAGCTTTGGTCTGCATTTATATAAAAATATTGTTTCTTTATGCAAAGTTTGAACGTGATGTCTCATTTCTATCCTCTGTAGTCATAAAATTAACACTGTTATTGTGGCCTTTGGCATCTTTTATTATGTCCTTTAAGTTTGATCTTTTACAGAGATGTTTTGTGGGACTCTGAGTGGATATTCTGTGAATCTGTATCTAATAAAAGTCAATGACATAGTTATTTGTAATCATGAAAAGTAGACATGAAGGACATGGTGTGTACCCTAACCCACCATTTGTTCCTAGGACACTTTGATGCCTCATTAGAGATGAGATCAAAGCACCTTATGTCTATTCCCCATTCTGAGACACTCCTTCTTTAGATCTCTTACTCATCTCAGCCCAGTTAAACCACTGTAGTGGTCAGTGGGTAATCTAGAGCCTCCATCAACCACAGGAATTGTAGGCCAGGTCAGATCACAAGGGGAACCAACTGGCTTTTCTTAGATTTGTGGCCATTATTGTTGAAGACTTCACGCATGCCGAGTTTCCCCCTGGCAGGGAACACCAATACCTGTGTGCAGATAGGTGTAGATCCACCACAGAGCACAAAGGCCTCTAGGAGAAGTGAGACAGAAATCACGACCTTCAATCAAGCTTAACAGGCAGCCTGACACAGAAAAACCTGCAGGACCCTTCTCACAATGCAGATAGGGCTAAAAATAAGAGAGATTATGGACTTCTGAGGGCTTTTCCATCCCCAGCCATGCCAAAGATCAAAGGCTGGGCTATCTCATCCCTGGGCAGCGAGAGAAACAATGTTCATGTCAGTGATGAATCAGCCATGAAAAGAGATACTGTTCTGTTTTGCTGACCTTTATTATGTATGTATGAGGGGGAAATGCAGGATGAAAAATTATTCTTCTTGACATGCAACTAAATAAATATCTTTGTGTTTAAGAAGTTCTTATTTTCTTTATGCCTTTAAGCTTGGACAATGTAAAACTAGCCAGAGTGTATCATGACTGGAAAATGTTCCTGCAATGCGTGATGAATCTAAAACAACATTGTGTATGTCAAATTGCCAGAATTTTAGGGATGGCTGCAAGAGAGACCTGCAAAAACAGGTGCTACAGAGCTGGGCCAAAGTGCTGCAGAAATCCTGGAGTGCAGTATAGGGGGAGTCCACATTAGCATACTTCAAATGAGAACTATATAAATTGTGCATAGCAGCAGCTCTGCAGAACCACAACATCTCTCTCAGTTTACACTTGATCACTATCACTATAATGGAATAGCAACTCTTTAAACAGCCTTTACATTCTCCAAGAACTCAGATTGCACTCCTGTCCGCTCACTTCCCCCTTATATTTCAAATCCAGGAGCATGAACTGAGTACAGATGGATGTGTGCAAGGCAGCTGCTCCAGTTTTGGGGGTTGTTGAAGGGTGACCCAGTGAAATGTGAATTTCCATCTCTCAGAAGTGCAAATGAAGTTCACATCGAAGGCAGAAGCAGGAGAGCCCTTCTCATCCGACCACAGTGCCAAAGCCACAGTAGGCTCCACCCCACTGTGCTGGGACACAGAGATGGTGTGAAGGGCAAGCAGAGTCAGGACCAGCACGGAGCAGAAACATAACCAGGACATGTATGCCCTTACTAAGACCATTTGGGGTATGATTTTTCTCACATATTAAGTAAAACAAGCTCTTCACACTTCTTTATCAGAAAATCTGCAGCAGTTTGATACACTCCTTGTGCTTTGAATAAGAAGACTCTAAATCCAATGGCTGGGTCAAGCCTCAAGAAGAGAACTGAATCACTGATCATTCAAATTAACTTCTTTTACTCATTTGAGGTCACCAAAGCTTTTTTCTCTTCCATTCTGTCCATTCACTTGAATGTTTTATATAACTCTCATTTTCACCAAGTGGGAGTTCTAGGCTCTTTATGACTACTTTTTAATCTTGTACTTTAAATAGGAAAGTAGTTTTAATGGATTAATGGGATTTTTGGCTAGCAGTGGATGAGAAGGAATAGAACACCCAGAGGGGCTGGTAAGATGGAAATGCAGGGAGGAAACACATGTCCCATCCCAAAGGATCAACAACTGGCAGTAATTCCAAGGACTTCCAGGAGCAGTAAAACATCTCCTGAGACCTCTATGAAAAGTACAGGTATCTCCTGTTATTTGGGCATTGGCATTAACATCTGTGGTATTACACACAGGTACAAAGAGACACAGAACCCAAAGCACAGTTTATCCTGCCTCAAGGCTGCCCTCCAGGCTCAGCAAGAAGGACTGATGGGGTGGTGCAGACCCTTGCCAACACTTGCTGTGTGCCAAAGGCATGGCCAGTCCACCATGGCAAGTGTCCTGCTGCTGGGACAGCACTTCCCTCTGTCACTTGGTTTAACCTCAGAGGGAGAGGGAGCCCCACGCTGAAAAGTCTATTCCAAGAGCTTCTGCAGTAAAGGTAATGTCAAATAATAAATAACTTCTGCAAATTGTGTGCCACTTTAGTAATGCTCTGCTTGGTAACTTATACCAGGTACTGCTCACAGGGTGAAGAAAGATTAACAGCTCCAGTTTATTGAGGACAGTCTTCAGGATGTGTCTATTTGCCACTCCAGGCACCAGCAGTGGCCATACCTAGGAAGACAACATTGTTCCTCCACAACAGTCAACATCTTTTTGTTTTTCAGTGTTTCTATCTCAGCCTTGACTTTAGACTCTCAGTGCACAACACTGTCCTTTCCCAATACCATCTGACAACTGGATCCACAGATAAAACTGTCTTTTTGTCACGAGTACAAAGAAAATCTAGGAAATTCCCTTTATTCTTGAATTTTCATGGGGAAAAAGAAAAAGTCTTGAAATAGCCAAGGATGAGTTGCTAAGGGAAGAAGAGGAAAGTAATCCCAAAGAGTATTCCAAACATTTTCATTACTGACAGCTTAATACTGATTTTAGACTAATTCTCTATATGTAAATGAAGTAATTAAAATCTCCCATTCTTTGCAATTAGTCTTTTATTGTATTTTTTTAATAAGCCAAGCCTTTGAGTCTGGCAAGAGTAAGAGGTGATGGATAAGAAAGATGAAGGAGTTTTATGCTTCAAATGCTTCACTGAAGTATCTCAAACAAACTGAGGTACAATGAGATCCAACTATAAATCCTCATCTATGTCTCAAAGGAGTATGATCTAAATTAGTTTAGCAGCTTTTTTTCCATCCAAAAATTTTGCTTTTACCTTTCTTTCACCTTTATCTTCAGCCTTAAGAAATATAAAACGTTGCACAAGATTTAGTTGCAATAATTCTTTGGATCCAAAGAGGTAGTGGATGCTGAAGATTGAACACAAGACAGTGGGACTGAACCAACAGCCTTGCTAGGAAAAGTTTCTTATTCTGGAAATGTCTGGAATGTTCTCAGCTCAAAGCAGGGTGAGATATTGACATATTAAGCAGTCAAAAAAAAAAAATCAGGAAGGGGAGAAATGAAAGTGGAATCTGTCATAGCAGAAAGGACATTTTCAATCAAATCATAATGTTATGACATATCAATGTCAAAATGAAAACTTTGTTTCACTTCATCTAATTGAAATATTGTAACATCTCATCAATTTGTCATTCTCCCTTTGAAAAAGTCTGGTTCTGTGAAACTCAGATTTGCCAACTAGAAAATGCATTAGATAATTGTTGAAGTAGCTGCCTGCACTACTACTCTGACCTGTGGCTTGCCCTGAGCACAGCTTCACCTGGCACTGGTGCCTGTCACCTTCAGATCGCTCCAGTTTTCATGGGCCTGCTTAAACTGTGAGCTTAAAATGGGCTCTTGCACTTCTGCAGCATCTTTTGTCCCAACATGCCTCATCAATTACACACCTTCTCATGAAATGCATCCCTGCTGGATGGAACATGACAGTAACACATCCATCTATGGTGTAGTCACTTGTACCTTCTCAGGCCATTTACAGTTGAGGGTGAAGTGCCAGCTGATCAGAAACACGTGGAACATTTACCTAAGCTGGGACAAGAGGGCGTCTGTGTTTTCATCATACCCAGGATAATATAATTATATTCTGTGAATATGTTGTATTCTATTTGTGTCCCTCACTAAACCCAAGGCTGCCTGTAAAACGAATGGAGCCTGTGTTAATATTGTATGACACAGAACATTAACGACAGAGAGAACAATTTCAGTG
This sequence comes from Pycnonotus jocosus, assembly GCA_013400435.1. Taxonomy (NCBI): domain Eukaryota; kingdom Metazoa; phylum Chordata; class Aves; order Passeriformes; family Pycnonotidae; genus Pycnonotus; species Pycnonotus jocosus. The sequence continues at coordinate 302,598 of VWYP01023538.1, read as the reverse complement.
TATCCTATGCAGACTGATTTGGAGATAAAGTTCTCAAAAGCCAGTCTGGCAAATACAACATCCTTTTAGTGTGTATTGTAAAAGGGCAATAAATTACAAACATCAATATGGATAGTAGAAATTGGAGCCTGTGGGGCAATCTTGTACTGAATTAAAACAAATATCTCCTTGACTACAGCTGAGGGAAACAGCAGTGGCATCATATTTCATTTTAATAGACTGCAGAGAGGTTTGCTTGGGGAGAAATCAAAGTGACTTGATTATCCCATCGTGTTAACTAACATCTTATCACACTCAGGCTCTGTCCCTAAACCAATTTAAAACCCTGCCATAAGAGGCTTTCCAAAGAGAGATCTGGGCTAAAAAGCATTCAGAATAACCCCTCTGCTTTTACCCTTTATCCCATGGTGATACAAACATATGTCCAGGTAGCTTTAGGTTCTGTAGCAGAAAGAGGGCAGAGGAAAGGCAGTAAAACAAGGTATTTGCATATTTTATATGCAGGACCTGATGCTGGCAGCCTGAATTCAATCAAAATTCTGTTTCTCAGGATCCTGTGAGGACCTGGCTGCAGAGTTTGGCCAAGGTTCTGTCCAAAACCCAGCAACATCTTTGACTAAAGCTCTCCACCACCTCCTCCCAATACTTTTGTTTTGTGTCTTCTGACTTCCCTTGTTCTCCAGGCCAATTGCAAGCCCAGAGCAGAAAATGGACTTAGGCATTCTCTCTGCTGCTCATCTGCCCATCTGCATGCTGCACAGACAAACCACTCTGCCTTTTAGTTCTCAGGGGCTTGTGACTGAGATTCACAAAGTTCTGCAGCTGCACAGGCTGGGGCTGGTTTCTCCAGGAGCCTGATGGACCTTTGCAGCAGGAGCCAAGGAAGAACTCTGCTTCCCCTCTGTGCTCAGCTGGCCACCAGAAGCAGACATCCATGGAGGAGCAGCTCACTGTTCTTCAGTGGAACCTCCCATGCCATTCAGTCTTAATGCATTCATACAGCAAAACCCAAGGAAGTGTTTTGTGATGATGAGAAGCAGTAAAAAATATATTGCTAAAAAAAATTAGCATTTGACAATCACTTTTAGAGGACAAAAGGCAGTGTTATGGGCTCCTATTTCTCTCCAAGAGGGAAAAAAGAAATAAGTGAAGGAGAAAGTTTTACACTCTCATACACTGAGATTTTTAGCCTGCAATCTAAAACTCAAGAAATGAGCTTCTCCTCACAAATTAACATCTTCACTTGCCTATTTTTTCCCCCAGAAAAACTTCACTTTGCCTTTTTCACACAGCTCGGCTCCTTTTGCCACCTGCAGCAGTGAAGGCCAAATGCATGGCTAGTCCTGACTCTGAGGGAGCAGGAGGCAGCCAGGGCACAGGTGGTTCCTCCATGCCACATCCTGTCAGCTCATGTACAGGAAAGACAGGCTATGTGCCAGCTTCCATCACCATCTTTCTATACATCTATTTTGGTTCTTATGCAGCACTCATAACCATGACAACTGCCTGCCCAAACTATCAGACATATGCAGAAGCTGTCTGGTTGTCTTGGCAGCGATGTTCCCAAAGTGGAGACCAACGGAAGGAGAGCCCAGGCTGAACTGCCCGAACTGCCCTGCACAGTTCAGCCCATTTATAATGAGGAAAGAGAGTGGAAACAGCTCTGCTTTTCCCACTGCTGTTATCCCACTGCAACGCTGGCTCCCTGCAGCAAGAAGCAAGCCATGAGCTACTGTCACAGCAAAGCTCTTCCAACACTTTTGTGCAGCCTTAGCTCCGCTCATCATCACGACCAGGATGAGTCACGGAATCTCCCCCTTGCAGAACGTTTTGGAAAATATAGGAGCAGGCCAGGACCAAGGTCTCTTGACAGCAACTGGAAATAGGAAAGTACCCTATATTAGGCCTCATCCTGATCTCCAGCAGCTAGCAAATGCCTTAAAGCTCAAAGCATTTTCATAGTATCCTGTGATACAGCACTGAGGAGTCCATAGCTCTTCCTTACCCCAGCTTGTAAGTTGAAGATGGACTTGCAGAAGAGCCTGCAACATTCTCCCTGCAGCCTCAGGCAGCTTCCCAGCTGCTGTAAACTCACAGTCCCTTCTCTTTGCTACAGTCATTGCCCCTCTTCTATTATCACATTTTCGCACACATCCTATTGGAACATGAAAACTCATATTAAGTCAACGTTATTTTTACAAGGCAGAGCAAAGCCAACTCAATAAACTGTCAAGAAACTGAGCAAGGAAGGTTGTACATGACTAGGAGGGATAAACTTACTTTGTCCCATACTTTCTCTTCCATCTGTTGAGCAAGGATAGGCTAAACGGACATATGGGCTCCAGGACTGATTGGTTCAATACACTTGAGGACATAGGCATGCATGACACCTGGTGAGGATGGATTTCTTCTATTCCTGACACCATCACCGGGAGAAGTGAGAAATTCTATCTTGCAAGACTTAGATGGACTTGATAAATGGCCTGGAGTTGCTATCCTGGACATTCTCAGTTAGATTTGCTGGCACAGCCTATGCTGTCAGGGACGACATTTTAGAAAATGGGATGGTGATCCATCAGTTTGGCACTGCCACAAATTTTGCTCAAATCCAAGCTGGGAGGTGCAGGAGTGGGCCAGGCGATGAGGCTGAGGTGTGACAGTGCTGGGGACTACCCGCACACCGCACGGGGTTTGCTGCACACACATCTTGGGAGCTGCTTTCCACTTTGTGATTATGTTCAGACCCTTCTGAATACAGAACAGATCCAGGGCGTTAAGTACCAGGGTACTCCTGGTGTTTTGCACTCTCTTAGGTCTCATTTATCTAATGGTGTTCATCCGTGCAGTGCTGATGCCTCAGAATTACATTGCATTACCAAATTTTGCTGTTGTAGGTGAAACTATTATTAAAGTTGTCTGACAAATCCCGTGATAACCCCTTTTTCACATGCTCATAACTCTGCCAAGTTTTAACCATTAAACTGATAATTTCAACTATTTCAAGATGAATTCACCTGGAAACTTTCAGCAATGACAGCTCAGACATTTACATGAAAAAATATAAGAAAAATATGTTAATTCTGGTGACGTTTTTCCACAGAAACATCCCTCATCCTCATTCTTCAGAGTAAAGAATATTCACCCAAGCTTTAGCTAAGCTGATGATCTGTGAAAATGAGCAGTTCACACATGAGTACAGGGGAGATGTGCTATAGTTCAAGAGCTGTTATTTCCTACTGATTCTGTCCAAACTGAATGCATTCCAGTGAACAAATTCCTGGCAATTTCAACTCTGGATGGTTACAGGCTGTGCCAGGACTGCTTTGAATTGACAGCAGAGAGATTTCTTTTCATCCATCTTCTCTGCTGGATCCTGACAAAATAGATGAGTTGGCCAATTTGAATACAAATGAGAGAAAGTTGGACCACCAACCAGAGAGACAAAAGGAAATGTGGGAAAAGGAAGAAGGCAGGAGGCAAGCTGGCACTGAATGGGCAGGCATCAATAAGAGGAGATACTAAGATTATCCAATTTCAGCAAGTAAGACGAAGGAAGAATTAGTACAGACTGCTAAGGACAAGAAACCAAACCTGTGGGCAGACAGGGCTGTGCTGGAAGGGAAGACCACTGCCTCCCTTACTCCAACCACTGATGCCTTCCATGAAAAGGAGCACTTTCCCCAGGAGACACCCAAACAACCCCATCCCAATACACCCTTCTTTCTGCCTGGTGGTCCTGGGGACTTGTTCAAGCTTGTGATCCACTGGGTATTCATTTACACAAAGTGGAAGTGTGGAACCAAAGTACCAGGTCCCGAATTCTACTGTTTCACATGATCTGCTTGGAGATGCAAGTCTGGATACTCCCAGTAAACAAGGATCTACCTTATCCTGCTAATGAGCTACCCAGCAAGTAAGGGAACGCTCTCATAAGCTTCTCCTCAAGATTTTGGTTTTAATCTAGTTTTGTAAAACCTTTTTCTATGTCAGGTAAAAGAAGAAATGAAGTGTGAATTCTCATCAATTCACAGAACAGCAACAGATATCGAGGATGAGAGGCATGCATCTTTAAAATTAATATCTGTTCACCTTCAAGAATGACAGTGAACCCTTACACAAGTTTCTGGGGAGGAAGTCCAGAATCCACACATGATTTGCCTACTCATAAAATCAAGCTAGGACTGAGCCCATCACTCCTGCTCACAACTCAGGACCTTACCAAGGGAACATCACCACAAACAGCTTCCTCCAGCAGAACAAACTTTGCCATCCAGCCCCTTACATACTCCCAACACAGAAATGAACTGCAGAATACTCCCAGATGAGCTGGATGTCACATTTCCTGTCTTCACTGGCTGTTTTCCTACACAATTAACTCACCAGGTGGATATATTAACAAGAGGAAGAAAAACAAACCAAGCTGACTTAAGTACAGTAAGTAGAGCAGGAAATCGGTACCCATAAGCTCAGCAACTTGCAGAATATTAATCACCAAGCCACAAGTGAGACAAAAACATCATAAACATCTGCATTTCTCAGCAAAGAGTGAGGGAGCCACAGAAGATGCAAAGAGATGAGCAGGTGATAATGTACATTTAGCTTTGGGAAAAATTAAGCACTGCTCTTGGCAAAGGATGTGCCACAGGCACAAAGGGCACTCACTGGGCACCCAGATGTGTCCTGGAGACAGCCAGGGCATGGCTAGAAAAAGCCCCTTAGTGATACATGTGTTTAAACACAGAAAAACAACCTCAGACATTTTCAGAGGCTTCCATTGCAGTGGCCTTTGGTAGCCCTATGATCCATGGTTTATAATTTCCCTGCTTTTGCCTGTTCTAATTCACAGGCAGCATCCTACAGAAGCACATTTATAAACACTTCTGCAATTTTCCAAGGGAATACTTGCAGGGTTTTGGCCATTTATAATCTGCTTCTCTCAATGTCATTAATAAATGACTTCCATTTTAAAAAACCAATCTCACCATAACTGGACTTCTGGCAATAAAAAATTACTGTTCTAAGACAGAGGTAAATTACTAGAGGACAAGTACCCTCCTAGTCCACCACTGCCCTATTCCTGGCAATATCTCATCATCTCTGTCACAAGTTCATCAAGTTTCACTTTTAAATGAGTTATTGGATTGGATTCACTGCCAGGCAGTGACCATTTGTTCTTGTGCCAGCTTTGGCCTTCAGCATAAACATTGCTGGTATTTACCCCCTTCGTGGTAATTTGTACAGTAATTATAATGCATTTTCATCTTCCATTTTGCTGGAGACTAAACAAATCATTTGAAAGCAGATCATATGAAAAGATTCTCTTTGAATTTGCTCAGCCCAACCTTTTTAAATACAACTAATTCACACACAAATAAGACTGAGTGTCTGTGGTGATTTTTTTAGCATTTCAGTATGTGTTCAAATCTCTACAGCTGATCTGTGCCTATTAAAACTTGTGTGGTTATTTGGCATTTTCTGAGTTGCACTTCCCTACTGGTTCACAGTTTTATAGCAAACGTAAGACTTCAAATTCTTATTACTGGGCCAAATTCTTCAATATTTACATAACGCAACAACTTCTTGTGTCACTGATGCTTCACCAACTCCAGCACCTCAGAATTACTCCGGTGTTTCCTACACAATGCTCCAGTTGTCCCTTGCAGTGACAGCATCTCCCAGACCCGGCTTTCCACATGCTTCCCTCAGTTAAACTTCAGCAGCTTTGCAGCCAGGACAGGCTCACCCTGCAGCACAGCCTGTTGTCAGCTCCACTGCAGGGATCCTCCCTCCCTTTGCAGTCCTCTCTTCTGCTAATCCTGCCCTCCCAACTGCACTAGTAACACGTGTGGCATGACAGCAAATGCTCACTGAAATCCAGACAAATCAGATTTACTGCATTCCCCCTGTCTAGGAGACCAGTAACAGAATAATCTGCACAATCTACCTTTATTAAACTCAGGTTACATTTTATCTCATCTCCATGGTTTGAAACTATTCTTCCCTTTCTGGATTACACTGAAGCCAAAAGGATGAGCCTCTATATGTTCATAATGTTTATTTTGTTCATTTTTAAACAAAATTTCCCATATTCTGCAGTATGAAGTACTTTTCCACGTACCCTTCATGAAATGATCAGATGTCTGTGTGTCAACAGACTCATGATTTGGGATGTCAGATCCTTCAGCAGTCTGGGGCACTGTTTCTTACTTAGATGCAATTGCTTCATTCTGCTTCCCTAAACACTTTCTGCATCCTCTCTGGCAACAGATTACGTGATGAAAAGCACCATTCCTTCTGTTTACATACTAGTGGCTAAACAGCATTCCACTTACTGTTTTCCATTCTGTGGTTCTTTTTCTCTCACTTCTTTTGTTTATGGTCATCTCACTCCTCTCCGTATTGGTAATTCTCATTTCCCCCCTATGCTTTCTGACCAAAGAGCAGTACCTTTCCTCACTGAATCACATTTTGCATTTTTATGGACTTCCTGCCTGCAAACATACAATTTTTTATCTTTGTGGGGTTTTTTTTCTGGGATTATTATTACTATTATTATTATTATTATTGGTTGTTGTTGTTGTTGCTTTCATTTTTAAAATCTCTTAGACTAAATGTCTGGTATATTAATTCTACAGCTTTTTACCTCTCTCATGAAGAAAAAATAAAAATATCCAGGCCACTTTTGTATTCAAGTCCAGAGTTTTACAGCCTAGTTTGCCTCTATAACTAGTTTTCTTCACTTTTATGGAATAATAAATCTTAGTTACAGTTGAATGTTTAGCCTTCCATCTAATTTAAATTGAAACAACTCATGGTCTCTCAGCTGAAGGTCACTTTCTATGTCTAAGACTTCTATAATAATCTCAATATTTTGCAAATCTGCACTGCTTTTTCTTACTTTAATAACTATTTGGGCAAGAAATCCATGAATTATCACATCCTGGTAAATCTGTGCCCAGCATTACTAGCAGTATTTGTTCTCCAACATCTATTTGGAAAATGAAAATCTTTCAAAATGACATAATTTCTGATAGTTTTTATCTCACCAATAATGTGACTGAGATTTGTGGGTCTCAAATATGCCTTAATACAATGAAACACATTTTTTGTGTGTGATTGAGTTTAACCTAGAATAATTTCATCACAAAATTACAGCCAAATCTCATTAAAGCAGGCTGACTACATATCTCTGCACCTCTGCCTTCAGCAGAGCTCATTTGAAAAAATTCTGACAGGCTGGATCCTGCTTATTCCTGCTGAAAGAGGGAATTATTTTCCCAGTTAATTCCAATTAAAATAATTAAATCATGCAAGCTGTTATGCCCTAGCAAAGTTCTGTATGCAGAAGTGTTAGTGGTATCTTTGGCTGCTAAAACTGGGAATGAACCAGCGCTGCCAGGAGCAGAGGGAGAGGTCCCCACCCCATGACAGAAACCCCTGTGTGCTCCTGCTGCTGGAAATCTGCTCCGAGTCTCAGGGCAAGGATTCCTGCTCCTTGGCACGGCCACTGATGCAGGAGCAAAGCAATCCAGAGCCTCCTTGTCCCCCAGTGTGCTGCACAGCCCACTCCCACCACGCTGACAGAGATTCAGACCGCCTCGACCAGAGCTGTGTGAGTAATTTTCACTTTCCCCTGGTGAAAATAGAGCTGGGCTTGTCCATCCTGCCTTCCCAGGGAGATGAAGAAAGGAGGTGCTGAGGCATCAGCCTGAAACACGCTGCTGCATCTGTGCTGATGGGCTGCTGTCAGGCTGGGACAAATCCTTGCGCACATCCCTGCTGCTTTTTTCAGGTTCCCATGTGCCCTAAACAGAGAATTCCTGCCCCCAACGGGAAGCAGGGGGAGCAGAGGGTGTTCATAGTACAGTCGCTGCTGCCTCAAGTACCGTGATGCTTTCCCAAGCAAAGCAGCGGCACAGGAGGCAAGAAACAGGCAGCAAGTGAGGGGAAGAGTTAAAAACCCTAATAAATGGAGGCCACAGAGCCTGCACCCAGAATGGTCACAAGGAGATGCTCACGACCTCCAGCCAGGAACGGAGCAAAAGGAAAACAATGACACTCCCCTCCCTCCCACAATGGAGCCCAAGAGTCAAAAATCAGGAATACAGCACATGCTGTTCCTCTAATGAGCTGGGAAAACATAAACATTGCCTAAGAGCCAGAAGTCTAGAAGCTCCTTTAACTAGCAGATTTTAGGATCAGATGTACTTACCTTAGACATCCTCAATTAATCCAAAATCTAGCAGACTAGAATGTATGCAGCACAAACCAGAGACAGTGCTTCCAGGAAAACCCAACAGGTACAAAAGCTGGGTTAAAAGAACACTGTCACTGCTGAAATGAAAAGCTGCCAAGAGATCAGAGAACGGAGCTAGGATGGAAATGCTGCCAGCACCCTTCTCGCAGGATTGCTGCAGGCTCTCCTCACGTCTGTGATTGGACTTTACAGCAAATCCCAACTTCTTTTTCCAGAGACGATGCTTAAGAAGCTTCAGGGCATTTCACTTAAGCATCTTCTACTAATGGTCAATTTGTGAGACAGACAGTTAATTAACGCACACTCAGTGGAAAATAAAAGCTTTCTCTAGCTTCCAAAGTACTTTGCAAATGAGACGGCTTTTTCCTTCTCTCACAGCAAAAATGTCCCTTTTACAGGGGTATCAAAAGAGAGGGTACTACTAACCCCTGTCTTCCCACCCCTTGATTATGGGCAGGTCAAAGGGACACATCCCTAGCAGTGCAAAGACAATAATTTCAATCACATACCTGTATTTATATCCACTACACACCTGGAAAGCTCCATTTTCCAGCTAAAGTCACTGAACCAGTATACTTCCATCACCAGGCTGGAACTTCCTATGTAATTTGCAATGTTTTATGTTCATTGCTGGTTTCCTGAAAACGTTGAAAACATCCCCCTTCTCAGCCAGTACAGCACATTACATGCTCAATTTTCTCCCTTAACAAATGCCAATACCTTTTCCTCTCTTAACATATCCCCTCTAACTCAGCCCTCAGCCCTAGAATTGTTTCTGCTGCCCTTCTCTGAATTCCTTCCAATCTCTGAGTCATAAAGGAGAATTTATTGGACAAAAGATCCACTTTTAATAATGCCTTCTGCTGTATAATTTCACTGCTGAAGCTAACTCAGGCACCTTCTGTCCTGTTGGACTGTGGCTTGGAACAATCATGACAGCACGTCTGGAAGAGTTCTGCTGAAAAACTCACAGTAGCAAAAAATGTCAGATACCAAATAAGAGGCAACACCCATACAGAGAACTTGGGTGACTGGGGAAACCTGTCAGGAGGAAAAGCAGGGGGACAGCACTACTGCCTTTAATAACTTTTGCTTTGTAGGTCTATACACAAAAGTTAAAATAACTGCACGCCCTCAGCCTGTGACCCCTGCACCCCCCCAACTACATGAACGTGGGAACAAATCTCCAAGTTGTAATAAAAACTCACAGGTGGTTTCTGGAAACCTTTTAATTAACACTGCAGTTTCCAAAAGGAACAAGACAATCTCTCTCCCTTCTCAGTGAGTAAGAGCAACAAACGAGCTCCCTTCAAAGGCAGATCATTGGGAATGTTACCGCCTCCTTCTGAAATGAGAGGGCAAATTAAGTGGTAACATTTTTATTACCGATGGTCCTCTCAGAGCTTCTGCAGTGTCTGGGAGGAGGGCTGGGGCACACCAAGGGAAGCAATGCACAAAGGAACATGTTACTCATTAAAACAGAGTATTGTCGAAGAAATGGGAATGCTCCATGAACAGTGTTGGGCAACAGGCAGCTGTACGAGCTCCTAGACCACATATCCCTGGCAGCAAACATTCCTTAGCACACAGAAACTGGTCTCTCTCTCACCCAGTCTGTTCAGACTGAATTTCTATACTGGCAATAATGACTAATAGTCTTTGTCAGCAGTGAGTGATAACATGTCCTGGATGCAGACATCAGCCAAGAGGTGGAGATTTATTAGGGTGGTATTGAGTTGGACAGAGAGGAATATGGACATGGCGGTGATAGGTTTTGCATGACATAATGAATCTCTTCCACAAGCCACTTTCTCATGCCCAAGTCTTCTCTGTCCTTCCTGTCACTTTCCTCCTACTTCTTACAAAGGAAACTATTAACACAAATGCAAGCATGCACAATTTTTGGGGGCAGGAGACTTTTTTATTGTTGTTTTTTTAATGGCAACCAGATTGTTCCTTCAAAACAACCATGACTTCCAGCAAGTTAATAGCTCCAGTCTGTATCTGAGTGCTTTATTAAAACTGCTGTGTCTTCCTCTTTTTTTTAATCACCTAAAGGCTGATGCTGCAATACAAAAGACATTCATGTAGCATAATGCAGAAAGAGGCCTGTATGCTCCTGAGACACTGAAGACTGATTATTACCTCTCTTTTTGATTACTGGCTTCCCTGGTAAGTGTTGGTGGTCTGAACTTTTCTACTGGAATATTTATGCACTAGTTTATTTTAGCAGGTTGCTTTGCTACTGTCCTTCTTTCCCCAGGTCTAATCTCGACAATGTATTTGCATTTGCACTTTAAAGACATCTAAAGACATTGAATGGCTTTATTCTACTCTGTGGTCTCCTAGCTTCCAGAGCCAGGAAACCATTTCAGCTGAGTCTTTCAAACCATCTCCAGAGGTATCTGCAGACCACTAAAACATACCAGGGATGCCAGGAATCAAAGAGGGAGGAAATCCCTCCAAGGAGGGAAATTCCACAACCTCCCTGGGCAACCTGTGCCTGTGCTCAGCCACCCTCACAGTAAAACAACATTTCCTGGTGTTCAGACAGAATCTCCTATGTTTAGTTTTGTGCCCACTGCCTTCAGACCTGGAGCCAGATGAAAAATCCCTCTTTGCCCTGTTGTTTCCTAGGTCACTGGGCTAATGCCCCCAGCATAAGTGACATCAAAAGAAAAGACTGTGTGAAACATGATGAGATAGGAAAGAGAGTTCAATAGTTAAGGCAGGAGAGCAATGAGTTTTCATCATGATTCAAAGAAAATTCTCAGGTCTTCCAAAGACTTTTTCCACCCCACTGCTCTTAGACCCTCTTGAACATAGGTTTCCTTCTGCAGGGGGTCCATCTAGATGAGTATTTTGTTGCTGGTAGTGATCAACACTGGCTATACTGGTAAAAGTTTAAGAACATTGCTGAGAGCCCTGAATCTCCAGCAATCCGTGGTATCCTTCACAGCCATCACATATTATGTGAAGAATACTTTTTCCTGTTTTAAACCTGCTAATACTCTCTTGGAAAATGTCAGAGATACTCAGATAGCGAGGCTCACCCTCAGAGCTCTGAGACTTCTCAGTGGGGCTGTGCTTCCAAGGTTGTGCTTCCACCTCAATGCTTGAACTCATCTCCTTGTCTCTCTTCTCTGCACACCAAACTTTATGACACTTTCACTGTCTCTAGGACCTGCTTTGCCCCACTATGTGCCTACACCTAATTAGTTCCCTATTTGCTCTGCTCTGTCACATCACATGAAACTTTGCAGCTCCCTTCCAAACTGCTGTGAGAGGACAAGCAGTCACTCAGAATACACCATCCTCCATACAGGATGGATGAAAACCCTCCAGGTCTGGCCCAATCGCTTCATTAAAATATTGCTCCAGGTAAAAATGACTCAACCAGTTTTGACAGGGGCCTCACAGCTTGTCTTACACAGAACAGGATGGTTCAGTCACACTTTCCATCTTGGAAGTACTTTCTCAAATACATCTGCAGGTATTCCAACACTAAAGGCAATGGGATATTCTTATCAGAAAAGGGACAGACTAACAAAGCTATGGAGGTGTCATTTGTCTGGGAAATGAAGGTGATCTAAAAAAACCCAGAAAACATGAAAACATGAAAATAATTGAATGGCAGAACTTCATTAGGAGTGGGTATTTCATTTAGCTGAGGTTGAAAAGGGCATGGTCATTGAATTGCTGAAGGCGGAAAGCATCCAGAAACACATTTCTCCTTCTCATTTATTCACTGTAATCTAAAGACTGAGTTAAATAAGTCCTCTTTTGCAGTCTGGACAGTTACTTTCTGCTGACTCTGCAGTCACACACTAAAGAACTATTCAATGGCTTTTATTACCAAAAAACCAGAAAAGAAACAGGGGAAAAAAAAAAAGGAAAATTACTGGTAGGAAATTTTTTAAAAGGTATCTAATCAGGAAATAGCATCATTTCAGATTCTTTCAAACCATAAAAGACTGTAGAAGGTGAAGTAAAAACTGCAAATTTTTATTGGATTTGTGATTAATCCCCCTATTTACTGCAAGAATTGCTTCTAAATCTTTATTTTTCTCTGAATATGTATATTTGAGGACTCAAGGCTATTGTGTCCGTCATGTATTAAGCTAATACGTTAATACATTAACTGATTTATCTGAATGGGCAAGAGTCATATGTAAGCCCACTTTTTCAAATTTGTAAATCTGGTTCTGCCCTCAACATTTTTGTTATGACAGCCTCTGAGTGTTACAATTTACCTACCAAGCATGCACACTGTACTTGCTATGCAATTACACATTTTGAGTATGGAAATTCGTCTTTGTCCTACTCAATGTGGATTTAGCTTTGTACAGATGACAATGTAGTCCCTCCGAGCTATTCCTCCTTCCTTGCTCCAAACGTTTTTCAAAGGAAATGTGGTCAATATTTGCATTGGAACCACAAGATTAGGGTCATCTGTGATGGCAGTTTTAAAAATTACACTGCAGATCTGAGTGGTGGAAAGAAACCAAAGAAGCAGCTGTAGGCAGGCGGCACAGAGCTCACCATGCACCGGCAATCATTGCATCATTGGCTCCATCACTCGAGGACTCTATTTGGATGGTCAAACTCTTAAGCACAGCCATCCGTTAGCCCTGGGAAGATTAGACAGACAGATGGCTCCTACAGAGACATGAGTTAGAAAGATGCAGGGAGGGATATTTTCACCACATGGATGCTGCCAAGTTTTGCAGAGCACAAGAGGTGCCCTGAGGTCTAGATCAAAAGCGAGTCCCCCAGGATCTTCTGAAGAAAAACATTTCCTCAGTTCAGCCATGAACTTGACCAGAGGAATAACCACAGATACAAGATTTCCTGTTGAATTGGGGATATGCCTGTTTCCCTTATGACTTAATCACTGTATGAGGCCACGGAACCAGCCCCAGAGATAACCAGCTTGAACAGGATGGGTATGAACTGCTCCTGGCTCCCAGAACTAGCAATGCGTGGAAATACAGTGACAGCCACTGCAGCTTTCTCTTAGGTGCGTTTTCAGTAAAAAAAAAAAAGAATAAAAGTGAACGGAGAATCTCCGCAAGGCCACCAACTTTAAAACACACTCAGAATGCCTGTCAGCTTCTGCTCACTTCATGCAGGTTTCAATGACTCAAGGTTCAAGAGCTGCAGGAGGGAAAGTCCATCATTGATAAATACGCCAATGTTCACAGAAACTATGAAACTGTTAACCCAAAAAGTATTTTACAATTTGAAGTGACACTACTGGGAGCGGATTATACCCAGGTATTTGAAGACATGATTGATGACTACAGGCACAAAGAAAGGGGACACTGAAAGCCAAGATAAAGAGAAGGACATAATGACCTAAGAAGTGCATGCTGCAGACTCTCTTGTGGGGTCTTTGGAAAGATGTGCAGGCTCATTTGAGAACTGTGTGGCTGAAGCTTTTGTTGCAGAGCACAGAGCTCTTCACAGCCTCCTCCTGCTGCCCTCAAGGCACGCACCACTCCTACTGAGCACGGCAGTCCTCTGCTCTAGGGGATAATGGTTTGATCTTTCCCAGGAAAGACCCTAGGATGGAGATGAGCTCATACCCCGCCACAGATCTCAGTGGAGTCTTACAGCTTCACTGTCTTGGTCTCTTATGTTCTAGAGACTTCCAGTACTCAGTACCTTTAGAGAAAACTTTGAAAAGGTCTTCTGGCTATAGAAAATTTCTTTCGGACAGTTTACAAACAGATTACAAGAAAGAGAGTCCTAAATGATGAGCAAAAAACTGAGCTTTTGAAGTCTGTAAATAAAAGGAGAAAGAACTGCAGGGCTGGTGCTTACTTTGAAATCCCACTGAAACCACAGGGAGCTGCAAGTATTTACAGCACCACTGGTAATGAAGTAACTAGGTGTCAGAACAGTGATTTAGCTGAAAAACATGGTATCTAGCTTCTGGGTTTACTCCTTCAGGTGGTGTCAGGCCAATTTATTCCACTTGGAAGTCAGACAGTGATTTCCCTACTTCCCTGCATCATTCCAACTTGACAAACCTGAAAGCCAAGTGCTTCTTTTTGCCTCTTTTTTCAAATGTATAAAAGAGTATCCCAAATAGAAGCTGCCTCCAAACACTGCTGAGGTATTGGAACACTTCTTTGGTTGAGCAATGTGGGGCAAACAGGTCAAATAGGGGCAAGATGGATAAACTCAAGACAGAAACTTAGCTACATCTGGAGCAATGTCAACCCTGGAAGGCTTCAGGTGTGAGAGGCTCATGTGAGCTCATCTCTTTCACAGCACTAACAACCTGATAGGAAAAGGACATGTGAAGGAGAAAATCTTCTGAGGTAAAGAACAGTGCAAAACACCCTGATGCTGTCATGTAGTCACTCTCTTATCTGCTCAAGCTCTTGCACAGTGCCCTTACCACAGCATCCGAGTGCTGTCAATCACCAACACGCTTATCTCCACGCTGTCTCCGTGGGAGTAAGAAAGGAATCTTATCTCCACCTTATAGATGAACAGCTGAGGCAGAGAGATTAAGGGCTCGATCTGGTTACCTCAACACAGGTTTCCAGTGCCATCTAAGATGTCCTGGGGCATGCAAGACATGCACAGGGCTGGTAGGTAGGACACAGGTCCTAAGGGAGATTCATGGTCTTGTGGAAGCCAGGCAAGGGTTGCTGGCACGTTGCAGAGGGAGAGGAATGCCCAGGTTTAGACAACTGACCTGAATCATCAAGTCAAGGCAAGGAATTTCTGTGAGAGCAGGGAGATGAACCCTGCAAATTCTCCTAATAGCACCCTAAGTACAAAACTCCCATCTGCAAAGAGGGACACAACATTTTTTAAAAATGTTGACTGCAGGCCTGTTTTATTACTAAATAGTGGTACCAAGCTTTGTGTGCCTGGGATTTCAAAAAAACCCCTACTGCTGTCAGGAGCCTGTGTATTGTCTTCTGGGCTGAGTATGAACACCCATCCATACCTTTTAGTCACCATCAAGAAGATCCCTATGGATCTATGTAATATGGAGTTATTCTCTGTCAAACTCAATAAAAAACATAGATTGTCATTCAAGAGGCCAGAATCAGTATCAGAGTGACTTTTCTCTACCAAGCCCACAAGCCCAGACCTCATGCTGAGAGGTGAGTGTACTTCATTGTGGCAGTATTTACAGAAAGACACTTTCATTTCAGCTCATGGCAAATCCCTGATGACAATTTAGGAGCTCATAATGAGCTTATTGAGGAAGAATGAAAAGATGCTGAAGGTCACAGCACCCATAAGAGTGCTATCAGTCTTGACATGAACAGAAAATAAGGTTTCCAAACAGCTGCCAGATCAGATATAAGCTGTATGCAGAGAAGCTGTGCTGGCCTTGCTACAGGCTGGCATTTTGGTGCATAAGGCTCAGGACAGACTTGTAAAACCACTCAAGCAATTTGGACACTTGGCTTCCTTTTGCAGCAGCTCAGGGCAAGAGGTGGTGGCAAAGCACAGCCTGGCAGGCCTGGCTGCTGGAGCAGCTTCCTGCAGCCACACAGGCATCCCTTCCCTGCCCTTTGTCCCCTCTGGATTGGACTGTGGCCATGTGCCTTGCAAGTCCACATCCCAGCTGCTACCTGAACAAACAACCCCAAGGGACGAGTCTGATTCCAACTCTTCCTTTTGGCCTCCCTCTGAAGATAAAAAAACCCCACACATCAGAAACAATCCCCAGCCACAACAGGTACCCTCCATTGTATTCACAGCTTCAACAGTGAGCAGAATCTGATCAATGTCTTAATTTACTTAAGCCTCACAAAGACTTGAAAGAGAAGAATTATTTTCATGTTTTATTTTTTAATATGTGAAATCTGATTATAATAATCCTGGCAAGGCGGAGAGTGATAAGCAAATACAGTAGGTGAAAAAATGCAGTTTTGAAGAAGGAAATTGATTTCCTTCCATCCCTCCAAATTTGAATAATGAACTTTCACAAAGACCTTCTTTGCATGAAACTCCTGGAGATGCAAGAAACTATAAAATACTTTGCTAAACCTTTAATAAATTGTCTCTCAGAGCTCCTTACAAAAATAGAGATTGTTGCACAATGGAAGTTTGAGACGTGCACACTTGGAATCCAGAGGGAAACACTTCTATGGGGATGCAGAAATATTTCATGAACTACTTGAAATTAGCCTGTGTCATGCAGGATGCTGAGGCTATGGGAGCCTGGGTGCTTTGCCACTAAGGAGTTACAAACCAAAGGTAAGTGAAGTCAATGGGCACCTTTCCCTTTTCTACACCTCTCCTCTCTTGTGTAAAAGGTGAATGATTCTTTCCTTTTTCTGGAAACCACTCTGAGCTTTCCAGTAGACAAGCCAGTCTTGCTATTACATCCCAGAAAGACGAATGATTTCCATTTTCCAAAGCAGACACAATTTCTAAAGAATTACCATTTCTTCACCAAAATCATCAACCACTATTAACAGAGAACATTCACTGAAAATTCATACTCCAGTGCCTCAAAAAGGAATTGGTCTTTCACATATGTAGTGACATGAGCATGCACCCATTCACTGGAGATTACCCAAAGACTGAGCAGAAGTCTCAGGAATGCTGGAATAAATACACTCATCTCAGTTTTCTAATGAATACCATGAATACCAGTGGTTTGCTCTAGGTGGTGACAGCTCAGTACCACAGAAATTGTACTGGTCCTTCCACCATTGATTGCCTTGATACATGATGCTTTACAGCCATGCTTCCATCACTGAAAAAACCCTATGGAATAGTATTTTCTGTTGAGTCCCACCCAGTCCACCTCCAAGCAAAACCACCAGTGCAGAGCTGTCCCACAGTTCTCATCAAGTCTCTGGGCATGTCGGGATGGCACAAGATGCCCTGGAGAGGGGATGACACAGTGCATGGCACTACACCAGCACTGTAAAGCACTGCTGAAGCTCTGTGAATTCCAGACAGACTGCCCAGCAATCCACTAGGTAGAACTCAACCTAGGTCTGAAAAACCAAGTATTTCTGCACAGTCCAAGATGTTTTCTCAGTGGTCAGAGAGTGCACTCTGCTACTGTCTGTTATTTGTTTCTTCCAGCTGTCACTGTGAGTGGCACTTCCTGGAGGTGGATTCTGAGTTAAATGCACCCACAAGGGCCACCTCACATTCATCTCAGTGAGAGCAAGGAGATGTACTGGGTGCTCAGCATCTCTGAAAGCAGGAATTTGAAGCTATTCAAACACCCATGCCTGCTTTTGTTACTGCAAACAGTTTTCTTGCAAGACCCAGCTGTTCAGTTCCTGGGGGCACCAGCACTCACCAAGTGTTTCTTTTCAGAGCACTGCTTCAATCCTGAGCTTCTCAGGAGCAGTCTCTAATTCTCCACCTGCCATCTTGTGAAGCCAACACCGTAAACAGCCCCAGCTCCTCGGGTGGCTGAAAAAGAGATATCTGTGGAGCCCTGAGCAACTGCACTTGACATATGGTATTAAGATGTGCAAGGGAAAATGGCTGGCAAAGGACGACTCTCCTGTGGTTCTTTTGCCTGCTCCTATTATCCTCAATGATGATTGCTCGGGACATAAACGCTGAGGAGCCAGAAAAGAAATGCAATGGGAAGACAGAGGGAAAAGCAATCCCAGCCTGCACAGTGCACAGCTACAAAAGCAAACTGATTTGCTCAGACACAAGATACTACACAAACTAGTTGTGCTTCTGCTGATGCACCAGTTCCCTAAATAATTACAGTGATACAAAAGAAAGCTTGTGATTAACGTAAAGTATTAGGATCAGGAGGAGTAGAAGGCCTAATCCAGTCTCCACGCACAACCCTGGACCTTCTGCAGAGCAGGTCAGTTTAGCAATCATCCCAAATCCTCTGCAGCCAGTTTGTTCAACCAACATCCTGCAGAACAGATTGTTTCACACATTAACCTTAATGTGAGCTCAAACACGCACGAAGCTCATTCATCCCACCAGCTGCTCCTTGTCCTGCCCTGGAAGCTGTGACAGTGCAGGGTAGTGAGCAGGGCACTGTGTGTGCTGGCACATTCCTGCCTGTGCTGTCAGGAACTCTCATCAGCCTGTGGGCTCAGGACCCCTTCAGGGAAGTGTGTAGTGGCCCAATGGCCGTGGCTGATGGCCACCAGCCCCACACAGTGGTGCACTGTAGGAGGGAGTAGAGGGTGCAATGATAGATGCAGGATTATGAGAAATATGGGATTTTGAGAATTCCAGTCCCAATGTCATGGTCCTCTTCTGCATGGAAGGAGAAAATCTTTACTTTGCTGGAGGCTGTGCCCAGACAGTATGATTCAGAGCAGAGTTTGGACTTGCAGCTTGGTCCTTCTTCACCAAACTTTAATGAAACACTCTCTGCTGCACCAGCAGTTGTTTTCAGGCTGCTTTTTAGTCTCCCAGGAGAGCTGGGCATATTTTTTAAAAGTCAGTCTCTGTGGCAGTGACTGTGGTGAGTGAGCAGGACAGGCTCTGCCTCTGCTGCAGGCTGCTTTCCCAGTGCCCTCCAAGCCCTGTCACAGGGCCAGCATGCACAGGACAGCCTTTTTAGTGCTGCTCTGGCACACCTCAGATGCCATGAGGCCAGATGCAAGGACCAGGCAAGGCTCAGGAGGCCCTGGAGCAGATCCAGGGCTGTGTCCTGCCTCCCTGCTCTGCTGCCAGGCTGCCTTTGGGCAGTGCTGCTGGCAAGGTGCCCCTGAGCTCCTCCCTGCTCACACACAGCTCGAAGGCTCCTGGCACAGCCCCGCTGGCCATCCTGTGTCTCTGCAGAGCCCAGCACACTGTCACACACACCACCTCACAACACATCACAGCAGGGACAGCAGCACACACAGAGCCCTTCCAATCCATGCTCCCTTTCAAGGATGGACACACTGCAAGAGAAGATGGATAGATTTGGAGTCTTCCTTGCAGCATGGAGTGTCTCATTCAGAAAGGTGACAGAAGAAGCATTTGGAAAAGGTATTCCCCACAGCCTGCATTGCTCTTTAAGGGGTGACCAGGGAACACAGATTCACAAAAGCACCAAGGTGCAATTCTAGCACTTCACTGAATTGTACACGCACATTTCAGGCCAGGTTTGTAACTCCTGCTGTGCATGATTACTTCAACCATTTCAGGAGGTTCCTGTGCCAGGAGCCAGCCCTGTATCTTGGGATCCATGGTAACAAAAGTCTATAGCACCTGAACTCAGTTCCTGGGGTGCAGAGACCTCAATACAATTGTTATTGTTTTGCATATGCTTAGTCAGGACATAACCCTTTGACGGCAAAGCAGGGATAGTTTCAGTTCCCATCCAGGCCTTTCTGCTACAGTAGCCTACATTCTCCACTGTTTCAGACAGTCTGTCTTGAAATAGCACAGAGACTTAGTCTTTCTTCCTTTTCCTTGGAAAACAGCAATACAATTCAATGTTCCCCATTTTTAAAGTTTTCTATCACTTGGCTCCCAGTTGTAATTACATGCATACAGTCAGTAAAGTTTTTTCCTTGGATTTTTTAGCCTCTCTCGTGCTTTCACCTCCAGAGCTGTTAGTCACTGTTTGGAAAAGACACACCATTTCCCAGTTTCATCTATTCTGTATTTGAGTTTGGTATTATTAGAAAAGAGATCCAAATCATTTCATTAACACACACCTGACCTCAGTCAAACATATCCTCACTCAAAACTTTCCTTGCTTCTTTTCATATCAGTGTCCTGGACTCAGGAAGGACAACATTTGTCCTCCTTCCACTACAAAATAAAATGTTAATGATAGTCCCATTGATATCCTGGAGTTTTGTCTAGGTTTCACTTCTGGAAAACAGATAACAGACAAATTATAATGATAATAATTTACTGTCAAAATAGACACTGGATAAATGGTGTTAAAAACAAGCAAAGCAGACTGGAGTGTTTTAGAAAGAACCAAACATTACCCAGGTAGTGGAGAGACAAGCTCAGTTACCAGCCAGGCCTGCATCCCCCAGCTAGCAAGATGCAAAGGAATGGCAATGAAAGGGACTTCTGTTGTAAATAACTCTCCAGAAGGACATTTTGACAGTAGTCTTTTGGGTTTTGCCTGCTGGGATGAATGCTCCACCTGCACATCATTTCTGCTAAACAGAGGCATCACTGCACACTGTCCTGTCCTCAGTCTAAACATGTGTTAAGACTCCCCTTCCTGTTCTGCTTTAAACTCATCATTACAGTGACTAATTGATCACACACAGCACAGAGGAGAAAAACAGGCAAGTTTTACACAACGCTACTGATGCTTAGCACCTGCCCCAAAGGCTCTGCCTACCTGCTTATCCAGGCAGGGTTAGCACAGCCTCAAGGAAATCAGCAAAACAAACACTGTGCAGGAGATGGCAGCCTCCACTGATTCATCTCTCTGCTTTCTACTCTTGCCTTCACTTCAATTTACAGCAACCCCTCCGTGATGGTGTTTTACCCTCCCTCCACCTTTCAAGGGAATCATGTGGGATCAAAATGCTCCACCAAAATCAAAACATTTTGTTCTGATTTTATGAGGAATGATAAGGCAATATAAACCATTCTGAAATTCTTTCAAAATGGGAATCTCTAATGTTTCTTTGGGGAAGTATCAAAATGAGATGAATCAGCATCTCTGGAGCATTTTTTCCCAATCTTCTTCCAAAATGAAATTTTAACAAAAGTTCATAATTCATCCCAACACTGACAGACCACTGCTCACAAGGGGAATGGTCCATCCCAGCTCCTCCAGCTGGTGTTAGGTAGACCAGTGCATGTTCCTAAATATCCTGTGCAACTAAGGCTAAGAGAAGAATATTTTTATTGAAGCTTACTTATCCTTTATAATTTGTATTGCTACCACATAAGACAAGGTAACAGCAGCTAGGAAAGCAGGATTAGGCCTTGCTGTTACTGATTTTCTCCTCTGAAGGTGTCTTGCTTGAACAGCAAACTAATTCCAGATGTGAATTCAAGGTGCACAGCTCCATCCCTCCCTGTGGGAGCTGTACCACGGTGCTGTGCTGGGAAGTTCAGGGAATACAGGTACTTCAACAGGATGCCAGATGAGAAACCTGCCCCCAAAAGAGCCACAGAAATGCACCGTGCCACTCTCCTCACCTGACAAGCAGAACAACAGCGATGGCAGCATCTCACCAGGGGAAAAGGGACCACTTCATTAATGAGTGTTGTGTTTATAAGTCTCCATGCTACAAGGATGGCATGGCCAGAGTGCCTGCCAGGAGCTGTATTTTAGGAACATTCCATGCAAAGCAGGAATCTGTTCCCAAGGGCTGGCTCTTCTCAGGACTGCTGCTTCCTTGATCCATTTTGCTCCCATATTTATGAAAAAGTCAGGGGACAGGTGGAGTTTTTTATCTCTCAGTTAATGTCTTCATTCAGCGAGCCCGTTTCAACAGCCAGTGAAGAAGAGCAGATACTCTGGAGAGAAATGTAAGGCACATTACACTGGTCTCCTGCTGTGCTTTGCCTTTGGAGACATTTCTCTCTCCCTCCATTGACCTGGCTTCCTAATGAGGCATGTAAACTAGGGAATCCCCCCGACAAGTGTGCTTTCTTACAACGTTTGCAAAATGTCCAGGATACCTGTCTGGCCTATCTGTACTTCTGACCAAATCAACTAGTACCACTGGAGATCAAACAGGAATTAAAGAAACACCATTGGCAGGAGCAGGTTTAACATCCCAAGCCCATTAGGGGAGAGAATGCAGCATTATTGATTCCAGCCCCTGACCTTGGAGTGATGTAAACAGGAGTGCAGCAATCCTAGAGGAGTTGTAGCAAAATAGTTATAGCATTGCAAGCAGATTAAAAATACAGTTAATATACATACTTCCCCAGATGCTTGTTCATTATTATTCAAGACATGTTTATTATGCAAAATGATAAAGCAGAAAAAAAGGAGAGGAAAAGAAAATGCAAAGACACACTGAGCTTTTAGCATGACTGGGGTTTTCTCAATGCTGCTTAGTTTTTTTTTTTTTTATTGTACATAATCATTCCCTTATTAGCAGGAATCTTTGAAGTGATTCAGGCTCTAATTTCAGCATTTCAAACTAACAGGCTTATACTGAAAAACCATAGTGAGCTCTTGTAAGCGACCCATTTTTTTTCCTCTGTATTCTCTATCTCTGCTAGGGTTTTCTATGCCTTCCCAATAAATTATGTATCGCAATTTGCCATTTCAAAAATAATCAGAACTCCAAGTTAAACAACAAGGAATATCTAAGAGCAATACATTTTAGAAGAGAAGTGTTTTGCACTTAGGGCAAAACCAATCCCAGCTGCAATGCCACTGAATTATACATATCATCATATTGAGAGATGCACTTTCAGTGTACTTGGAGTGATTGGGTGGACATGTGGAGACTCTACAGCCCTATGATGAAGATCTGCTCCAGGAGAACCAGTTTTGCCTCCCAGGCAAAATACTTCACAGGCACTCCCTTTTCCATGCCCCTCTGAATTGCTGCAGGAATAATCAAGAGAAAGCTGGGAACCAAGGGGAGAAACTTCACAAAGAAAAGTTACATTGGAGTGGAAATTAATTTGGTGGTGAAACTATTAACTCCAGACAGACAGGAGAGCATGTTCTGAGTCTTCTCCCATTACAATTAGGCTGTAAACTCACTGGAGTGGGACAGACCTCTTTATTCCATGTTTCTGAATCTTATGTAACAACCAGCGCATGGTCAGCCTCTTTCCAAGCACTACAGCCCTTTATAAGTTATACCCACTGCCCTTCATCCATTCGGTGCATTTTTACTTTGGCATCAAATGCTAACAGTGGATCTTCAGGACAGTCATGCCCCTCCCCAGAACAGGTGCTGATTGAAACCTTTGTGCACCATTAGCGAATTTCCAGCTGCTGTACATTACAGAAAATCAAAAAGGAACACACCATTGACTCCACACAGTGGCTTGTATCCTACTTTCTGCAAAGCAGGATGCCTCCAACCAATACATGATTTCCTTGTCTACTTATCACCTAATTCCCACATCAACCTCAGAGATAGCAATAACCTAGTCTGGGGGAAAGAAAATCAGGTATCTAGTGTAAGTAAACAATGCACAAATCCCAAACAGCTGCTTCCCAAACAAAGAAGGTTTAGCCTCTCATAAATTTAGACCTCTAAAGCTGGCTAGGAATATATGGGTGGCTTCAACCCAGCAACCCAGCCTGACACTATCCCTGCCTGAAGAGGTGAGGTAGGGATGAGGAAACTCCTTGCAGAAGGCAGCGATGGGGCCAAGCCATCTGAAGGTCTCGCAAGTTTTTAGGAAGCGCTGTCTCACCACGTTTGGCTTTAGAGGACTCTACTCAGCCCTACTTTTGTGCTAATTAATACAAGGAAGACTTTTTCCAGGGGCTGGTTATTCTAAGCTCAATCATTCAAGAGCCCATTGGCCTAAACTCAGAAAGAGCTGGCACAAGCCATCTCTAAGACCAGGTTGGTAACAGCCTCTGATTTGATCCAGGGCAGAGGATGTCAGCCAAGACCTCAACTGTCACCCAGAGATTAAACATCACCAAAAAAACCCATAAAACAAAACCAAAACAAACCCACAGTGATGACATGTTCAGTTATAACATCATTCTGGGTTCAAAAGAAGGGAAAAAAACCCCAATTCAAACCAAAAATGAACAAACAAACAGAAAAGAAACATTACCCTGGTCAATTTTATCTGAAACCAGTCCTGGTCTTGAGGATGTTCTAAGAAGTCCTTACAGGACTTCCACACAGCATGAAAGACAGCCAAGCAATTAATTTATCAATTGGCTCATGTGAGTGAACAATATCTGTGGGGAACGTTGACCCATTTTTTTCAGAAAAACCCACATCCCCCAAAAAAGGCTAGTGAAAGAAAACAGGTACATACATAGAGAGAACAAAGCTGTAGTTTTAGGGTCTGCTAAGCAAAGAGCAAGGACAATGTGTCTCTTGGTGTGGTCAGCAGTGAGGTCCAGGCAGCATGGTCTGGGGACAATTGCCCCACAAGGAAACCTGCAGCATCCAAAAGAGACTGCCTAAACAGGCTGAGCTCTTCTCAGACACATCCAGTTCTTTCATGGTATCCTGATCTCATCCCTTGTCCTTTATGATGAGCTTGACCCACACTCCCTGCTCCTAATGCACTTTATCCACAAATTTTCTGTTTTCTTGCCTTGGGGTTTGCTCCCAAGCACAGTGAATTCATTGATTTATGGTTATAAGACAAAGTCAGAGCCACTAGTCATCACAAGGAAAGTATCCAAAAAGGTCCATCACCCTGGAGTAGAGTATCACCCATTTACTGCAAGCAGAAACCTTGGATCACATTGATAAAATGAACAGTTTCACTCTTATTAGCTCAGACAGAGCTCAATGCCATCAAGCTGTGGCATGTAATGAGGTTCACTTCATTAACCACCGGCCATCACAGTGCATCCTTCCCCATCAGCCTTCCCTGATTAACCTTCCTACTCAAGACAGGCACACTTGTTAGAAATAAGCAGGTCTATTAAACCACCCTCACTTGATCATGTGTGATCTGGTGCCTTTCAGGATATTGCATCTCACTACTACTAGAGAGAATTTTTTTTTTCTCTTCATCTCCTCTAGTCTCTCAGCTGTCAAACACTATTTTTCCAGCTCTTTATCTCTTCTTTTTCCCAAGACCCACACCTTTCCCTTCCCTGCACTATTTGTTCAGAAAATGATGACCATTCACTGGTCCAAGAGGACCCTGTTGGCTGGCTGTGGCTCTGTGACACACTCTGATTTCCTGCAATCCTCATTAACAGGACAGTGATGGTACAAGGAGCCTCAGCACTGGGCCAGAACTGTGTTCTGCACTGCACAAACAGGGCAAAGCATCAGTGCTGAGCTCCTGACAACGTGCCCAGAGGGATGCACATGCAATAATGCAGTACCACACCACGTTTGGTATTACCTTTAGGACTCTGATAGCTTCACAAAAAGAGGAAGTTTTCATTGTTAGTAAACCAATTTAATTTATTTAGAAGCAGTCAATTATGTTTACTGGGCTATGAAAGAACAGGAAGCGTCTGGCATCCACAGAGATCCAGATTGATCTCTCAGTCCCTTCTTGACAAGCAGCCAGTTTTGAGACCTCTCTCGCCAGGCATACTAACACATCCACTTGCTTTCTACCCTGAGCTGCTAGGGAGACAGTCTTGTTACATTCCAAGGGAAAAAGGGAAATCCCAATCATGTGAGTGGTACAAAATTCACCAGGAGCAAAGATGGAAGAAAAAAGTTAGGAAAAATTGCAGAGAGCAACCCAAACTGCTTTCCTTTCAGTGGTCCCATCTCCATGCTCACATACACTTTTGAAGCAAAGTAAGTGCCCAGACAAGAGCAGAATTACTGCACTGTAAATTTACACAAAGGCAGATGAGATTAGAATCTGGCTATGCACTGTAAAGCTATCATAACTACAGAAATGAGAAGTGTATTATTAACTATCACTTTTTACTATGTAGAACTAGAACAAAGTTATTTGAAGCATAAAAATTCTGGCAAAGGGCTGCCATATTTAATAAATCACTGAATCAATTATTCACTGTGAAAATCAATTACTTACTTTAAATGAGAATCTTATGAATAACCTCATGCCCTTTCATGCCATCTAAGAAAGTTATAACAGAATTAGTTGGCAAAAATTGCCACACTCATCTTTTATGTGCATTAAAAAGACCACACAAATACAGGGAATTTTTGCCAACAGAACAGTCCAGAATCCCTTTAAGAGAGTCAGGGTATTGCTGTGGATTTACACTGCAGTCAAAAGCAGAGTATGACCCATTGGGGCACCACCTATCATCAGGTATCTGGGTGCAATTCAGAAGCAATCCCATTGACTCCATGACATTTCACAAATGAGAAATGAGAATATGACCAGCCAACTCTATACAAACACCTCAACAACGTGACCTACATTAAGTACTTAAAGGAACAGAAAGTGTTTCTTCACAGGTCAGGAAATATTGCCACAAATCTTTGTGGAGACACTTAAAGTGAATATTGCGTGGCCTTGCAGCAGCTCCCCCTACTCCTGCTTTTAAAGGTTTGCTGATATGTGACTGTTTTCCAAAAAAGCTGAAAGTCCCAGTGCAGTCTGCTTCCTCCCACCCACAAAACCAAGGCACTCCAGGAGCCCAACAGTGCCAAGTACTTACTGAGCTGTAGAGATACCCCTCAGCGTTCATGGCAACGTACAGACCTGCCTTCACCCCTTGGATTGCCACCACACGAAGGCCCACAGGAATTAGATTGAAAAGGGCTGTGGAAGGAAAAGAAAAGCAAATGTTACAGACACATCACCCTACATGGCCACTGCTGCTTTTGCCCCAGGGCCAGCCCACCCCACTCCTGCCTCTTCACAAGAGACTGCACAAGGATAAAGCATCCTGTTTCCAGCTACAGGGAAGGACTGCAGCCATGGAGCTGATGGTGAAAGGAAATTTTTAGAAGTACTGAGTTTGGCTGCCTCCCAAATGCCTTAACACACCCATCAGTCTGTCTGATTGCTGCCTATGCAATGCCAAGGGCTCATCCATGCTCCCAAGCAAGAGCATCGTGATGGCTTTCTGAGGGCCACCTGAGCCAGGGCAACTGCACATATACAGACTTTGCCTGTGGCAAACACAACAACACAACTCAGTTTAGCTCACCCTGAAATACATTTAAGCCTAGTCACACTTTCCTGCATTTGCCATATGCTAAAAGAGTACACAGACAGCGACCATGGCCAGAAGAATGCAAATTAACTTGACTGTGTGTTTGCCCATGTGATCCTAGGCTGTCAAGGGAATGAAGAAACTCAAGAAGAGATAGTGCTCCACTGTGGGATGTCAGCACTGCTCCCCATTCAGGATCAGCCCTGGAGAGGACTGAAGAGGACAAGATCTTCCATTATTCAGTTTTACTGCAGTCTTATTGATTAAAGCATTGCAACCACTTCCTCTCAGTTAATTACTGTATTGCTTGATTCCCACCCAGCAGACCCTGTATCTCATTGAAAGACTCTTCCCATGAGTATATACATTAATGTACTGTCAGGCTTTTGCTACATTTCTAACAGCACGGGCTCAAAGAGGAGGCTATTGTCAGCACTGATAGACTGAGCACTGAAGTATTAGCATGGCTTTGTTTCTACTGAGCTTTACAGGACGAGAGTATTTAGATGTTGCAGGATCCCTTGTGCTTCAGCTTAGAAAGAGCTAACTAAAACTCATGCCAGGAAGCTGAAGATACAGAAAGATGGGCACAGGGTCAGGCAGAAATATAAACACAAACACAGTGGAAATACTTCACTCAAAGTCTCTTCCCACACAACAGCCTTAAAACAAGAATGTGCAATGCCACTTTGCTCAGGACATCTACCAGGTGTCTCAGCTGAGCTGGTTTCAGTGTTGCCTCCAAAAGAGGATCCCTAAATTCTGGTGCACATGAATATAATTTTTTCTTCACTTAATCCCAAAGAAGATTGCATGACTCCCTTCAATGAGCTACCCAAAACGGAGACACCTCAAGTCTAGTGAAAAAAACCCCTACTCTCAATCTCAGCCCTTTCATGTGCTTTTAAGCACCATATTCAGTAAAACATCAAAGCATGTGCTGAAGTCTTACCAAATCCAATGCCTGTATGTGTTTTTGGGGGAGAATGTCAATAGATGTACATGGAAAATGCAGTCTAGGCTGGGTATTGGTCTATGAATAACTGGAGTCAAGGACAATGCTACTCTGGAACTGTCTCTACACAAGACTAACACATCCCAGAGTAACTACTCAGCATTAAAGGTGTTGCTTATCCCTTTCTCCCTACCATGAAGGTCTAAAACCTTCTGCAATTTACAAGTCTATAAGCAATTCCCCTTCCCTATTTCTTCCTTCTGCTGAAAAATGGAGCATATTACTGCTAATAATGAAACAAAATGGGCATCATCATTCATTTCCTACAGCCAATTTGTCTTGCATAGAAAACTTGTGACAGACCATTCAAAGCATTCATTAGGCAGCAAGGTGATAACACCCAGAATTAGTGGTTGAGAAGTTCCACTTGGAAGCACCCACATGTTTCCAAATCTCTTTCCACCTCTACATGCAAAGGGAGAAAAGGAACAATCCTATTGTGCTGTGCTACTGTAGGAAGACCTCTGCCAGTTTCCAAACTCCCTGGGACTCTGCTGCACCCACAGTCATGGCAGAGCATCTCCTCCTCAAGTGCAGGTGAGCAAGTGGGCAGGCAAGCGTAAGGACACAAAGCTGACAGAGGTAACTGGCTGCCAAAAGAAGTTTTAGGAAGCACATATCTTCCTCTATTTAAAAAAGCAGCAGCCTGGGTCAATAAATTTTGTAAATTTCCAGAGCTGTGTCTGCACTCAAATCTAGAAATATACTTGTATAAGTTGATGCCTTTTACTATCATGCTTCCAAATAAATATTTCATGTTTAGAACAGATTTAAAAGCTTATAAGCTTTATAGTAAGAATGTAAAAATGGGGAGAAACCCCTCAATCAACCTCAAAAGCAAGATGTCTCATTTTCTGTCAGGAAAAAAAAATCTGACTCATTTGAAAAAGCAGATTTGAAAATGGGAAAGAGGACTAGCTGTGGTAGAATAGAACTGGACGCTGTGTGTGCTGATGTGAAAAAGAGAAAATTTTAAAAATGCTTTTAAAACTGTTTACTGTAAATGGCACATATTCTATGCCATTTGCAGCTTCATGGAAGGGAAAAGCTCTTTTACTTCATTGGTAAAAGAGAAAATACTTGAAGATGTTGAATATTTGTGCCCCTTTTCTTTCATTACATCTTACCATCTTCAACCAGCAGTATTTACACCTGACCCTACTACTTCTAGCACACTCCAGTCCTAAATGCATGAGTATATTCTCACTGGTATGGTGATCTATCAGCTAAATTCTGACTGCATGTTTCTCTGTGGGTCTAAGTTATCTACAGAAACAGAAGAGTGAGGCAAGACCAGCCATGCACAAGGTGTGATCCATATGCTCACCTTTAAACAGCAGCAAGTCAGACAAGCTAAAGTCATTTATAATAGCTGATTTGTTCTTAAGTAAGTCATTTGTGCTGCACGTGAATAAAAAAGAACTATTGGAGGATGCAACAGGCCAGAGCAGCCCCAGTGCATGAGGTGATGAGGATTAAGATCCTGAGGGGAGTGAGGAAGGCTGCTGAGATGATCAAGAGGCTCTGGTGCAACACAAAACAAAAGAAGAAACAGAGGGAACTGCATTTGCTTTACACAAAGAAAGGAAAGCCACAGACAGACTCTTCTCAGAGGAACACAATGAAAGGACAAGACCAAGCACTAGACCAAAGATTCAAACAGAAATGAGGACTGGATATGAAGAAAATACTCTACAAGGAGAATAGTGCAGCATTGGAACCCGGGAGGTTATGAGAGGTTATGGAATAGCTCATCCCTAGAAATGTCTGAAAGAACTCGACAAGGCTCTGTACAGCTGAAGATAACCCAAGCAGGATGCTGGAATGCAAACCTCCTTAATCCTTTGCTGTTTCTGGCTGGAAAGCCCCAAACAATATCTGCCTGGAAAGCCCTAAAGAATATCCTAGATATGCTGGGCTGTTTCCATCTGATCCGTCCAGTTCTGCTATCATTTCTGTACCATCCATTTGCCAAAGCTTTTGAGATGTTCAGCAGGATGATGTGGCCAGACATCCACTAGCTTTTAGAAGGAGCATTACCCTGATCAGTCCAGAGGACAGCAGTGAGCAAGCAGTGAGCCCTGAAAGGCCATTTGAGATCACTGGACCTGGAAGGAAAATATACTACCCCAAGTTGGGGTTCACACATCACAGGAGGAACACAAACAGGGGCCTCATACACCACGAAAATGCACTCCAGTGGGAAGAAAACTCTTCACATACCCCAGTGCCAGCAGCCAGAGAATGTGCCCCCTTGCTTGCATTGGGATGGCATGTCTCTAACAGCATGGCAGAAGGAACAGATGTACCAAGTGCTGGCTCCTGGGAAGCTGGCTGGATGCCCATTCAAATGCCATTAGAACTTGGCTTCTGGGCTTTTTTTTTTCTTTAAGTGAGAGGAGATGGAAAATAGATGCCATCAGCTTCAAGAACACACATAAAATGGGCAACAGATAATTAATTTTAAAATTGCTTAAATATTAGCAGTTCCTCCTGTATAAATAACTGGGTTTTTATTAGAACTTTTAATTGCATCAGATGTATCTGAGGGACATGGCGTGTCTCATTTTAAACGTTTATTCTGCCAGAGTAAACCAACGTAATGTATTCCATGAAAATTATGCATCCCTTCACAATGTTAATTTGAATAATCAGTGTGGGGATACAGAACACAAAGCAAAGTATGGAACACGGTGTTCATCAGCTGTTTAGCTGTGCCAAGATGACTTCTGCTTGGAGAATAGGTGGTCACCTAGGGTGGGAAGGATCCTCCTCTGGCGCTCAGGAGTGCCCTTCCCTGCTGTGGATGCAAGTTAAGCAACCCCTCCTCAGGGACAGGAAAATATTATTTATCTAGTCTTTGATGAGTTTTGCTCTTGCACACACTTCTGACTGCCTGGTCAGGAATCTTCTGGAGAAGTACTTCAAAACAGAAAGCAGTGAAGCAAATCTGTAAGCTGTTTACTTGGACAGGCAGCTTTTGACCTTCTTCTGGTGAAAAACTGAGATTTTTGGAGGAAATAAAAAAAGAAAAAAAGAAATTGCTTTTATTTTGGTACTTCCAGAGTGAAAAATGTGATTTTGTTTTGAAGCTGTAACTGGAAGTCTGAAAGGTTCATTCAAACTAAAGATTTATGGACAAGACCATGTGATAAAAAGTTATATAAAATTGAATAAAACACAGTCCTAATTTAATTTTCAGGAGCCAAGTATTATCAGATTTGATTCTTTCCCTCTTTTGAGATCCCCTGAGATCAGAAGATGGGGAATTCTTTGGCTTCGATTCTCTCTCAAAAACTTGCCTAAACTTTCCAGCACAGTCCCTGACTTTGAGCCAGTGGCTTGGCACACTTCAGTGAGATGCCTCCTGTCCCATCAAGCTGCTGAGGCAGGGCTGCCATCTCAGCAGATAAATTCACACTCTAGAAGTGTACTTCAGCCCATCTATTTCCAGTTAAGAAGACTGGGTGGAAGCAGCTCTCAAGTACTCAGCACCAGGCCAAACTCATCTCTGACATTTCTGGGGGGATATTGGGCAACTGGGGCCCAACCTCAGCCATGGGAACTCAGGAGGTTTCCCTGCAACCACTGAGAGTGCGGCAGCTTCTCTCATCTCCCCTGTCAGTCTGAAATATTGCAGAACTGCTCTTACATTTCTCTGCTGTTTACCTAAATTCATCCCTGCTCCCATTTAAGCCCATTACTTTGTTGTTCAGTCCTCCGTGATAGATGAGGGCAATGAATCCCTGTCATCTCTAGCGCATCTTCCCATGTTTTTGACAAATAGGCCTCCACTGGGATTTTCTGCAGCTTAAGAACACCCCAAGTCTTTCTCCTTTAAGAAAAAGCAGCCCACTGAACTCACCCCATGTGCTGGTGTTTGTCTGAGAGTATCTCAAGGCCAGATTCTTGAAGGAGACCTCCTGAGTCTCTGAGTGCAGAAGTGTGTGTGTGTAAGCCCACAGATTGCCCTGCTCCACACATAAATCAGAAATTTTCTTACTGCAATTTGCAGTATTTAACTTGTTCAATATCAGTGCATAAAAAATTACAAAAACCTGAAATTTGCATTTGATACAGGCCACATTTCTGGTGGATGCAGCCTCTTGGGTCATTCTACAAGGGCTTTGTCAGCCACCTGCAATTTCAGTCACCATCTCCCCATAGCTCCTCTCTCCTGTATGGACCCCCAGGCCTGAGCTGCCTGCAGCAGGGCAGCCCCAGAACACACCATGCTCCTTCCACAGCACCCTGCAGCTTCCTGGGGATGGGGTAAACACCAGGGATGTGGGGCTGCAGTCACCTTGCACCTTCACAAGACAATGTCAATGCCCTGCTGCATGTGTTGCACCCCTACGGACACCCCTTCACTGGCAGCCCAGGCCCTGTCTTCCTGGAGAAATGCCACCTTCAATCCAGCTAGGAGCTTCTTTGAATTAGACCAAAATTTGTGTGCAAATCGAGCAGGCTCCTCCTTTCATAAAGTACATGAAGTTTGCTTCCATCAACCCTACCACACAGATGAACTTTTGTTCACCCCTAATAATGACTGGGAAGCTAAATTTCAAGTTGGCCTGGTTAAACACTCCTTTAGCAGTGGTACAGGGAGCTCTAAACCAACATAGATAAGAATAAGCACGACTTGAGTCCTACTCTGTTGATGCAATTTGTCGCAGCAAGGATCTGAGCTTAACTGCCCACTCAGGGATGGCACTCTGATGCCTATAAAATGCAGAGATGCTGCAGAAAACATTCTACACCTTTTTTAACCTTTTGAGGAGCTTTGGCATTGCCAAAATCACTTCCTCTTCAAAAAGAAGATTGACTACTGTTTTGCATGCATTTAAACCAGTATAGCTTCTGCACATGGCCATGGTTTTAAAACTGTGTGGGTCTGCTGCCCTTTGTTGTCCAGCACAAACCAAACCCCTTTGAACATGGTTTTGGAAGATGACCTCCTTTGACAAGGTCATTTGACACCCTAAGCCTTTACACCAGCCTCAAAGCACGAGACTTCAGTGAACAGCTGCTTTTCTCCAGCCTAGAAATTCCTGATGCTTGCTGAATTTTTGAGGCTAAAATAGTGAAAACGATTTTCTCCTCTTCTCCTTGCAGAGAGAATTCCCCGTATCCTTTACCCACGTGGCATGTGTATAAATATAATCTCCTTTCTCTTCTGGCAGCAATTCAAATCATGGGTTTTATTCTCCACCCCACCCAGATGGCAGTTACAGAATCGGGGCAGGAGGGAAGAAGATCGGAGAGGAAACATATGAAATTATACTGGCAAGATTTAAAGGGGACAGAGAGATAGAAAAAAAATGAGCAGAAAACAGCTGTCTTCTTCCTAATTTGTTTTTTTCAAAAATGAAGCTGCACAAGTGAGACCCACTAGGTGATGCATTTGATTGTAATTGGGTTGCAAAACAGGCTAATTTTTCTTACTGTAGTCACTGTTTTCGTCCTTGGTCCCATCAATTGTACCATCTGGGTGCATCTGCAGGAAGTATTCCTGCTGGCTGAATAACCTTGTCACAATTCCTTTCAGCTGGGGTTCTGCAAAATAAAAATAATAATTATTACCAGATATATTGAGTAGCACAAGACCCAATTTGCTTGTCCCCCATTAAGCCCTGAGTAAATGTAGAAGTGCCTGGCAGGTAAAACTGCTTTCCGTGATTCCTTTCAAGCACGGTTGTAAAATATTCATATATAATACATAGAAATACAGGCAAATACAATTGCTATCAGATGAGCAGGTAAAATGAAACGCATATTTGGTGCAGTAGAAACAGATTATGGAATATCAATTCTCTGAAAGTTACCTACCAAATGCAAGTATTTAGACAGTTGATGTATTTAGAATATACCACTTTCAGAAGAGTATTTGCTAGCACTGTTGCAAAGAATGTGCCCATTGTTTCTTATTCTGCTTGTGAAGCCAACCACTTCGCTCTTTGTATGGTTGAGTCACTATCATGCAGTGCCAGTTTTATACCAATGAAAAGCTACTGAAATCACTGGTATTACAGTGGTGTAAACCCAGAACAACTGAAGGCTGAAACAGGGCTGCATGTGAGTCCAACTCTGTGAGACTTTGGGAGAAAAATTCAGAAAGGAACAGACACAAGACATTTTCAAAACTGACCTCTAAAACATTTATGGGCACCTCAGACCACTTCTGTTTTTAAATCCTGCATGTTCCCCCCTCCTAAAACACGTGCCACACATTCTGGCAGATTAAAATCCTTGTCTCCAACATGGACCTTTCCCAGCCCTTGTGTATCATGAGCCAGCCACGCCCTGGCTGGCCCTTCCCTATTGCCTCTACAACATTTTTTATCTTCCCGCTGAAGGTTAAAAGGAAAACATGGAAAAACCAATCTGAACTTCACATGACAGAGGTGTGCAGCTTTACCACCTGTCTCCTCATCACCCTACCAGTCAAACACAAACTAAGTGTTCAAAACCAAATTTGATTGTAATCATGCAAGTCTTAAAATTTGTCACAGGCATTGCTGCTGGAACGCAAGCAAGCTGACCACATGTGAGCAGACACACTCGCTGCGTGGAGGAGATCCTCCTTGTGTGACAGGAGGTTGTGGTTTTATGTGACCACCCACCAAAAGTAAATAAATAAGACCCAATTATTGCTGGCTCAATGGACAGGAAAGAATCCAGCGTAGCATACTAAAATCTGGTCAGGCTGCTGCCTTTCATGCCTCTAGTGAGGATGTTTAATAAGCCATGGTCGTTACATAACCATGGTCACGTTGTGCGTTAATGTTCCCATCCGGAGCCCCGCTCCCGCTGCATCACTGCACGGCTCCCCTTTGGGGAACCCTCACCCTGCTCTCCTGCACTCACAGCAGCAGCAGCAGGGACCTCAGGTCCAGACAGGCTGCAGGTACAAAGGATTTCAGTTTCAGCAATCCCTACACTAGCCAGGGGAGAGTCAGGTACTTTCTCACAGCTGTAAAAGCCACTGAATAAATCAGATCAGATGGTTTTCTATGCTGCCTTAAAAAAGAAGTGATTTCAGTGCAGTGAGTGCTGTAGGCTGCAGTCAGGCTTTCTCCCAGCAAGACTCAATGCTGGGACAGTAAATAAGTACAGTTGTACTGGTCATCTACTAAAACCTAGTGTTGGTCAAGCCAACATATGTCAAAATGACACCCAGCAGAACACTTAGCTCATCGTTCTTACCTAAATGAATTACCTATTTTGTTGAATGCAGAAGCTTGATTTAACTTGCTTTTCGTTAGCAAAGTACATCAAAGCTAGAGGAAATGAAAAGCTGCATTCTCAGGCACAGATGCCTGCACCACCCTCCTCAAGCCTGTCCCCTTCCTTTTATCTAATACCACAATAGTAAAGGCACTAATAGGCACTCTTTGATATGAGACACCTACATTTGAGTCCCTGAATGAATCGTAGCCTCAATTTTACTCGCTAGTTAAACTTTAATGTTTAAGTACTTTGCATGGAATGGAAGTAGTTCCCAGAAGGAGAGATTTAGGAGATGCTCCTGCAGTCTGAGGCTTTCTGTGTGCTGGAGAAGTGGGGAGGTCTTGTCTTAAAGCTCTCTGAAGAGGAGCGGGGAGAGAAAACAACCCTGACTTTATCTCTTTTCTTTGGAAGATGACTTAGCTACAGGATAGAATTAGAATAGCATCTTTTCCTCCTTGTTAGGGGTGCAAACCATATTTCAACCATGCAGATCATTTTGGAGCAGAAAAATCTCTCCCACTTTAAATAAATAGCCTACCAAGTAAAACACTGACCAAATCTGCTTCCTATTAATAACTTATGACATTTTCAGAGTTTATCGGAATAGCACCCAAAATCCCCTGATGGTTCCTTGCATCCTTTCTATAGATGCAAACACTTGCACCAGAAGGCTGTATCACCACAGCAAATACAGGGTAAACCCCAGGGTTCCTTTCTGTTACTGACCTGACAGACACCTGGCCAGCTTTAATAACTGTCCTTTTCATAATGCCAGCCTCTTCTGAGTCATTGCCTACCCAGGGACAAGTTGGAGGGGAAATCTTGTGTTACATGACCTGGTTTTGCTGAACTTCAAGGCTCACACCCAAACTCAAAAGTAAAACTCAGAGGGAGTGAAGCAGAGAGTTCTCAGCCATACACGAACCCACATTCCTCCTGGCCCTAACACAGTCTGAAAGCAGCAGAGCTCTTTTATCTCCTCACAGCACAGATCTCTTCTGCAGGAACACCCCTGTGAGGGGATCCTAAATGAGCCCACACTCATTTAGGATGCCCTGTAGCAAAAAAATGCCTCTTCCAG
Organism: Pycnonotus jocosus; assembly: GCA_013400435.1. Lineage (NCBI taxonomy): Eukaryota > Metazoa > Chordata > Aves > Passeriformes > Pycnonotidae > Pycnonotus > Pycnonotus jocosus. The sequence continues at coordinate 266,333 of VWYP01023538.1, read as the reverse complement.
ACACTGAAGGATCAGAGAGCATTCTGGAGACACACAGGCCTCTCCTTCCCTGGTTTCTCCATGTCCTTGGGTCTCTTTCTACAGGAGAGAAGTGCTGGTGAGAAGCTGCACCTTTGGGCACCTTCAGCTACCTGAACTAAACACAGAAGCAGTGCAGGGAGGTGCACAGCCAGCATCCAGAGTTCTCTCCTCTAACACAAGGAGGGGTGGGGAGTTGCCTGAGCAATGGGTGATTTGTGTCACACACTGCAGCCATCTCTCTGCCTGAACTGATCTCTCTCTGCATCCCCAAACCCCCACAGGTTGGCCAGGCCAGGTCCATAGGGTCCTGAAACCACCACTATCCCCCCAGTGCCTGCAAAGGAAGCAGCTCAAACACAAACAGGTGCACAGGTGACAACAGCTGCTGGAATAGCTGCTTCCCACCAGGGAACCTCTTGTCTTATGTCTGGCCATGAAGTGAGGTACTGGGATTTGCCATTCATACAGGAAGCAGTGTGGCTGAAGGCCTAAAGACAAAATTTTAGGCAAAGGCAACTTTTAACAAGGAGCAAGGATTTACCCATCTTCCCCTCTCAGTATGGAACTATTACCTGAAGAGAAAATTAGATAATCACAGGATGGGAATTTTCCTACTAGCCCAGAGGTAAAATGCTGCACGTGACTTTTAAGAGACCTACTTTTGTCATATCATATATTTTAACATCACTTCTTTCCATCTCCAGAGCAATTTTATCAGTTTTCCAGCACTGCTAACTCTTATCCTGCAGCATTTGTGCTGAAAACCTCAGTTTATAGAAAAAAGCCCTCAAAACCAGTTAAGTCTCCTTGTCAATTAGGGATGCTGAGACACCCTGATAAGTCAGAACAGAAAGACAATGAAATAGACTGAGAACTTTCCAGGTTTGCAATAAAAAGAGAACCACCCTTCCCAGCAGACATTATTGACAGTGCTTATTGGAGTACCAGGGGGGAAAAATACAATAAAAGCCCACAACAGCAATACTTTTGTCTATACTTCCCTCAGTGATACTGCTCCAGGCTATATTCAATAAAAGAAGCAAACCATAAAATAAAGGAAAAAAATTGCAGCAGAGATAAGAAAAAACTCTGCTATAAGTATTTTCTTCCTATAATTCTTAGAATTTACCACAAATCAAACTTAAACCTACTCTCTAACCTCAGCCTTGTAAAGCAAATGGGACTCAAATCCTCTTGCTTTTAAAGGTGCAATGCTACAAAACACACTTGGGATAAACCTATTCCTCCCACTCAGGCTCCTCCGTGTACGCTTCTATTCTGCTGTAGAAGCAGCTTCCTCTGCAGAAATAGAACTGAAATAACACGGACAAGACTTCAGCACCAACTTGGTGTCTCCCTAAACACAAAGTCAAGCACTTCAGAATGGATTTAAGAAAGATGTTCTTGCTGCCTTAATCCCAAACTACTGACTGAACAGAAGAGATTTCCATGTAGCTTCTACTCCCAGTGCAGATCCCATGCTACCAGGTTTCCCATGCAATATGCAAAGAGGTATTTTTATCCCTACTTTAAAAGCAATACTGCTACACTTCAGGATGCTTACTTTAAAGATCCTGTTCTAGCTGCTCATATACAGCTGCTGAGGGCTGGGGAGTACTGGAGAAAATTCAGTGGACTCTCTTTATGCAGATACAGTAAGCTCAATTCCTTCAAATGTGGCAAATCCAGAAGATGCAAGAACGATTGTGCTCAGGAAGCACCACAATGGGGACAGCAGAATGCAGAACAGAAAAACAACAGAGCAAGAGCTAAGCTGTAACTGTCCTGGTGTGCAGCATCTGTCAGACTGGACACTCCCTTTGGTGAAAACACAGTTGTCACATAATGACCCTTCTTAGAGCAGTCATCCACTGACAACTCACTGAACATCCCCTGAAGGGCATCTTACTTGGTTACCCTTTCCACAGGCCAAACTCACCACTTCTGCCTGCCCTGCTTTTAACTTTCTGAGCCCTCTGGCACCGCTGAGGGTAACTAAATCATGATCTGACTGCTAATCTTCCTGTCTCTACTTAAATGGTAATGTGATGCTGCCATTATTCACTTCTGCTGTCCTGCTGCTGAGCCTTAAAGTCATCTCAGTTCACCACAAGCTGCTGTGCTTCCTGCCTTATTATGCAGCTACACAGTGATCTTCATCCTCCTGGGGCTTGCCAAGGACATGATAGTTGCAGGGTGCTCACATGCACTTTGTTTGATCTCCAGAGGCATGCTCACTGAAGGCCAGAGGATCAAGGCTAAATCAGCTACTCTGCAGAGTCATGTCCCTCACCCTCAAGCTGCAGGCATTGCTGAAGATATCTGCTGTGTGCTATGGGGAAAAGAGCAAGAGCACTGACAGAAATATCACTCTTTAATAACCTTTTCATTTAGCTCTCCTATTTAAGGTGAATAAGGAACTCACCCCTTAAATAGAAAATGGAGAACACAGAAGTATACTAACTCCCCTTAATGCAGAGAGGAGCTGTGAGGTCATGCATCAATGCAGTATTTAGCAACGCCCCACTGGGGGCACCAACTCCTGTTCATTTCCATCAGCAAAGCAGCAGCACTAAACCCCTGGGGGAGGAACCCTACTCTCTTATCATCACTATAGAGTAGCTCAATTTGGTCCAAACCCCAAGCTCTGGAGCAGCAAAGAACGGCACAACATTGACTACTACCTGCAACTCCACTATGGAAGGCATTCTGATATGGTCTCATTTCTTGCAACTCTCAGAATGCCCCTTATTACAGCAACACAAAGACCTGAGGCTGCAGCAAGCCAGTCCCCACTTTGCCTTGGGTTGGGAGTTATAAAAGGACTCAACACAACCATACCCACAGAAGTCACCTTAATGTGAATTCTGCAAGTCAATGGCACAGAACTTGGAGGGGCCACTTTCCAATGAACTCTTAAAAGAGATGAAGGGCTTAGTGACCTTTGAGGGATTTGAGCCACTGGCTCCAAGGATTCTTGCAATGCATAGCAATGCTCTTGGTTGGCAGGCAAGCCTCCACTTGAGGTTGCTGGTGCAGAACTGCTTCTAAATCTACTCCAGAAGTTACTGTGCTGGGTGCCAGTGGTACCCGGTGTGGGTTATGGCATAAACTCTGATGCTTGTGGGGTTACTGCTCTCTGCACATTGAGCCGTCAAACAACAGAGGACTCTGAAAGCTCAGATGGGAAGCAGTGGTTTTCTATCCAGCAACCTGCAATAAATAAGGTACAAGGAAGGCACCTACTGCAGAATTTCCACAGGAGATTTGCCCATTTGTTTGCTCTCTTTCACTGCAGCTCAGTGCCTCTGTCTGGTCTTAGCACAGCCAGGCTGTGAGAGATGCCAGCAGCAGGCTCCCAGAACAGTCCCTCTGGCACCTCCTCAGGACATTGGTCTGGTGAGGGAGAAAGCATCTCCAGCTCTCCTCTGAACCACCTCGGCATGCTGCTGACTCCCTTCTGTGCCTGTGCAACAGTTTTGCTGAGGATGTGACTGCAAACACAGGAATTGTAATGCATCTCAGGAGCATATTTCACCTAAATGTTCTTCAAACATTTGTTTATTGCAATTAAACATTTTAGCCAGGAATTTACACATTCCATTATTCTTATTTTTCCCCCATTCAGGCTGCAGCTGTCATAATGGGAGGTTGATTTATGACTCACCTAACCAGCACTCAAATCCTTAGCACACCAAGCCCAGCATGCAAGTCAGAGCATAAACTGCTCCTAATTTACTTAGATTAACTCCGCATTTTAAGTGCCACTGCAGAAACCGCAGTTTCCCTCCCCTGAAAAGGACGGGTTCCAGAATACTCGAGAAGCCAAATTTTGCAAACACCAATTTTGTAGACAGAGAAGAGCACCAAAATCCCTCCTTCAGAAGTACAGTATTAATGAAGGCTTGTAATAAATCGGCACGAAAATCAGCAAGCTCCATGCAGATTACTATGGTGACAGGCATCAGCACAGAACTCGAGGATGAAAAGCTGAGGGAGATAAATGTTGGGGTTATTTTCCCAGTCAGGAGCTGCCAAATTCTCCAGGGTGTTTGGAGTTAAGATGAAGTAATTTGGCTGTCTCAAATTAAATGCATCACTATTGACATAAGTTTAATAGCTCAACTCACTACGATTCACTGAATCCACCCAAACTGGGAAGCTCAGGAATGACACCACTTGCAGCTGTGAAAGGAGCTGCTGCCCTTGAAGACCCAGAGTGTGTTTTCTCTTGCCAAATACCCTCTCCAACTCTGCCACGCAGTGACCATGGCTGTAAATCTTCAGCAGCTGCTGCACATGGCTGGCTGTGGCTGCACCTGCAGTGAGTCACGCACGGAGCAGGTCAGAGCACCGAGAGCCACACGCGGGGATCCTGGAGGACACTCCAACTGTGCCATGCAGGTGCAGAGGTGGGAAATCCTGCTGCAAAGTGCTGAGTGTTTTCAGCTCCCACAGGAGTGCACAGGAGTGCACACATTTATTTCCCAGTGTCAAAGTGTTTTCCAGTTTCTGTCACTAAGCTCTGCAAAACTGTTTGGGGCTGAAGGACATTTATTCCTTGAGGAAGCCTACAAGCAGGTGTGCCAGGATGGCCTGGGCAATGCTGCCTGTAGCATCCTGAGTAACAGGCAGAGAGAGGGCAAAAGAACTGCTGAGCCAAGGGAAGTGAGCGACACAGGGGAGCATTTGTGTTTATCTGGATGTCTCCTCAGGCTGCCTGCACATAGATCCAGTCACAGTGGGTAACAACAGCTGCCCGAGCATTAGGGAGCTCTGTAGCAAAGCCAGGCATCCAACCCCACCTTGCAAAGCTGCCATGAACCCCTTTAGTTTAGATGCAGCCATTTGCCTTAATACACTGGCACATCACCCACTGCTGAGTAGGCTGGAGAGATGGAAACACTTACTGACATCAAGGTTTGCTCACTAAGTCAGTGGTTTTGGGGACACCAAACAGTCAATCCCATCTCCCTTCCCAATGATGCAGAACAAAGGCCATACCCAGCTTCAGTTTAACATGATTACAGGGATAGTGTCACCCTCCAATTACAAAGCATCCATTTGGAGAAGAAAATGGCCCTGGGACAACAGGGCTGCACAGCACACTCATGTATTTACTCATCTCAAGTGTGAATCTCCACCCAGGGCTAATAACTACAGAGAAACAACTGGTGTTCCCAGGATGCATTACATGTAATAACAGGCTCTGCTGGCAGGGATAGCCCCTCTGTTTGAAGGACATGCTTCCAAAAATGACATTTCCCTAACTCAGAGGGATGATGGGCTCAAGCAGATGACAGCACCCATCAAAGCAATCGCCTCCTGTCACCATCACTGAGTCACTAGAGCAGAATGGCACCTTGTAGGCAAAAAGAGCATCCAGAAAAGTGATTTCCTTTCCTGTGCTGGCGCCTGCCAGGAGGAATAGTAATTAGCTCTCCAGCATGGAGCACAGCTGCCTGCCTGCAGCCCTCCATACTGCCAGCTTTGCTCTAACCAAGACGAGTCCCTCCAGGGAAGTCTTATTTCTCACTTGTAGAGTAGGTGGAAATGATGTGATTGTACATCCATGGCATTTATGCAGGTCCTCCCATATCCAGGGAATCAGCTTTACAGGGATGTTAATATAAGTCTGAGATGAGGGGCAGAGAAATTAGTCATATAAAGCATGGAAAATTGGGGGTGCCACATGGAATCAATTCTACATGTCTGTGGATGGTCTCAGCACAGCCTATGGATGTTAGAAAGTAGAGAAGTCACCCTGTAGCTCACCCACTCTCCAAGATCTGGATCCCATGTGACAGCCACCTAAGGTCAACAGCTCAAGGATAACAAGGTACGAAGTTGTGGATGAGTTTTCCCAGAAGGCAAACAGCAAACTAATGTACTTGACACAAGAGCTGCCCGCTCTGCACAAACACCAAGGACAGAACAGCCATCATGACACTGCAGGGCCAGAGGAACACAAAGGCCACTGCAGCTGAAACAAGTATTTTGGCACAGAATTGTTGACTATCTCTGAGTAAAACCGTCTAGGCTGAATATTCTGCTGAAAAGTTCACAGTAAGAGTAGATAAAGCTATATACAAACTCCATCTCACTAATAGAAAAAAACAGAGACATCTGAAAAGATTGCAAGCTTTCTTTTTTTTCTTTTGAAATGACATTTTCTTTGGAAATTTAATGGAAAAATGTTAAAAGAGCCAGAGATTAAATCCAAAATTTCATTTTAAGTACAATGAAATACTGCATTGAGTCTGAATCCTCTTCTCCCCAGAAACTTCTTTTATTTGACCAAAGAACTAAAAAAAAAAAAAAATCAATTCTTCATACAATTCACTGCCACGTTTGTCTTCGCCTCCCCCAGGATGCAGTTTATGTTGCTTTGTTGATCCAGTGTGTTTTAGCAGTAGACAAAATTTCAAAACATTTCCCTTTCAAGAGTGATTTTCTACACCTATATAGACTCGAGCTCTGATGATAAAACCAAAGCCAAGCAGGAACAAAAGGCATACAGAAGAGATGAAGGGCTGTTCCAGAATTTATGCAGGATAAGCTTTTTCACGTAAAGGAATTTTTAAAAATGAGAAATTTAATGCAAAAGAAGTTGTAGCTACAGCTCCTAAGCTGTCATTTTCCAGCACAGTCAATGCCTTGGCTACTGAAGGTTAAAGCTCACTCATAAGTATGGATAGCAGAGCATACAAAATGTATTATTTATTTTGAGGAACACCCTGCAATTATTCCTGACATATTGTGTAATTAGCCAAAATTACAGCATATTCACCGAGAGTGAAACAGAGGATAGCATAACTATTATGTGCAAGCCCATAGTCACTGAGCACATTTCATCTGGGTGCAGAAGTGTCTCATGAACCAACCAAGCGTGGTTCTCCCTGCCCCCCTGGGCTGTGCCAGCTCCTGAGCTGGCACCCACAAAGGGGAAACATGGGGAGTAAAATCCTGACTTTCCCCATGGCAGCAATGAGAGCTCAAGAGCTGCATGAGGATTTGACAAATGGGAACACCCACACCTGGAGAGCTTTCAGGATGACTGAGCCCAAAGCTCATAGCAGAGAAGAAGGGGCATATTCCCATATCTGTTATCCCAAAATCTCTTCACTTCCCCTATCAATCCAGCAGGACTGAAATACTACAGAAACACTGAGAAGTTCCTCATACAAACAAAACATACTATGGAAACAACATCAAACTTCCACCCTGCTACGAATGCCTAGGAAAGTAAATTCATTTAAATAGAAAATGGACAGAACATACTACCAACAAGCACTAAGGAGAAATTAATCACTTCAGGTGCTATCAGTCTGAGGGAAGGTACCTGGTCCTATGAACATCAGTTCACAGAAGTGCCCGGGATAATCACTGGATGGCAACTCAGGGAAAAATTTGGGTCCCAATGTCATGCTGCAAGCTTTAAATAGTCCCAAGTGAAAACATCCTCTTTTGCTACAGTATTCCTTAAGCAATCTCACAGCATTTTTCCAATGCGATGAGCATGTGAAACTCCTTTATTTAACAGGTAATGAGCCTGTAATGCGGAAAAATTAAAGCTTGAATCAGTCAGGTTGTATAACAAGAATTTTTTTTTCTCACTGCACTAGTGCAGCTTGAGCATTTCTGTAGCACTTTGGAAGCATTTTTGACTCAAAACTATGCTATTACTAAATTTCAACAAATCTTATACAACACCCAAATGCATAATGAAAATGTGCTGCTTGTGTCATTCTGGTCTGAAGTATTATACTTCAAAGAGCAAGATCATGCTAAAAACAGCCAAAATTCCACCATATGATTCGAAGTTCTTTCCTTTTTCTTAGTGAAAATATACCTTTTTTTAATCTGCATGATTTTAATTTTGCAATAGAGCCAAAGGTTTCCTTCAAACTAATGAAAACACTCCAGGTGTGAGAAAGCCATCATCCACTTTGCTCCATCTAAAGCTCTGTTTTAAATAATGATGACGTTTTATTGCTCATCTCTCAGCACAAACACCTCATTCCTGGTATCAGGCAGCTCTCAGGACTCCAGTGAGACAGGCAGGTTTACCTGCCACCCAACTGCCATCTCAGAAGAGAGCTGAAATCAGCGAGCTCCCTCTCCAGGGATGCATGTGCTGAGGATGACACAGTGCAGATGGAGTGAAAACAGAAAATCTGCCTCTCCAACAGGTTTCTGAACAAAGCTCCTGCTCCCCCAGCTGCCCAGGAGGGCTCAGAAAGCTCTAAAACTATACTTGGTGTTTGCTAAGCATTCAAGAGCTGCTGTGGGGCTGTAGCTCTAAAATATTAGAATTTATTTAATGAAAGTGGAGTAGAAGAAGAAACAGGAAGAAAAATAGAGCAAGAAATGTTTATGGAAGCAAAGAAGGTAGGAGTGGCATGGAGTGAAATTAGCTGAAAGACAAAAGAAACGTTTAGAAATGTTTCAATACTGATGCTGTGTGCCTGCCAGCAGGCAGAGCCCATACGGATGAGCACCCCACCTCACTGTAAAAGCCAGCAAGAATTACTGGTTCCACCACACGCTCTGCCAGCCCTGTTAGCCACAGGAACAGACAATCCCTGCGAGAGTGTGGTGCTGATCACCACAGAATGACCGCAGGGACGGCTGCAGATCAATAGAGAGGCAGCCCGTGACTCACCCCGGCTCCAGTTACAGGAGCTGTGCCAGGAAAACCACCAGCTACAGAGCAGGTGAATGGTCCTACCCCTCACCTGCCAGCATCTGATCCCTGCATCTCCTGCAGCCCAGTGGCTCCCAAATCCCCAGGGAACCCTTCAGCAACCCAACCCTAAGCCGGGTACTGGAAGCCAAAACCAGCTGTCTTTTTTCTAATGTCTACTGCTTCTCAAAGTTCTAGAAAATGTGGACTGACTTTTTGCAGCCTGGCTTCATTTGCAGCAGACACATCCACTCGACCTTTTGCAAACAGTTTTGCTTTGGGGGATGAATGAAATGTATTTATTTGGCAGCTCAGGCAACATGGGTGGCAACTGCTAAGCAAAGAAACTATCTGTGCAGCCAGCAAGGGGAGGAGACAGCCAACTATGCTACTCTAGATAAATATCAATTAAGCGAGCATGTTCTATTAACCCCAAGACCTCTCTTTTCTTCCTTCATTTCAATCCAAAATGCTTAAGTATCTCAAGAAAGGAACATTTCAGGGGAATTTTATCTTTATCGTAAATGCAATCAGGTTTCAGCTGCAGAAGAGGCACAAGTAACAGAATTACATTGCCTCTCTGTGGTTATTTTGCCAGTTCACAGCATGTAGCTGTCCACTGGATGTAACACATGCCCTTAACAGAGCAGGCTGCTGGAGGGTAGGTGAGACAGGAGTGCACAGAGCACTCCACAGATGCTGCTGTAGGATGTGATAGAAGCTCTGTGCCCTCCACCACTGCAGTGGCTGTATCTAGCCCTGGATCTTCATCCTCATGTACAGCCCCCCCCCATGAGAGGCAACCAGCCACTTTCTGACATCTATCAATGAAGTCACACACTCCAAACAAGAACTACTGTAATGAAAAGGTCCCAGGAAGAAAGATAGGGAACACAGGCAGGTGACAGCATAACTGCTTCTCTCCTTTCACCAGAGCTGCCCGCCTTCTGGCCAGTGAAGTGTCAGAATGCCACAGCTGAGGGTTCCTCTTCAAGAACACGGCAGTGCCAGCCAAACACCATCAGAGCTCGAGTTTCTTTTTGTGTTTGGTAACACTGAAGGAGTAGGGGGCACTGATGCAAGTCAGACTGGATTGCACAAAATTCCACCTCCCACACAAAATTTCAGGTACAACAGGTGCACATGCTGCCAAGAGAAGAGCTGCTACTGCTACCTCCCTCCTTGCTATTGAGCACAAGAGCTCAACAGTCTTTCAAACTTAAGAGCTCTGCCTAGAGCTGCAGAACCCCAAGCAGCATCTCCTCAGTGGGTACCCTAGACAGCAGAACAGTCACCTCCTCATAACAAACCCAAAGCCACAGAGCAGATGCAGAAACACAGCTGCACAGACCCCTTCTGTGATGCTGCTGCTTCCAGCATTAACCTACTTCTCCTGCTGCAGCCCACTCCCAGTGAAAAGGCAGAGAGCAGAAATGCCCTGAGGTGCTGCATGGAGCGTCATCACACCAGCAACCAGCCAGCACCTCCTCTGAGAAGACTGGAAGGCTCAGGTCACCACCCTGGTTCGTGGCTTTGTCCCTTTGTCACCTTTAACCAGGGCATTCTGGAATGAACACAGGACAGAAGAGGTGTTTGACAAGTGCCTACTTGCATCCAGGTGCATTTTCTCAGCAGCCACATAAGCTCCATCAGGGTGTCAGAAAGCCCCATTTCAGTGCTTGGAACAAGCAGTTATTTGTCTGAGCTGCAGCGTGGGGGCTGGAAAAGCCAAAGTGAGTGGTCTGCCTGAACAGTGAATCCCACAGTTGTGTTCCACAGCTCTCAATCAAGATGCCTTCTGCTTTACCATTTTAGAAATGTGTTGTAGTTGCTATTTTCAGAGGTACTGTTAAGAAGCTGTAGTCCTACAGCCCTGTGACCATGCTGCACAAACTCAGTCTCTGCATTGACTCCCTCAATGCATAAATCCCCTGTTCCTGCAAGCTGGAGCAGAGGCACCCATGAGTGCATCCATGGTTCTCCTACAGCTCTTAACAGAGATGCAAAGTAAAACCAGCCTCCGGAAAGGCCGAGTTATTTCAGAATTCTGCTACATGTCAGAAGAAAGCAAAGATAAAACAATAGATGTAGTAGCTAACTCCATGCTCAGAAAGGATAATGCATTAACATGAAGAATCTTGTGCTAGCTGGGGAATAGAGATGAACCACATATTAAACAGCAGAACAGAGTACAAAGGTACTGCTCCCTGACAGACTGCAGCAAGTACAGCCCAGGCACGGAGTAGATGACTTCAATACAGGTCACTTCTCAAGACATTTGCAAGATCAAGACACAACAATAATGCAGTCACGGCAGTGACACTGCGACAGCACATGGAGCATATGGAAATGTATCTGTATTCAATGATTAGCTCTTTATTTAAAAGTTAGTTCTTTGGAGCTGCTTTCTCTGACCTGCTCTTGTCTGTGCTCTTGGTGACCTTCTGCCAAGACATGGACCTTGCAAATATGAAAAGAATGTCAATATCTTACATGTTTTGCTTGATAAAATTCTTCCTTTGATTTTAATAATAACAAATCACAGCTTGGTTTCAACTGTGCAGGAGCAGAAAAAATATCAGAAGTAATGTACACATGACTGTTCAGAAGGATAGATCAAATGAGACAACTGTCAGAGGGATGACGCAAACACCTACCTGGCCACTGTGGTTCATGGTATTCCTGTTTTGGAGGGGAAGAAAGCAAAGCAATAAGCCCAACTGCATTTGCACTTGCTCTCCGCCACAGTGAAGACTCAAGATGATGTTTGTCTCTCAGCCTCATCAACTCCCATGGCAGCTCTGCTGTCCTCACTGCCCAGGTCAAGCTGATGATTGTTTTGGTTAATAGGTAAGTTATCTGGTAAAATATGAAGTATCTGGTCTACTGGAATTATTCTAAATATGTGCTGAATTCAGCAAAGCAAGGAAGGGAAGAAAGAAAACCTTGTCTCCATTTTGGTATTTTTTGGAACTCAAGCTTTTGAGTTTATATTTCAAAGGAACATTTCATTTAGAAGAATACTTGAAAGTTAAAGAAAAATATACCTATCAGGATGTTCTAAATGAAATTGCACCTTCACCACACCCCCCCAAAAAACCCCAACAGTTGTATCAGTCAACAATAAATTGATTTATATGGACTTTTTATGGTGAAGGAAAATAATCACTCACAAACCACTTTTTGCCCTGACTCCCGTTTGGCTGGTGACGCAGGAATCAATCATCTATATTGATCTAATGGTGAGCCTCTGGTGGCTAACGATTTCCACTGCTCTCACAGGCACAGCTACCCCTGGGGCCACAGGGACAGAAGATATCCATCCCTCTCAGTGCTTGGATGACTTCCATGGATTTTCTTGGCATCAACCATACTCAGTCCAGAACTAGTACCAAGCGGCTTACTGACTGACACGCTCACCCATAAGCTGTGTTGGGAAGCAGGCTGGCAGCTGAGTTTTCCATGCTCTGGAGAAAACCAGGAAACAGCAGCTCTTCCTCAGCTTTTAGAGACAGAGAGCTGAGGGTTGCTATCTGACCCCCCAGTAACCAAGCACAGCCACGCACCGTGACATCCACCACATCTGCAAGTCACGAACGTGTGCAATACCACCCCCAAGGATCAACTGGATAAAATGAAACCCATCTGCCAAGCTGTCACGAGCAGGAGGGACCCTCTTCCTCCCTCCTGATTATGCTGGCATTCATTAGCATGGGCGATGCAGAAGGAGCCTACAGCACTGCCCCAGCCAAGGAGGACACATACCCTCAGGGCTGTGCCCTTCCCCTCGGTGTTAACCAGGCTCATGTCTGCTGGAGACTTGGCATCCATGCCCTTATCTCAGCTAACACTTCTACGAGCTCTTGCTGTCCAGGTGATGCCACATTTGCAGCCATTTCCATTCCTGTCAGCCACTTCTTAGGTACAAGACACAGCACCAAATTCTGCAGAGGAGCAGGCAGAAAAATGTGATGCCCTCCCCCACCCTTGGCTGGGCACACACACATATATGCATGGACACGCTTACAGAGGAGAGCTGGGATCCAGATGGAATTCTCCTGCAGGGAGCAGCTATGCCCTGGGTAATGCAGCCAGCATTTGGACAGTAGCAATGAAGTGGACAAATTCCACAGGTTGGGCAGGTATCACAGCTGTTCTGAGATGCACCACTCCACAAAAGCAGGCAAAGACTATGAGCTAAAAAGGTGTATTTTACCCTCAGCTTCAATCATCATTTTCACCCTGCATGAAATCAGAAAGGACTTTGGGATTTAAGTCAGGGAATTTAACAGCTTGCAGATGACAGACTTCTCAAATGTTTTAAATGAATCTATGAATGAACAAAGTCCTTCTATGTCCTTCAACTAAAGCTGCTCTTATATTTTACTTATACTGCTGCAAAAATATCTATATCCATATATTTTAAGTTCCAAATCTCTATTTATTATTCAAAATGAGAGATACTGCAAAAGGAAAACATGGTTTAAGTTACTTTTTTTCTATGTGCAAGCCATTTCCTTCACTTGGAAAAAGCCTTTATATATCCTTAAGGAAAACCATCCTTTCCCTGGAAGAGCACAAAATATGTAACAGACAGGGGGAAAAAAGGAATTTTAAAAACACTTTTTTTTCCCCTGGGGTGAAAAACCTGTTTAAGAATGAGTTCTGCATTCTGAGCTAGTAACTCATCTATAAAAGCAGCATCTGAGGGGAGTGAGACAATGCTACACAGTGCCTGGCACTGCCTGACCCAAAGCTGCCTCAATTCAAATGTAATTTCCCCAAGTACTAACACCCTTTCAGTGGGTTTCACTGGGATAAAACTTCTAGCAATCCCCACAGATATTGTGCCTGATGGTCCAGCCTGTTTCCCTCCGTGCAAGGCTGCAAATCTGCTCAGCTTTGCTGTTCAGTGGCCATGGCATGATGGAAGGTCTCCTCTCCTCCAGCTCTCTGGGGTATGCTCTGCCTGAGAAGATGGCTGGTGAAGCAACAGTGACAGCTTTCACAAACAAGCTGGACCCACCAGCCCAGGCTTTTCAGACTGCTACGAAACAGCTGAAGAAGGGACATGCTTGGATGCTTTAATTCAGACACAAAGGGGATGAAAGTACTTGGTTCAACTCTTTGTTGGCAGGGAAGTCATGTGGAGAGAGCTGCTTGTCAAGACTCCAGCATTCAACTGTTGGATCCATCAGTCCCTGAGGAAGAATCCACCTCTTGAACCTGTACCGACAAGGCATGCCATACAGTAAGTTCTTTTGAATCCTCTATCAAGTCACCATGGTTCAGAGCAAAATATATCATTTATAGATGTGCAATTGCAGCAAATCACCTGTGTTAACTCACAATAATGGGATTATGCCCATGTGTCCAAATGTTCAGTTTAATCCAGAGCACACAGTGTCCTTATTTGGCCTATCCTAAACTAGTAAGCCATCTTGGAGCAAAACACATCCAAGAGCTCTAAAGAACACAGTGTGCATGTGAGACAGCTGCCTTTGCCTATTGAAAAGACAGACAAAATTACTTCCCATTTTACAACACAGTCCCTATTGCATCCAACAAATGAGATGTTTCTGCAAAACAGACGAACAAGTCTGTTTTCCCCAGGAGCTGATAGCTTTGATTATACAAGATATCCCTGCATGGATCTGGTTCCCCATAGCTTGCCAAATCCTTCGAATACTCGTGCTCAGTATGTGAGACTCAACTGCTCCAGGGTGCAAATTCTCCCTTCCCATATGAGAGCAGGAGTATGTCACTCTCACTTCACACAGGCTGCAAAGTGAAGCACAAGGTGCCAACCAGTGCCAACTACCTCTGCTCTCCCACGTCTTTTCTGAATATTTTAGTTACAGCACTGCTTGAGTCACATATTAAACATGTAATAAACAGCTTACTTAATCGATGTAAGCTCACACAGATACTTTACAGAACCAAACAGCAAAGGGAACATGAACCTCCGTCACAGTCGTACTTCTGTGATGTGTACAGCTCCACCACTGCTGCATCCTGAGCTCAGTGGCAGCAGGGCCCAAAGCGTGGTGTGCTGGTCCCAGCATTGGGAATTAGGTCTCTGTGTCAGGTAACTGCTCCATAGCTGGAGTTGGTCTCGCCTTCTGTAAAATGGGAAGAATCCTCTCCATTCAGTAAAGCTTGGAGAGTACTATAGATGAAAACCACTCCATAAATTCAAAGTATTTTGACAGTTACTCCCCACAGTCATAAGACAAGGTCATGTTTAAAAAGGTAAGGAGAGATCCCCTAGCACTGTGTCATCGCCAGATACAACTGTACCTCTTTTGAACAAAGTGTGTTTCTCCCATTCCCTTCACTGACTTGCAAACTACTGAACCAGCATATCATTAAGTACACATAATCACTGGGGTTGTGGGTCACTGCACAATGTATGCACATTTTTTTTCAACCACTTTCAATTCATTTGCATGTCATTTTCTGTGCAGAAACTAGATTCTGAAATGAGCAAGTTATCTGGGCACAATACACTCCCTTGAATAAACAATCCAAGCAGCAGAATCCCTGTAGCATGCTGCCTCCTGAGCAGCACACCCAAGACCAGGAATACCATGTATCAGTGAAATAAATCCCTAGTTAGAAGATGGATGTAGGGAACTAAGGCAGACACAGTCCATAGCCTAGGAAAGGACATTTGAATTTTATTTTCATAGCAACTTAATTCCTCTAGTTCTTGGATTTTATAACATGAATACAGTACTGGTTACAAGGGAATGACTGACAGCTCTGAAGATTGAGCAGCTCTATTTTTACAACACTGAGTAGCACTGATCCTCCTTCTAAGTCAATAAAAAGATTCCCTAAAAACACTCTTGCCTGTAAGTTATAGAAAATGTTCCTCAGCATGAAAGTCCATGCGAGTTGAGGGAATTCTTAAAACTCACTGATTCTTCACAGGTATCTACTGAGTCCAAGGAAGCAGAAATGGACCTGTGTATATGGGAGCACAGGGATAGGACCAACAGAAAGCCTTCCCAACCACATCCTGCTGGAAATCACTCAAACTTCCCAGCCCTTTTAATCCCTTAGGAGACTGCATTTAGCAGCAGATTAAGATGGAAAGAGGAATAGAAAAAATTACCTCAGTAAGACTCCCAGTTCCCATTCTTGATCCTGCAAAGAGTGATTCCTGAGACAAAATGCCAAAATTTTTTGGGCAAGAGCCGTGTTCTGGTCTTGGCTCACAGATTAACTAACATATAGGATAGTCCAGCAAGCCACCACTCATCATAACTTGAGTAGGAAAAAAAAGATGGGCAACTTTATCCCTGTGAATATTTCAAGTCACGCTATATTTTAAGTATTTTACAGCCTCTTGTGATACCTGCTTTTAAGCAGACCATTAAAGAAACTGGTTTCCACAGCCTAACCCATGCATTGAGTCTTCAAACATTCTCACAACTAAATATGGTCCCCACCCCATAGCCTGTGAATCTGGAAGTGCTGACAGCAATCCAGAGTGATTATTCTTTTCCCTTTGTTGACAACCGTGTTGAAAGAAGTGGCCTTCTATGGTGAGAAGCTATATCCCATTTCCTTCCCTTGTTTATGTAAGTCCAGGTCATGTACATCAGTCTACAGATGAGAAGAGCACCCTTAGCTACTTCTGACACTTAGGTGGAGAGTTACTAACAACAGACCTCAGCTGTGGAGAAAGGGCTTCATGGAGAGACTGGTCGACAAATACAATACTAATGTATATGTAAATCATGGAAGGGCTACACAGACTTATGGTACATCCTGAATGGCTAAGTGAATGAGCATCTCTCTTTTTTAACCATTATACTGAAGAACATCTTGAGAAAACTACATCTTCATAGCAGCTTCTCAAACCAATCTCTGTTTTCTTACCTTTATGGTGACTTATAGCAGTGAAAAAAATAAAGCAAGACATAAATCATAATTTCACTCAGAAATTATGGAGGGCCTGTTCTTGCTAGGTGCTGAGTTCTCACGCCTACCAAGGACAGCTGAGAGCACAAAAGAAATGCTCAGAACTGAAACTGTGGGTGGTGGGACTTCATCGTGGGAATGTGAGCACTAGGGTGTACACTAAAGTGAAGTTCTTCACAAGGAACCAAGACCGAGCACAAGCATAAAAGAATAAAGAAAAGAAAGAAGACAAAAAAGAACTACCCTAAAGAGCATCTCTAGGTCCTCACAAACTCACCATCAGGTGTAACCGTCGTGCAGCTGCCATCGAGAAAGCTTTCTAAGCTAATGAAATTCCCTGTACAACTCTGCTCTTGAAGTAGCACTTGATGGATTTAGTTATCGAATGGCCACAATTTTAATTGATCCTCAGTTTATCGATTTCCTTGTCTCCATGCAGAAAATGAGAGACCATTTTAAAAACTTATCTCTGAGGAAGTGGAAAAACACAATTCTGGGTGAAGCTTGGACAAATGAAACCTCTGGGCCACTCTTGCCGGAGTGCTCGCGCTTCGGACAGTGGTGAAGGGCTGCTGGCAGCAGGTCAGTGCCTACCCATCCCATCAGACCAGGGGAGGAGATCCGCCAGGACCCAGGCCATAGTTGAGCGCGGAGCAAGCCTCGTCCCCAGCCGGTACTCGGCGGCGCCGGGAGCGCCCCGGGGCAATCATCCCGGCGGGACCGGGGCTGCCTNNNGGCCCCGCCGTACTCACCCGGTCTCCTCCTCACCGGCCTTTTCCTGCCGCTGCAGAAGCGCACTTTGCTGAAGACCCCCAGGACATGCCTCTCGCATAGGGAGCGCCCGTCCTTGCTGGGGCTGGAGCGGCGCTTGGAGGCGGACACCCGGTCGCTGTTGGACTCCCTCGCTTGCCGCTTCTGCCGAATCAACGAGCTGGCGATAGCCGCTGCCATCGCCGCTCATGGGCCCCCCGCGCCGCGCCGCTCCGCTCCGGGGTGC